>OX465293.1:11477500-11965000 GCA_949987695.1 Merzomyia westermanni | reverse complement strand
TGGTGAATGTCTGGAAACCAACTATCACTAGGTGCTTGATAGTGGATTAGGTGTTTAGAATTGAACCACGTTAATATAAGCCTGCAGTAAAAGGCGACTAAAGTACGGGATCTAAAAGTTCAAGGGACAAAGTATTTCCCGCCGCAGTGGGCCAGCGGCGTAATACGGTGGTACTGGATTCCTTCGACAAAAATACTACTATCCGTAACACTCTCTAACCCTTCGGGTATTGTCTCAAACTTACAGCCACAAACAACAACAGCTGCTTTATAGGAGCTTTCAAACTCAAAACCACATTATAAAAATTACGGAGAAAGTAACTCATGAAGTGTGACTTTCGGGTTTGTGATGCAATTTAGAAACATTTCTAGTCCTTCCCCGGTTGAATTTTCTAAATCTTTTGGAGCTGCTACAGACAGAAGCGGCAGAAATGCTCTCCAATTGTTTGAGATCGGAATGACGTACGCCTCGGTACTTACACGTTCTGATAACTATCCAACCCGTCGATTGATAATGAGAGGTGTACGTCGTCGAACCGTATATTAGACTTCGAGTTGCACGACCTGTTAAATTTGATTAGTAATTAGTAATCAATTAATTAAACGGCTGTTTTAATTGGTAATGGTTATTTTAATTGTTTTTCAAGAAAAGGCAATTATTAATTGATTACGATTAGAAAAAATTAAAAATAATCCAAAAAAGTGGTTTTGATTACTTTTGATTATTTTTGATTTTTTTCAGTATTGTTGATATGGATATTTATGTGCTTCTACAACACTACTGAAAAAAAATAATCAAACAAAAACAAAAAAAATCAAAAATAATCAAAAGTAATCAAAACAATTTTTTTTGATTATTATTTGATTTTTTTTGATATTTTTTAATAATCATAAGAAAGCATAATTTTTTTTGATTATTTTTTTAATTATTAACTGGAAAATAATCATTTAAAATTTAAAGTAATGGTTATCAATCATTAAATGAATTCTCATGAAAATAATTAATCAAACCGGTAATCATTACGATTAGTAATAATTATTTTAGAGGTCTGGTTTTGATACGTTTCAAACACAAAATAGGTAACCTTGGACCGGGTTGGCAAAGAAAGTTGAAAACATACAATTTCCCCTCTCAATTTAAACTTCCTAAGTAGCAGAAATAAACTGAATTCAACTTTAACTTAGGTTTAAGCTAGTATGAAATTTCCACAATATCTTTAACACCAGTATTACCTTGTACTCTCTCTACGCTTCTGTTTCACTTAAGCTCACTTCTATTTGCTTTTATGTGTTCTCCAGCGAATGTCATAAAAATGATTGCAATCATACCAACATGTTTGCCATTTTGCTACGACCTTGCGCTTAGCCCATAAAAACAGCAAGCGTATATACAAAACTCGACTAATTTTCGAAAATTAGCATACGTTTCAATGTTGCTCTGCATCTACACACTAGTGATGTAACGGAAACACACTAGTGATGAAAGGAACTCAAATCGACATCGGATTTATAAAATCGAAACTGGAATCGGAGGTACAAGAAACACACATCTAGGTAAATGTACATAGGGTGGCATATAAAATAATATAAATAAAATATTGTTAAACAAATTTCGAATCAGGTTGGTATTATGGCTTCCGATACGTATGCTTTTTCGAATATGACAGAAGTCTCCTTTACACTGGTTGATTTTCTCCCCTACTGTTTAATTGATTTTTCATTCACCAGAAATCAACCCACCTAAAGCTAATTTAAAGGAATTCTGAAAAATAACACTATATGGTGAGATATATTTGTCGTGGTGAAAACATTTGTTAAAATGCCAATTATTTTCAGTCCCTGGTACTTCAGTACGGTTTTACGGAAGTGTCGCTGGCTCGGAATCGAACCTATATAACATTCCAAAACAGTTATAATAATCGTTAAAACGTATACGCGCTTACTCGTATATTAAAATAGATTCAAATGCAATGCAGCATACTTGGACTATACAAAATGACAATCATAATTCGCTGTTTAACTGCCATGTTTACAATAATACATATATATGCAAATGGACATTAGAAAGTATCGAAATCTACAAGAAAAGAAAGGAAAAGAAAAGAAAAGAAGAAAAAAAAAAGAAAAGAAAAGAAAAGAAAAGAAAAGAAAAGAAAAGAAAAGAAAAGAAAAGAAAAGAAAAGAAAAGAAAAGAAAAGAAAAGAAAAGAAAAAATAAGAAAAGAAAAGAAAGGAGAAAAGAAATGAAAAGAAAAGAAAAGAAAAAAAGAAAAGAAAAGAGAAAAGAAAAGAAAAGAAAAGAAAAAAAAGGAAAAGAAAAAAAAAAAAGAAAAAAATAAAAACTCACGCAGGGTTACTTTGGTCAACGATAATGAAGCGCAGACATAGAAATAACCATCGAGGCAGGAGTGCTGGTCAAATGCTCTTTCGGGAGAAAGCCTTGAAGAGATCAACAAACTAAAAATAATTTAAACAAACTCAATATTTGAAAACATTATAGACATTTTAGTTTGTGGGGTACGGTGAACGGGCCGCCTAAAAATGATCCATGCTCTTCTTACTAAGTAGCAAGGAATTTGTATTCTTTAAGTAAGTAAATGTATAGTTTGGGAGGCAGTGAAAAAAATAACAATAAATCACACACAAATTTTGTTTTCTCGATACGCTCCAATGTGCAATAAATATATTAAAAATATGCGACCTAAGCACATATGTACTCCCTTTATGGCATCAAGGACTCGCTCTTGAAACCACCAACCCTTTTTTACTTAGTTGTAAGTATACTCTCACCTTGACATATTCATTTCTTTCTTCTTCTTATGCATATTAATAATTTTTTATTTTTCTCTATCATTCACTCGACGTCTTATGTTTTTCGTATACTCTGCAGTCGGTTAAGCATTTTCAACCTTTTTCCATTTCATTACATTTTCTCTAGAGCATGCAGAGTGCTCATCTAATGAGCAGCGCTTTACATTCAAACAGACAATAATGGGTATGGTTTACAACATTTTATAGCCAATTTCCTACTGCCAGTGCCAATCAGCAGTGAAAATTCATTACCTTGAATGGTTCGTCTCAAACATGTTCTCCAATTAAAAAATCATAGCAATTGAAAGTACAAAAAGAAATAATTTCGTTGAAGTTCGCTTTTCAATTGTTGCGTGTGTGCATTTATTTTGAAAATCTGGCAACATATGAAATGGAAGAGTGTAGAAGTAATACGAGAATCTACAAAATAATCTTTAAAAGACTTTAGTGTCAAACAACTACAATTTCTAGTGCACACATTTCAAAATTTTTAAATTAAATTTTGTTCGAAATTGTCTAATTTAAAATTTGGGATGGATTTAGATATGGATATGGTATTCACCGTTTACTACGCGATCGTGCTGCTCTCAATAGCGGTTGGTGTTTATGGCGTAACAAATGAGAGAGCGGAAGGCGCAAGACATTAAACAGTTTGGGAGCTAATGTGCAGTTTGAAAGCTACTGCAAGCAAACCTTAAAAATATGCAGCTGAATAAAATTACAAATAGTTTATTGGTAATTTGAAAACGCGATATGATGCTTTTAAATAGTTCTTTCATATATTTAATCACAAGTTTATACGCTTTCCACAAATGTAGCTAAAATGTACCATAATATTTAAAAGTATTATTCTTTAGGGAAAATAAAATTCTGATAAAAAAACCAAATGACTTACTATTTCAACGCAAGTCTCAATCTATCTCAGAAAGGAGAAACGACTGGTAAGCTGTGTTGGACTTCCAAAATCGTTTAGAAGGTTAAACGCCGTTTGAAGAAGAAAAAACTATTTGGTCAATGAATCCGCTGGTATACCTTATGGAGCATTTTTCTTCTTTCTATTTGCTTGGGGTGTGGTAGCACAAGCTATATGTACTAGAGCTATTGTTATTTAATAATCATCATCGAGATCATAGAAGATTTGTCTCAGAAAACAACAGTTTGAATACCTTTGCACTACAGTGACATTAACATAAGTTCAGTTTAATTCATTACCAAGTTAAGAGGTGATTCCTTGCTTGCGGGGTACTCTACATATACGGAACATGCATTGAGCATGTTGCCATTTGGACTGGATGCAAAGGAGCTCAAAGTATTTCAGTGTCTAGACCTCTGCGCTTATAGCGATCTTGTTCGAAAAAAGTGATTGACAATGGTGGTGGTGATGCGTTTTCTAACTGTTAGTATTTCGTGGTAGTCTTTAAGGTTGAGCAGGTAAGCTCGCTATGAAGTTTTACTTTCCAGTGCTAATAGAGTTCCTTTAGTTCTATACACCACCCTGAAGGTTTCCACACCATCCATTAACCACATTACTCACTCTGAATTCGAAGTTTTGCAATGAAAAGGTAAACTATCAACAGCATTATATCTACACAACAATAACAATTGTATGGTGAAAGCGCTTAAAATTGTCACAAGCCAAACCGCAATACAAACAAAAACAATAAAAACAAAGAATTGCAAATAAATTCAGGAAATTTTTGAAATAAAAACAAGAAAGTAATGCAGCATCCGCATCTCATGCGCAACAATAAAAAGCAACCTAAGCTGTAAGTTGTCGTGGAAGTAGTAAAACCAAAATATTTTGCAAAATGCAATTGCAATGCACAACACAACAACTCCAACACACCCACACACACCCACACACAAGTGCAGAGGTGTATTGCATTGCAAACCCGCATTGCCAATGGCAACACATGCCAACAGTGATTTGAGCTGAGCGTGCAATGGACGTTAGAGAGTTGGCGAGGGAATGCCGGTGAAAAAATAAAAACAAAAGCAAAAAGGCTTGAATAAAATCAAGAAGTAAGAAATGAAATAATAGAAAATAAAATAATAGCATTTAGAAGCACATTTACGAAACATTTAAATAAATGGTTGTGGCATGCAACAGCAGTAGCAGCACCAGCACCAGCAGTTGCAGTGGTGGCAAGTTAAATCAGCAACAAGCGCAAAAGTAATAATAATGTAGGAAAAAGAAGAAAATGCCAAAGCATGCAAATGTGTCGCACTGTGTGGCTGAATCTATGGCATGCAGCTAAACAAGCAACAACAAAAACAGCAACATGATTTTTTCAAATTTTGTCTTCAAGAATGTTGTTAGCAAGCGAACATGCAAAATAGCAGAAAAGCAACAAAAAAAATCTCAGCTAGAAATTATACTCTCTTGGTAGCAGCACAAAATATAAACACAAATGCCGAAACACAAAAATTTAAATATTTAAATACAATTCCATGCGCTTAAGAGTTGCATGCAGCGTTGCCATTTGGCGCAATTTTACTGAAATTTTATAGCTTGAGTTGACTTTTGTATGCAGTTTCAGTGCTTGATGCTTCTGTTATTTATATATTTTTAAACTATTGCTTACCTTTCATTCGAAAATAATTTGGTCAATATTATTTTTTGGTCGCCCTACGTTACCCGGTGTCGCACTATGGCGTATTTTGAAAAACACTTTTCCCAAAATCAAATATCTCCAGAACGTTTAAAGCTAGAACAGGTAATCAAAGAGAGTCTTAAAGCTCAGCAATGTGTTTGTCAACCTGTTTTTCCAAGCTTCTTAACTATTTTTGAGTCTACGATTTTCAACTCAAGAGTTTAGCGATCAATAGAGTACAATTTTAAAATGTGAATATTGAGAAATGTTCTCGAAAAACTATAAAATTTTGTTTTTTTCAGCTTTCTTTATTTACAACCAACAAATTAAACATTTTGAAGCGCTTTACAAAAATAAAGCAAACTTACGATACTTCTAAAATTCCAGAAAATTTACATTTTAAACTTTTTACAGGTAAAAAGTTTAAAAAAATGGTTTTTAAGGTATTCGCAAAGTATTTCAACTCAGAATCTCAAAATCTACGCGCCAATTTCAAGTTAAACTAGTATTTGATTTTCTTGATCTAATTACAAAACAGTAAACAATGCAACCTTTATACAGGGTGGCTGATGAATTTTGCTACATTAAGAAACTCAAATAATTTTTTTTTCAGTGTATGGAATTCATTTTTCTTTTATTCATGTTAAAGCTCATTAAATTTTATTAAATATAGCTTAATTAGTTTTAAAAATAATGGAATTTAAATGCCCCCCCTACTCGTCGATGCATGTGCGGCATCTTACCAAAAAGTTGTTCATTACTGCTTGGAGAGTTGAGACAGGAATAGCCGCAATTGTTTCTCGAATGGATTGCCTTAGTGCATTCAAATTTGTTGGTTTTGCTTTGAAGACTTCCTGTTTGCAATAACCCCACAAGAAAAAGTCAGGTGCAGTAAGGTCAGGCGACCTGGGTGGCCAACGGAATGTGGAGTTTCTGGATATCAGCTTATTGGGAAATTTTCGTCGCAATTCTGTCATAACAGGTTGGGCTATATGAGGAGCTGCACCATCTTGCTGAAACCACACAGAGTTGAAAGAAATTCTCATTCGGCGTAATTCTGGATAGAAAAACTCTCTCAACATGCTCAAGTAACGGTCTCCAGTAACCGTAACGGTGTGACCGTTTTCTTCGAAGAAGTAGGGCCCGACAATGCAGCGTGATGAAACTGCACACCACACTGTGACACGAAGTGGATGCAATTCCGTCTCATGGAGTATCTGTGGGTTGGAAGCACTCCATATTCGACAATTTTGTTTGTTTATGTTGCCGTTTAAATCGAAATGGGCCTCGTCAGACATGAAAAGACAGTTCAACATGTTTCCATCCTCTTCCACCATTTGAAGTATCTTCTGGCAAAATTCCAAGCGAATCGGCAAGTCTGCAGCGTTCAGTTTGTTGGCCATTTTAATTTTATATGGGAATAAGTCCAAATCTTTGTGCATAATTGACTGTAATGACTGTCTGCTTACACCCATTTGAGCAGATAAGCTTCTTGTCGAAACACGTGGATTGTTTTGTATGGCAGCAGCTACAGCAGCGATTGTTTCCTCCGTTCGAACTGAAGGGTTTCGATGGTAAGGTCTTCTGTTGACTGTCCCATGCTCGGCAAAATTGTTTACAAGTCTTATTATGGTCCATCTGCTCGGAGGATTGCCGCCAAACGTGCGCCTATACTCTCTTTGAACCGAAACTACGGACTCCAGTGCGTGATAGCGGCGGACAATCCAAATTCTTGTTTCAGTGTCCCAGTTATCCATTTTTGTTAAATGTAAAAGTCAATCTGCAAAATAAAAAAAAAATTTACCAGATTCATTAAATAGAAAAAAAGTTATTTAATTTTTTTTTGGTAGCTGCTTTCATTAGCCACCCTGTATTTTTCAAAACGTCTTTCATTACAATTGAAAGTTCTACTAATTGGCCAATAAGTGCCTTCAAAATACCCAATAGTTTGTCGTCGAAAACGTCTTGTTAGGATTACTTAATTACATATCTCTACCAAGTGCAATATTGTTTATTTTACAAGGCCCTAAATTCATTAAAATCATTGTCTTGGTAATAAAAAATTTGTTTGTGCGAAAACAGATTTACAGCGATGTTTTGGTACCATAAAATATTTTTGAGCGGCAACCACAATTATCATGGTTGCATGCCACAACCATCAGTTGCGATTCGTGTTCATTCGCCCATTCTAAATATCGATGTAAATCAAAATATTTTACCCAAAAGGCAGTGATGGTTATTGATTTGATGGATCTTCGCCTGTGATATGAGACGTGTTTTATAAAGGCATAAACAGACGGCGGCGACGATTACGTAAGTGCTTCAACCGATACTAATTCGACGCAAACAATTTTATACTCAAAATGTTATTGATTTACTGCACAACCAATAAAAACTCGCTTCGGTAAACAGTTGTATGGGAAACTAAGGACGCTGCAATACAAAGTAAATACAAATTTAAACAATATTTAGCTAAACTGCGATAAATTGAGTTAAATTTTAATATCGATTTATATTTCATGGTATGAACATCTGCAATGTTTCCTTACAAAGCTTATGGTTCGAGAGCATATACGAGTAGTTAGGAATTTAATCGGTATCGCCAACCTTTTATTCTCAAAATTTTGTCCCAACAAACTACTTAATCCAGATTAACGTGCCGTCTGTCAAGCCTGTAAAATAGAAATTTTTGGCTCTCATGGCAATCAATTGCTGCTAGTGATTTTACTTTGATTTTTTATTTAATTTTCAAGCTCTCACGAGACACTGCTTGCTTCCCCCACTGACCATCGCATGCACACTATAAACGCTCACAGTGTCCCTTGTCACAGTAATCAAGATAGAGAAGATTTTAATGTCACATTTAAATGCTGATCCAGCAGCTGCTTTATGGAGCAAATAATAATGCAACTGCTTGGTTTTGAAATATTTTTGAATGCAATAAAAACAAAATCAGTCATCAGTTAAAGTAGAATGTCGCCTATCCAGTCTGCAACAGATTTACAATATCTGCAGTCTGTGTGTTCTTTAATTCAGCAAATAAGAGTTCATTTAACCCCTATGACTGGGTAGCTTAGTAACAATAGCCATTCACACCGAACAAATGTAGAAGACAAATGCTTGCCTAAACGCATTGTTATAAAAGTTCAGTAGCCTGTTGACGCATGCTCAATATTGTAGTTGTTAGACAGGGTAACATTGTAGTTGTAGTAAGTATGAAGCACCCACATTTTTGCCACCATTCATCTAATGACTGCAACTGCGACACTTCCAGCCACCGCGCGCTGTTAAAGTTATTGTTTGTGAGCGTCAGAAACGCAAAGAAAGCTTAATGAATTTCTAAAGAACTGCAGCCAAGTAAAAACAATAACCACTATTGTTATTGTTGTAACAAGGCAAACAAATGTGACAATAGTAAAAAGTAATTGGAAGTGATACCATTCAGCTTGGAAGTGGGAATGCGCCTAGACATTTTTTAAGAGAAACTACATAGCTTGTCAACCACACTCATGAGTATTGTCTTTTTCTGAAGATTTTCTTTGAATGGCAACGAAATTACTGAGTGTGAAACCTCTTTGAAGCTAGACAAAAAGTGAGGTGAATGACTCTAGGAGGGTTGATCAGTACATGTCGGGAGTGTGCTATGCTTTGCCGTTTAATAGCCACGCCTTCCTGAAACTAAAATTCTTTTTTAACAGACACAAATCCTCGAATTCTAAACCTAACGCTTTTAGGCCTTTAAGTTTTTTCTTCTTATAACCTTAGAAAGACTTTTGGAAGATTATATCGGAAGATTGCCCATCGCTTCTATCACAAGCTCAACATGCCTATACTTACTCTCCATTGTATCCTTAATTTTCAGCTCACCTGACTTCAAGGATTTCATAGTGTGGTAATCTTAGTTGATGCAGTTATCTTCACTACGACTTCAAAAAAGCTTTCGGATCGACAAGCGACTAATGGAGTTTATTCATAAGCTGCTTGTCCACAGATAAAATAAAATGGCGCCAAATGAAGACACGGTTCATAGACTGATTAATGAAGGCATCGCGCTTTCCTTCCGCCACCTTAGGTGATTAATGTCAAACAACTCTTGAGCCCTATTTTCACTCAAACTCTTTGCAACTTAAACATTACCCAGAATCATACCTGTTAAATAATGATTACTAATCGTAATGATTACTGGTTTGATTAATTATTTTCCTGAGAATCCATTTTACCATTTACCATTGCTATCAATTTTTAATGATTATTTACGAATTAATTAAAAAAGTAATCAAAAAAAATTTAGATTTTTTACAATTATTAAAAAAAATCCAAAAATAATCAAAAAAGTAGTTCTGATTACTTTTGATTTTTTTTCTGACTATTTTTAACTTTTTTAGTTTTGTTGATGTGTATATTTATGTGCTTCTACAACAATACTGAAAGAAATCAAAAATAATAAAAATAATCAAAAAAAAATCAAAAGTTAGCAAAACAATTTTTTTTATTATTTTCGATTTTTTTTAATATTCGTAAAAAATCATGATTTTTTTGATTTTTTGACTATTTCTACAACCATACCGAAAAAAATTAAAAAAAAAAAAATAGTCAAAAAAAAAAATATTAAAAAACGAATCAAAACAACTTTTTATAGTTATTTTTGATTACTTTGATATTTTCTCTAATCGTAATTAATTAAAAATTGTTTTTCTTGCAAAACAATTAAAATAATCATTACTAATTAAAAAAGCTGATTAATTAATTGATTACTAATTACTAATCTAATTTAACAGGTCTGCCCAAAATGCATGTGTTTGAGAGTCATTCTAGATAGAAAGCTGCTCTGGACTACCTAACCTTCATGACTCTACATTTCCACTACAGCCGGTTTTATGAACCCGAATGACACGCAAGAGCTGTTATTTCAGTGTAACCCTGTCGAATTCGTCACTCAACGAAGCAGTCTCTTCTAACAACATACCAATTGCGGTTCAAACCTTTTGAAACTGCTGATTTAGGAAGGGCGAAGTACTCTTACAACAACAAATGATATCCGCTGAGAGTTCTCCAAACCGAATAAAATCACTTGTAAAAACACACTAATGCAGGAATGACCTTGTGAACCGTGATCCCAAACCAGTCACCCTCCCATCTCCATACGTATTTCTCTAATTCTCTTCTACTCATCTAGTAAGTTCATTCATTTAACTTACCGCTTAAGAAGGAGTGGTCTCAGCTTATTCTCTGTAAGCATTTACGATAAAATATTCACCGCCAAGTCACATCACTGATAAGCAATTTTACCAACACTGTCACATAAAAAACAGCAAAACAAAAGAAGCAATGTGAATTTTTGACAATTTTTTTGTTAAAGAAAAAATTTCAAAAACAAAATTAATTAGTTTTTATATTTACAAACTGTTTGTTTATTTTCAAGAGCCGCTTACAAAATAAAGCAAACAAGTTAATGAATTACCATCACGCGACTGTGTTATCGCTATTGGATGCATATTTTCTGAGTGACGTGATATTTTCACAAATTTCTGAATGCGCCGAATAAAGCTAAGTTTTTGTAAATTTTTTTTTTTGGAATTTTGTGTATAATTTATCATTTGCAAAACAACGATCGTTTTGTAATTTTGGCAAGCAAAGTTTTGAAAACATAAACTCTATTGTTATAATACGAGCTTCATCACTGTTATGAAGTGCAATTGCAATAAGCGCTGTTGGGCTATTTGGGCCGCTTATTATAATATTTTTGCGTGCATACCAGCGGTCGTATATTTGCTGATTCTACTCATCACTTATAGTCTTTTAAAGGATTTAAGACCAAGTTATGATGATTCATATACAGTAAAGTATGCAAAAGGTATTTATAAAAAAAAAATGTCTGCAATTACCCAGCGAACATGCATGAGTCACAAATGAGCCAAACAGATGTACTGTTTTTATGTTTGTTGTAACAATATTTCAACTTGCTTATTCGATACATCCACTTATGGATGCGGAGCAAACAGGGTTACATTGAAACAAGCGCCCTTTGCCATGTAAAATTATAGTCAATCAAGTACTGAAGCGCTTTCTACTTTCTTTCAGGCTACCTTTGATTAGACACGCTTTCAATCCGGTAAGGTCAGGGTCCGGTTTTGGCTTCATTCCTACCTTCAACCACTCCCAAAGGGTTTGGCGTGTGTTGTTGAAAATTACTCATATTGAACAGCTAATTTCTGCGTGCTTCATAAATGTTTGTTGGGTATACAGCTTCATTAAAGATTATTAAAAATAATTTTTTTGCTTCACAGAAATTACCTCTGCCACATTGTTCATATGGTGTGTTGTGGAATCTACGGGCATTATAATTTCTATACGTTGCGTGATTGGTATAAAACGAGTAATTTATTGGAAAAGGATACATTTTGTAAAATTAGCTTAGTTCAAAATTTTTTGATTTCAGGAACGCGTTGAACTAGTCACACAGTATATTGTGTGGAAAGCGATTTTAACATTATATTACGGCATTGACTGTATAATATTTTGTATTGGCACAACGCGCAGTCTAGTTTTGGCAATATATCCAGGACTTAGTTTCGGTAAGTTTGCATATTTTTCAAGTATACATACATATGTACATACAGTTGTGTTTAAAAAAATAACAATAAAATTCAAAATGGCATTACTTGCAAATGATGATAATTTTTTCATAACACTTTTATATCAATTAAGTTCGAACTACATATATTAGAAAAAATTAATTAGGTTCGAACTACGCATATTAAAAAAAAAAAACAATAAAAGTTCCAAAAATTATAAAAATTTTAAAAATTTTAAAAAATTTGCAACACAGTATTCAGCGCCTTTGTTATAGTAAATAATTTAAAAAAAATTTTAGTGTTCTCTATAAGCAGTTTTAGACTTTGTTCAAATTTTGTTATTTTGCACATTACTGTACATGCATGTATGCTTATTTCAAGTTTTTTTTTTAATACTCATTTTTACTTTGTTTTAGTGATAGATGTCATACTCTTCATAATAGTTTTTATCTATTATCAATCCATGCCCGATGACAGTGCTTCGGAGGAGGAGGATATTTAAATTGACGACAATATTTGTCTCGTTAGTGTTGTAAGCATTTAATACAAAAATTTCAAACTGTAACTAGTTTAAAAAATAAAGAGTGGAAATAGCTAATGTGGGAGGCAGTCTGCATAGGAATTGATAATTCTTGGTCACGTTTTAGGGATCTAAATGGGTAGGCTTATTACTGGGAATGATTATAGATTTTAGCGAAATTTATATAGATTTCAAAATAAAAGCAATAACTCCAACACAATTTTATGTATGTACCGTAGAGTATTGGATATTTGCTGGACTACTATGCCGAAGGTGCCAGTACCAGGACAAGTAACATAATAAATATTCAAAATAGGTTCGCCCCTTGGCAATAATCGACAACCCTCCAAGTACACTGAGTTCCAAATTGCCCCCTGCAATCTCATTAAACTCATATAAATAATGTCAAGGCATTATCTTAACTCTTCACAAAAATAAACGTAGCAGAAACACTGACATACATGCGAAATCATAAGTTTAAAGCCAAGTAGGAAATACGTAATTAAAACCAATGCCTTGGCAGCTTTCGCTGGTGAAAATTAATTAAAAACCAATAAAAGCACTATAAAAATCATGGACCCGGATGCTGACATTTATTTGCTTGCATGCCAATGCACCTACGGACATACATACAAATGCTTAAAAAATAGACGACCATGGTTGACACCCCAATCTTTTTTGGCACCAAAATTATCATGAAAAATAACCAACAATTAAAAAACGTGCCAACATCTTTGAAATATTAAGCCATCATTACATGCATAACACAACCATATAATAATAGTATAATATCTGTTGTCTATGCATTATAGCTGTTAAAGAAAAATGCTTATTGTGGGCTTTGGTAAATTTTTTGTCTGAATATCTGTATGTTTGTGCGCGTATTACTCAAAAAACACTTTATAAATTAGAATTCAGTTTCTACCAATGTCTTAGTAAACGTTCAGCTTAATATTTGAGATCCATTTTACTGGACAGATATATTGTATTACCTCTGTATACAGTGGTGGAAATAAAATTTGGCTCAAAATATATTTTTCACTTATTTCGACAGACCGATGCCTGTACATTATAGTTATAAGAGATAGAAAATAATGGGCTTCTTTGCTAGCGTAATAGAAGCGAAAACAACAGTTTTTAGAGTTTTTGTAAAAGTGTTGTCGTTTGTCTGTATATTTGTTCCCTTATCGCTCAAAAATCGCTGTAGAGAATTGAATGCAATTTTTACCGTTGTATTATTAGATGTGCAAATTAATATTAAAGATACATTGTTGTATGCAATGGTGGCAAAATAGGTAACTAGCAATATTTTTATTCATATCGTTGAAATTCGAACCATTTTTGGCTTTAATGCACCAAAGTGGTAACCGCGCTCAATGTTGTGTGTGTTTTTGTTTTTATGTATGCGTATATATATTTATATATGTAATTTAAATTGTCGTTTACACTTTTATGCCTTATTAAATGCGTTAACCGCAGAAATGTGCCACACATACGACATCCTGCAATCAAATTGTGCTATTAAGCGTTTTTCGATTTCTCATCGATGTCATCGAATATATGTGATTGGCCTGCAAGCTGCCGTAGCAAAAGTTTATTATCCTCTTCTTGTACATTAATTTTATTGAATTAAACCACTTATAAAATGGGCAGCTGATAATTAGTTGGTATTTTGATTGATGCAACTGGTAGCCTTCAGTCAGCCGACAGCAATCAATTTAAAACTTAATGCATTAAGAAGGAACAACCAATGGCAGTATGAGCTTGTGGAGCAGCACGTCATTAGCTTTAACAAACAGGCCGAACGTACTGCCGTCTCTGGTCTGGAACATGTACTCTGTTTTAATCACCTGAGATGAACCTTGAAGTATTTGAGTAAAAAAATTTCGGGTTATGGTCTTTCTCTTTATAGGCAAATGGTGTTCTGATCGACACCCGATCTTGAAAAATAAAGTCCATTAGTAAAGAGCAAAAATCCAGCTCCATGGGTCTCTAATCAAAATTGAACTCATGACCGACGACAGCGCCGGAATTCTCAACCTTAACTTTTTATTCCAAATATAGGTCTAATCGATCATTAATTATTCGATTTTAATAATGGACGTTCTAGTCTCTAGATATTTAACGCAAATACTCTCCTGAGTGTCGAACTATGATCGCCCCCAATAATATTAAAATTAATAATATTAAAATAAGACACCGCAAACATAATTTTATATAATTTTTATTCACTCAATAAATTTTTATTATTAAAGATATTTCTTTGTTTTTTCATCATTAATTTATAGTTTTTTTGTTTGTTGTTTCAATGTTGTGTTTAAGTGTACATTACAATAATAATCTTTTATGTATATAGTTATGTAAGTATGCATCTTTATGTATATGTATTTTTATGTATATGTATTTTTATGTATATATATTTATGTATGTATATATTATATATTATTTTGTTACAGTATTTGTTTGCTTTAGTTTACTTTTAATGCTTTCATCGATTACTATCGACTAATACGATTAAGTACAGCTATTGATTTTTATTTGTCTTGTAACATTTAACAGATTTTTTATGTATATCTGATTTAAAATGCTTTGCTTACTTAAAAATAATTTTCTAACATGGTTTTATGTAAGAGTAGTCATAAACTATTTATGTAAGTACAATACAAATTATTTAAAATTTTTCTAAATTGTTTTAAACTAAATTATATTTATAGTTGAATTTTTCTTATAGACTAAATACATTTTTTGAAAAACGAATACATTTTTTATAGTTTTTTTTTCAACTAAATAATATTTATAGCTGGAATTTATTTTTCAAACACAAATAAATTACCATATCTACAAATAGTATGTATATATAGTGACTTTACTCACAATTTGTTGACTAGTGTAAAATCAATAATATCATGTGGTTCGCCAACTTAGTTTTTTCGGCCTTCTCTTATAATTCTGTTTTAAGCTCACGCTTTTTATTATTTTCTTTTACTTTTTAACGGAACTGTGCAAATTTTCAACCAATTTTTTGTTTAATTGCTTTTGGGTTTATGTTTTAAAGAAAATTTGTGAAAAAATACGCAATTATTTCAAATAATCAAAATAAATCTTAAAAATCTAAAATCAGCAACTATCCTTTCCACTTTCTTCTTCCTTCTTCATTTTGTCTTTTGTCCGTAGTGAATAGTAAAGAAAAAATTAATGAATTTTAAATGATCAAAAAAATAATCGATAAAAATTGATAATTATCGATAAAAAAACGTTCCTCTTACTCTAGGAAAAGCAGTGAAGTGGCAGGGTTAGGTCAAAGTGGAAAAAAGTTTGTTATTTGATATAAAGCTTTTTCCGAATACTTTTGAATTAATAAAAGAAGTTAAAAAAAGTAGAATTATCGATTAATTCATTATTATTAATTTGTATCGATAATTCCTTTTGTCTACTGGGCTAATTCTACAATTGAGAGCGCAGAAAAATAATATATTTGAAATAATTGATAAATTAATCAATACAAACTAATAACAATGGAACAATCAACAATCCCGCATTTCGCTGAAATTTACTTTTTTCTGTTTTAATATATAATTTATGTATCATGATCTTCTTTTTTAATACCTTTAATATATTAATAAATTTTTATGTATGTATTTATATTTTAAGGTGTGTAGTATGTATGTATATTTTCAACATTCCGTCAATAAATTTTTCTTTTGTTTTCACTCTAATATCGAATATTTATTGTGTAGCAGTTGATTGATCAATGAGGCGGATTTCAATAATATCATTCGTTTACATGTAAATACAGCATTTACAATTAGGTTTTTTTTTCTTCTTTCATCTCTTTTTTCTTTTGCTTCGAAATTGGTTTTTTTATTTTTTCTTTTCTTTTTCTTTTTGTTTTATATTCCTTTATTATTAATTTTTACCAAATATAACATGGTAATACAAATCTTTCTTAATCTGTCAAAATCAGCTGTTTTAAGCATGCTTTAAATCAGCTGCTTTTCCTATCATTTCCTTTTTAACTGTCATAATCAGCTGATATCAATAAAAGGCTGCAGTCGTTTTGCTTCAAATATTTTTTTGTTGTTTTACATACATTTGTTTTTTTTTTCTATTTATTCAATTATTTTAACATTCGCATGTTTATTTATTTTGTCAAGGTACAACATTTAGGTATATATGTATAAGTATATATTTATATTACTGCTGCTTTTTATTGATTTTCTTGCATTAGCATATTTCTCCCTATATATTTTAGTTTCATATATATAATATAGCAATTTTTATTTATTTCTTTAGCTACACATATCCTTTTTTTTTTAACTTTAACATGCATTTAAATTACTTTTACCGCAAAATAGCTACATATTTTTCCTTTTATTGCTAAAATGATATGATTGTGATGTGAGTATGTATATGTTTGCAACTAAGGTTTCTATGAAAAATGTGTATGCAAGTACACGTGCACTTAACAGGTTGCTGACGTATATAATACTAGGTTCCATTAAATGCTGTTGAAACTTTTTAGTAAAAGCTATGTTTATTCTTTTTAAAGCGTATTTAACATTAAAGCATTTAAAGAGTTTTGATTTGTTTTAGATGTTTTGAAAATTTTTCGGAGGGAACTTTTGAACTTTCACCATTTTCGAACAAAATTTCACATTCAAAATCTGTCCAATATCGAAATACCAAATCAATTTCTGATTAAGTTTTCACGTTTTAGGGAGAGCAAAATATTTTTTTGAATAATAAAAGCTTTAAACTTTTGGTCTGACAATGTAGCTTTTCCAGAAAAAGCTTTCACTTGGAGGTATCAAAGCATTGATAATAACAATAATGATAAAGCTTTCACGTTTCAGGGAAAGCAAAATATTTCTTTCAATTGTTTGAATAATAAAAGCTTTAAACTTTTGGTATGACAATGTAGCTTTTCCGTAAAAAGCTTTCACTGGGAGGTATCAAAGCATTGATAATAACAATAATGATAAAGCTTTCACGTTTCAGGGAAAACAAAATATTTCTTTTAATTTTTTGAATAATAAAAGCTTTAAACTTTTGGTCGGGCAATGTAGCTTTTACGGAAAAATCTTTCACTTGGAGGTATCAAAGAATGGATAATAACAGGTATCACTCAAATTTCAGATTTTCAGTTATAATTTTAGTATTTTGGCGTTATTCATTGTTTTCATTTTCCTTTCGTTATAATTTAAAAAAAATAATTTTCTGCTAACTTTCATAACCATAATCAGATATTATCGTAAACTTATTTGTTAAAAGTATTATTTCACAAACGTAATCATTTTTATAGTAAAATATTGCATTAAATAATTTGCTATTTCCTAAGCATTAAGAGAATATAGCGTGAGATCGTTGGTATGAGATCATTTGCTAAGTCTATGCCCTGCTAATTAAATATGTTAACTAATGTATATGAAAAAAATAATATTTCTAAATTATTACACTAAACCTCATATTCATAAAAATAAAATTCGTTTATATAACTTTTTAAAATGACATTTCTAAAATAAAAGCTTTATAAACCTTTTTTATTTTTTATAAATATGGGGGTAAATATTCTATAAATAAAAATAATTTTATGCGATGATTTTGTTGCATTAATCATAAAATGGATGGAGCTCTTTGATTTATCATACACAACTCAACAAATCGTAAGCTCACAAATGCATGTCATTCATTTCTAGCTGAGATCATGCAATTTGAAAAGCATTTGCTAACTCTTTTCGGTAATATGAATACCTCTTTTATAAATCTCCTGCCTTTCCTTTCCTTTCCAATTATATTTTTCTTCCTTTTCCTACTTGCTAAAGTGCATATATTACTAGAAAATCTTAGTGACAGTAAAACTGCTAATTATTTTCACACTTGTGTACTTGCATAGATATTTCACTGCGCATGCGAATATTTATATATGTATGAAGTTTATGGTATTTGTGTATTTATGTGCTTACGTATATGTATATAAAATTATAAACTATTTCGCAATATCTTTGGCAACAAGCAATAACAGCTAAAGTGGAGTTAGGTCAAATACGAATCATTACCAGTGCTCTGTTCCTCGTGCTCAGTTATATTTTCGTACACAAATTTAATGGCTTACGCTAAAAAATAGAAGTTTTATAGATGAAATACTAACCAACAAAGGCTTTTACAGCTTGCTAGCAAAGGTAAATTACCTTAGGTAATAGCAACCAAACTCAATACTATATTAGAAAAATAGCTTAAGTTATTCAAAAATATTGTATGAAGAAGAATACTATTATTATAAAGAAGATTATCATTGTTGTTTAAAAATTTGTAAACCACAATTTTGAAAAAAAATCGAAAATTTTAACTTTGTTCTATAAGCTGTTGCTGTAAAAACTTTAGTTTGTCTATATGTCTATATATTTGTGCGTGCATCACTCAAAAACCGCTGCATAGAATTGATAGCAATTTTCACCGATTAATTGCTAGATGTTTAACATAAAGTTTAGGAGCCCTCCCATGGCACGGGAGTATTTTATTCCCGCCTTGTACAGTGGTGGCAATTAAGGTTAGCTCAAAATATTTTTATACATATAGTGAAAATGGAACAGGCGTATATCTGCTAGTAATAATATGTTGTTAAAATATATTAGGTATTCTTAATTTCCATTTTCCCCTGTCAATCTGTACTCTTGTTTGTACGCGCATGACCAAATAATTACTAAATGAAATTGAATGGTTTCTACACCGGTCTATTACTGCAAGTCTATTTTAAAATATAGAATAAATTTTTGAAAGTTTAAAAATTTTAATTATTTCAAATATATGATATGAGCAAATTATTTCAAGCACCCTTGAAAACTTTGAATAGTTAACTTTGTCTGTTATTACTAGTTGCCACAGCTATACAATTAATTTTTTCTGTAAGCTTTATAGTATTTGGACTTTCTCACTTAAGCACACCCTGCAAATAAATATTTAAACATTTTACGGTATGTTGCAATGAATAAAAAACTGCACATAAATATAAATATCTGCTAAGTTTCTAGGCCATTTTCCGCGATATGTTTGCTGAGTATTTGCTTCAAGTAACCATGTGCCTTTACAAACTACTTCTTTGCTATGTTTGTGTGCTTTTATATATATGTTATATATAACATTTATGTATTTCCATTTCCTTATTACTTAACTTATGATTCGATACAAATACTTTCGCTGAGCTGATTATATTTTGCTAACGTGTTTGCTGCACATACTACAAGTTGATTGTTTTCTATTACCATGTTTGCGTTCTTTGGGTTACTATATTATTTTTTTCTTTTTTTTTTTTTGGTTCTGGTCTTTGATTTGATTTATTATTGGGTATATCAGCTATTCCGGTGGAGTTTCCGGCAGTGAATTATTATAATAGAGTTTTGTAATCTCTATCGACTTTATCAAAATTCACTTACAAATTCCGACTGAATCTTTTGAATTCTCTCATGATCTATTATATTTCTCACGTCGGCAAGTCCGTCGGAATAGCTGATAATCCACATTATTTATTTTTTTTTTTTTGTGAATTTTTATGTGTATGTATTATATTTTTGCTTTTCTCCATTTTTTCGATTTTAGTCCTTTTATATCTAAAATATTTAATTTTTAATATTTCATTATAATTCGGAACAGTTTAATAGAGTGGTTGTTGTTGGCATAACACATCTAGATTTTATTATTAAATTTAAGGAAACTTGATAATTTACTAAGGATATGACTAATTAACTATCAATTTAACGAAACCAACTTGCTTAGGAAAAAAAAATTATATGATATATATGTTTTTTTTTAACAGTTCCACTGAGAGGATCTCCATCTATAGGCGAAATTTTGTTATTATGAATTCTGCAGAATATTTGAGAAAACAAAAAAGAGAGATGTTCAGGTTGGAAGATTCTGTACTAAAATTGATATCGTAAAATATGATAAAAATGTAACAGTACTACAAAAGAACTTGATTACAGCAGCAGTTATCAAACAAACGGTTTTTGGAATCTTTTACTCTCTCACTATCTCTTTGTCTGTATGTTTGCACGAGCATCACTAGAACAAAGCGGTATAAAACTGAACTGAATTTTTCTCGAACTATTTCTAGTTGTTCAACTTAAAGTTTATGATTAATTATACCCCATGAACATATTTTATTTTTGATTAACAGTGATGGCAATAAAAGTTGGCTCAAAATATTTTGTATGCATGAAGTGAAAATTGACAATGACAACCACCTTACACAATATAAATTACTTAAAAATATATATGGTTGGTTTTAATTAGGACAACAGCAACCTAGGGAGCAAATATTTCAATTTCTGCCTGTCTATATGTACATATGTATGTTTATACGCTCATCACCAAATAATTGCTGAATGGAATTGAGAGTATTCTTTACCGATATTTTTCTGGAGGTGTTCAAATATAAAATATATTTTTAGTTGTTGTTGCATATACTGTTATACGAGCTTCGCCGCACAGGTATCAGGTATAAAATAAGTTTGTTGAAATTGTTTTTTGAGTTCCTTATATTTTGACATAAGAAAAGTAAGAAGATGACTGGTTTCCCCGAAATACATTATTTAGTCGGGAAGATGATTTGAGCAGTAATGGAATTCGCATTTCGTTTGTGTGATTCGCTAATGTATCGTTTATCAACATATCGATTTATAGCATTTATAGTTTATTTACTCAATACAGATATCGATAAAAAAAAAAAATATTCAAACAAAAATTCCTAAAATGCTCGATTAATCAAATTTCTGACTAAGGGTACATTAAAAAGAAATGCGAGTGTCTTCAAAAAAATAGTAAATTCGCTTGCAGCTGATTACAGAAACAAAACAATCTATTATGCATTTTACTTAATGGTTAAATCGTTAAAGTAATCGGTTATCGAAATAATCGTTTTCGTTTTGCAAATGTAGCTAAAAAGAGTTATCGAACTCCAAAACAGCTGAACCAAAACTATCTATAAAAAAATGTGTATTAGTAGATAAATCGTCAAAATTATCGTCAAACTATATTATCGATTTCGAATATCTAAAAAAAAAGGAAATTTCACTAAAGTTGATTACAAATGCCAAAGTATCGATTAAAAATTACTAAATAGTCAACTAAAAGCTACATGAAATATTATCGAATGTGATATTAAATTAAAGTTAGCTCAAAACGGTACTTTTTCTGTTTCTCCGTCTCGCTCTTACTCGTTTAATTTTAATGTTATTGTGGCTTACACGGCTAGACTTTAAAGCAATAAACATGCAGATGATCGCTTATGATAATAGCTATGTTCGGTGACAAAACTTGCAAATAAGTGTCAGTAAAGTGAGAATGACGTAAACTCTCTTGAAACGCAAAGAGTAAAAAGTGTCCGCCGAACAGGTATCAGTAGAAACTTGCAAACAAAACAGCTGTTGCTTTTTTGATTGGTTAATAGTTTAAAATTTTACGTTTTTGTTGTTGCTTTCCTTTGTCACGATCAGCTGTTTTTCCCTTGCAAGTTTTACTGAGTGAAATTCCCCCAGTAGAAACTTGCAACTCTCTCCCCCAATGAAATGTCAAAATGCGCTCTCTCCCTGCAACTGTTTGGTGGCACCGACCACTTTTCAGTAATACGTTTATTAAATTTAAAAAAATTTATTTTGTTGTTGGTTTTCCTCTAATCAAAAATAATAATAATTAACTAAGAATTATTATCAACGGGTCTTGAGCTCGTTATACTTCCAAAAATTTTTAAAAATGTTATCCTCACAGAACACAACTACTGTAAAATATACAAATAAATATCTTCAAAACTGTATCTAAAACTGTTAAACTTACTCGAAGAGAAAAAATACACGCACACATATCTAAACGCAAAGAAATCATCCAAACCCTGTTTAGTTTGCTAGCATTTGACATGCCGTAAACTCACACAAAACTCCAGAAAACAATTCTCATACCCCTAACTTTACTGCGCAAACGGATTATGAGGAGTAGCGCCGGGTATGTCAAGATTGCCACCCGTAGTCTGATAGGTGCCATAAGTGTTGCCAGTGCCACCATTGGGATTCATTTCATTTAGGCGTGCATTCGAAAGAGCGCGCGGTATTGGATTGCTGGGTACACCGTGAGGCGCTAAATGTGATGTTTCCTCCGCCACCTGTAATATAGATTTTTTTTTTATTATATACAAAGATGGAACTTTGGCTGGTTTTAGCGCCACACTCACCTGACGTGGATCTTCCGTAGGCGGCAAATCTGATATGAAACCACCTTGATCTTTGCGATAGAAATTCACGAAAATGAATAGGCCCAACACCACTAGGCAAGCCAAACCATAACCGCGGAATGTTTTCGTAGTACCATAGCTTGTGACAAACATGCCGCCAATAATCGCACCACAACCACGCCCCAAACCATGATGTATACCCTGTAAGACGCCTTGTGCCGAGGCGCGCAAATGTTTCGGTGTGCTATGCGCAATATACGAGCAGGATGCAGCCCAAACAGCAGCATGTGTCACTCCCTGCATCAGTTCAAATGGCAAGACCATCCATGGATTGGTCGCATATGAAATATATAAGAAGCGCAGCACATTACCAAGCAAACCCAAGCATAGCACTTTAATATGACCAATTTGTGTGATGAAACGGAAGCTGTAGAAGTAAGCGAAGATCTCGGAGACATGATTGATCACAGAAGCAACACCGAAGAGTGTAGGTGTGCCGCCATAATCTTGCAAATGCCAAAAGAGGAATGTGAAAATCAAGCCGATGCCAAAGCCCATGAACCAAGCGACGAATAGGAATGAAATAGTTTTTACATCCTTGAAATGCGTCAGCACTGTCATCCATTCGGGCATTTCCTTGGTAGTTTGTGCAAACATTTTCGATTCTGTGCCGACTGGTGCTGGTGTGCGTGTTGTTTTGCCAGTGCCACTACCCATCGCCAATGATGGTAAATTCAGTTGTGCAGCCAACTCAGCCATTGAGTCATCTTCTGCTTTGTTATTAGCTGTGACATCAGCATTATCAGCGGGTTGTTGCTCCAAATCGATCGGATCATATTTGAATGTAATTTTCGAGGCAGAGGCGATAGCGCCAACCATTAAAGCTGAGAAAATAGCAAAACAGATGTTGTAATTCTTTTCCATGTGTCCAGCACCGCAAGGATGATGAGAGAAGCGTGTCGAGTGATCCAAAGCAATGCCAACAACAAACATAGAAATACCCCAACCAAGTGAACCGAACATGCGTTGATGCCCATATCTGTCAGCATTTTCACCAAGTAGCGTAATGACGGCGGAGTCAGCAAGTGTAATGGCTGGTGCGCTAAAGAACTCGCCGATCAAGATGACAAGCAATAATAGGAAGAAAGCTTTTTGTATGTCCTGTGTAAGAGTAAGGAGAGAGTAGAATAAAAGACGAGTGAGAGATTGGAAATTTTGTGTTAATCTATTATAAGTAACAAACTCACTGGTGTCCGATAGACCATGGACGAGAAGATGGGACTAACATAGTCGCGATGCTGTTTATCATCATAATTGCTGACAAAACTGATGTGAATGGGTGAAATGCCGGCATCTATGCGTGGAATTAGCCCACGTTTACGTCTTGAAGAAAGGAGAAAAGATTAGTATATGTTAACATTTTAATAAACAATTTTTGGAGGCGTTGAAGCTCAACTTTCTTAGCTAAGCTGAGGTCCACCCAAGCCTAAAAGTGGCCTACGGAACTTCGCAGTTTCTACTTCTCGAAACGTTCTGATGGCATATTCCCTAACTAGGGGGGTTTTATATGCCGGGTCTTAATTTGTTTGCATCCTGAAATAGACCTTGACGACCGAGGGCGAGGCAAAGTAATCACAGATTTTTTTCCTAAAAGCTATGGCTTCCGCTTGGCTATCGACGTTAATGCTAAACACAATGAAAAAGGATCGGCTTGACCAATCTCTCAACGATCTTGCCCTTGACGGGACAACTCCGAAAGTGTTACATGCCAATCGCAGCTTTCTTGTTGTTGTTGTTGTTGTAACGAGAAAAACACTCCCCGCCGGTTTTTGGGAGTTCTGTCGAACTGACAGTCCTTGGCCGGATTTGACTCCGGCACGCTACGATACTCCCTTGCGGTACTGCCCGACTGTCAGTGGTAGCGATTTCGTATGACCGGTGGAACCTTCTAGGTCATGACACCCCTGAGAGATGGGTAATGAGAAGTGAGAGGCATCATATCCGTAGATCAACCATCGAGTTGCACGTCATTACCCTTGTGCATATTAGTCGCCTCTTACGACCGGTGTGCCTACCTCGGGTATATTCTAAGCCCCTAACCCGCAGATGTACGCAGCTTTCTTAGGTCTGCCTTGCACGAAAGCTCGCTAGTATAACTCAGAGATACTGTACCTTTTTGCCACCGTACCCGTGGTATTCTCCGCAGGGGTGTGAGCTCAAGGGCAAAGGGCATTGTATATGTTCGTACCACCTTTGGATAAAAGAATTCTACTCACTCTGGCGGTTCAATAATGGGAAATAAAGCTGTAGCTCATATCAGCTTCCAAATATATTAAATTTGGAGAGTATTCGAAAAGGTCGACCTTCGAGCATAGTAATATCTATGACTGATTTATCTTCTAAGAAAATTTGAAGCGTTCACGAGCAGCGCACTTGATATGGAAGATAGTAAACGAACGAGCCTTCCTCTATACAAAAGCAATGATACAATGAGAGGGCAGGTGGGTACTTTCATCACTCCCTCTTTTTCGTTGAGCGCATGTAAAATTCAAAATCCGCTGGAGACACTCACATTGAATGGAAACTTCTTCCAATATAAGTGGTCCATACTCCCCTATCAACCACACCTCGGTTAAAATATATTTTATTAAACAAGATCGAAGTTCTGTGTAATATTAAAGCCCTTTAGCGACCTCCACAAACTATATAGATCACACTTCGGCGTATGATTCTCTAAATGGCTCGTTCGTTTAATTCTCCTAAGTTAACCAAAACCATCCCAACTTACCTAATGTGCGATTCCTGTGTCAAATCTACTATGGGCTCTGAATTTGCACCACGCAAAGCTGACTGCGAACTAAAAATCTCATTGTTGTCCTTATTCATATCAGGCATATTGTAGGCGGACAAATCACGCTTCGTACGTGTCAAAGTCAAAACGAAGTCGGTCTCATTTTTACGCTCAATACAATTTACAGCCTCTGGTTTGATAAAACTCAAAGGAATCGTGAACAAAATCCAGCAAGCGAGCGAAGCCATGAGTAATTTCTTGCCCTGATGGCAGCTAAAAGAGAACAAATTGTTATTAATTAGCACCAGTCATCTAAAAGAAATTTGGCTCATACTTACCGATCGGCATATGAGCCCCAGAATGGCGCCGACAAGAATTCCACAAACGGACGCATACCAATTAATATGCCACATTGACCGGGATTCATACCCATTTGTTTGAAATAGACGCCCATCAATGGAAAGAGTGAACCAAACGCAGCAAAGAAGAAGAAGTAAAAAGCTTTCACTGGTACAAGATCATGCTCAGAAGGATCGAAAAACTTTTCGATAATATCAGCATGACTGCGTATTTTTTGTGTTGCTTCTTTCGGCTCAGGGTAGCTAGAGGAAGAAAGTGAACGAGCAGGCAAAAAGTTAGAGTGAGCAAAAGTAAGTGGTAAAAATGTAGTGCGGTTCTGTAGCATAACAAACTTACAGCGTTGGATCCACTTCACCCGTAGCGTCCACATCTACGCGCGGACGTGCAGCCATGCCATATGGTTGTTGTGGTATACCCGTTGCGCCAGCACCTTGCATACCGCCACCATAATCCATACCACCACCAACACCCATGCCCATACCTTGTCCACCATAGCCTGCACCACTTTGAGCATACGCACCGCCTTGTGGATCATAACCTCCACCACCACCTGTCTGATCATAACCACCCATCGGTTGTCCATAGCCACCACCGTAACTGGGCTGCTGTTCATAACCACCACCGCCACCAGCAAAGGGATTGGGTGTGCCGCCGTATTGTGCCATATTCGCCTGCTCGTTTGCTTGTACGCTAGCTAATCACTCTATGAGTTGAGCTCCCGTTGCTTTTAGAACAATATAAATTTTTTTTTTTGCTTATTTTTTTTCTCTCTTTTGTTATTTATGCTATTTGTAGGCTGCTACTTTACAATTATTTCCGTCCAATCTTTGTGCAGAATCTCGGCTGTTGCCCTCACTTAATCTCGACTGCTAATGACGGCTCGTTAGCTTTTCCTCTTTTATCCCTCACAATTCAGATTTCAATTAAACCTTTTGTTGTTAGTTTTCTTACACGAACTCATCGCTTGTAATATTCTGGTTTCGTAGTCTGAAAAGAGATTAAAATAAGGAAGTAAATGTATTCGCATGCGTTAGGCATTATTAAGAATAACAAAGTCCACAGGTTATTGTCCTATTAAGTTAATATGTTCACTTGTGCTGATATGAGTACGGAGATTAGTCAGCGTTGGCTTCATCCTACTAACCTTCTATGCTAACCACAGCAATATGAAACAGCTGTCAAACAGTTCTGAAGGTAGTCGAATTCCATTGGCAGTAAAAAAGTTGTAGAAGCTTCAATGATGTCACTGCGTCAAACTCGGCTTAGAGGACAATTGATGCAAGCAGTGTATGTCCAGCAGAATCTACGGTTGCAACTGTGTTGGAACATGGTACTTTTTGACTATCCAGTGCGCATTTCAAAGGAACCAAGCCAACTTTTTGTTTAGATATCGGCTAAGTATTGCCGTTGGCTTTTCAGGACAATCAGACATGGCTCAAAGTCGGTATGTCGTCTGTATCATCATACTGGAAGTTCAGAACTACATTACCTCTACAGCTAAAATGTATGACCACTTGCAACTTTCCCACTCTCTTGCATGCAGAAATCTCGACAGGCGACGCTTAAGGAAACAGACTTACCTTTCTTGTTCTGCTAAGCAGTCTCATGTCTCTTTTCTTGTGTTATTCAAATCAAGTTTGTTTAATAATCTTGAAGATGTTGGAACATGACTGCCTTGCTAGTGCCTGACATTGACGCAGCCTTTGCTAGCTTATCGATACCATCGAGCGGTCAGATACTTAGTATGATATTCGCGGAAAAGACTGTCCATCAATATTGCTTGGCTGTGTGCATATGTACATACTTCCCTTGCCCCCACTTCGAGAGTTTTCTAAGAAACCCCCATAGACCCTCTCGTTTTTAGTACTACCCCTTGGCAGATAGTATATGAGTTTTAAAGATGATTTGAAATTGCTGCTTTTAGCTGATGCTAGAAAACCACTGCTCCAACACTTGAGGTACTTGAGAACTACTAGTGTACCAACAATGTGATATCGAAACTCCTGAGTATACTCCCGCGTATTAGGAGGTGAGAATTTGTTCCAGGTAGATATACCTGGCGTAAGAAGTGACCAAAATCCACAAAGGACGATGATGTGCAACTCGATGGTTGGATGCCTCTCACCCCTGATTACCAATCTTCTTCTTTTTTATGGAAGGAGGGGGGCGATGACCTAGAAGGTTCCACTAGTCACACCAAATCGCTCCCGCGATGTTTGGGCATATACCGCAAGGGAGTACCGGAGTGTACCGGGCTCATGTCCGGTAAAGGACTGTCCCTTTCGACAACACTCCCCAACACATTCGGGGTGGGTTTTTGACGTTAAAAAGAACAACATCAACAACCTCTTGAGTTATAGCACCCCACTATTTTCTATAGAACTTACCGACAATTATCTTTTAGAGCAAGTATAATCGATTACATTGATTTCCATAGGTTTGGTTGGGGCAGCCGTTTGGCGTTGTGAGTGTGGCGTTGGCGATGACGGGGATTGCTTCTACCTTTAGATCCATGTGGTATCACAACGGGACCTCCGGGGCCTATATGTGCTAGTTCGTTTACTAGCAGCCACTCCAACCTACCTACCATCTTTTAGAGCAAAAGATACCTTCAGAAAGGTATGATCCGAAATGTGGTTTCAGACCCACTACTTATATGTATAGTCTCTAAATATAGAAGCAAAAATATTGAGTACATTACAGAGATTATAGAAAAATCCATAGCAGGGTTTAATAGGGCAACAGCAACCCAAAACCAAAGGTTTTAGAATTTTGTCCGTATGTCTGCATGTTTGTGCGCGCATCACTTAGAAACTGCTTTAGGGAGTTGAAGGCGCGTTCCACCGATATATTGATAGATATTCAATTTAATGTTTAGAACTCATTTTATGCCAACTAAACATTATTTTTTGTTATATGCAGTGGTGGCAAAAACTGGCTGCACAAAGTAGATACTATGTTAAAATGAATATATGAAGTCTGAAAAAGAGCATTTATTTTTACTAAAAACAATACTTATTTAAAGTTCTGCTTGTCTGGATGTGTGGTTGTACGCGCACCACTAAAGAACTAGTAAAAAAATCGATATATTGCTAGAGATCTAGCTTATAATATACAATAGATTTTTTAGTTTCTACTGTATATGCTCGTATATGTATATATACATTTTTTTTTTTTTTGAAGGCAAAGAAAATTCCTGTTTCCTTTGAGCAATAATGCCTATTTTAATAACACATGCAACATTTTCTCATACTTCCTTTTATTTTGACGTATTCCATCTTATACAAGGTGGCGCAAAAGTAAACTTCCGATGTTCAGCATATCGGTTGTGGCACGTGCAGTGTGTGCTGTTGCACCGTCTTGTTGGAACCACATGTTTTCCAATCCCAATTCATCAAGTTGCGGCAAAAAGAACTCGTTGATCATTGCTCTGTAGCGCTCACCATTCACAGTAACCGTTTGGCCCCGACCGATTATTGGTCAAATAAATAGTCAGCAATATTCCGCGTTCTGGAGCAGTGTAGTGTAACATTGTTTTTTAACGTGTATTTCGCATGTGTTTACTACACAAATGTCAAAACAGAACTGACTTTAGGGGCCAATCGCAAAATTTATAGCATTTTCTGATAGGAGGATTACTTTTGCGCCACCTTGTATATAAATTTTACTTCTTTTCATACCAAAGCATCACAATAGTTAAATTTAACTTTGAAGCGTTACTAAAAGCATGGAAATGTCAATCAAATGTCATTGAGTGTTGCAGTTGTCGCTTTAATTATTTCTTATTTTGCTTCTTGTCATACATTGCGCTCTCTTTATTTAATTGTATGTATATGCAAGTATTAACACTCTCTTAAAAAAAACTGAGCGAAAAAAGTGTGTCACTGTGTGACGTTAGCCAATGAAGTACTCTGTTTTATGAGCAGCTTAGGCGCCTGTTGGTATGCTACTTAAAACGAAGAAGCAAAGTGTTTGTTGTTTTAAGAGTCATTGAAATTTTTATAAATTTAATTGCATGGCTGTACACTTGGGTATGCCAAAAATTTAGAAAAAATATATTTTCTTTTCAGTTCTGTTATAAATTCACAAACATTTTTTATGAAAAACAATTTCTTTGGTCGCCACAATTTTCATAGAAGCAAATTTATTATTTTATTATGTGTAGTAAATAGTTTTTCATTTATTGCTTTCATTTCATTATTCTTCCTTCCTTCCAAAACTTCTTCTGTTGGCTTTCATCTGAAAGTGATGTGCGGAATTTTTTTTATCGAAACTAATATGAGCGTCATAAAAAGCTGTTTCGGGAAGCGACCGTCGATGGGGGAAAGCGGATTTATTATTGTATATTTTACATGTTAGCAGAACCCAAATTCATTTATTAACCCTCTGTTTTAACTCAATTGAACCTCTTTACTATATACTCAAAGTATTTCCAACTTTCTTGCATTTGATTTTTAATTTTACACATGCATCTCTTTCGTTCGTTTGCCTTTTCCATCTATTTAACTTTTCATCGCGTTTTTTGTTTTCAATAACACGTTTAACCTTTGTTCATTGTGCATGCTGCGTTTCATATTTCATTTGAGTGTCAGTGTCGCCATTTAGCATTTTTCTATGTCAATGCGCAATACTTACAATGCACGCAGGTAGATCCATATATAAACATTAGGGTGTCTCAAAAAGGTCGATTGACAAAATTCCAAAAAATTCTTTCAACAAATATTGGTGTTTAATTTAGTAATATAACAAGAAAATACAAAAAAAGAATGGCAAAAAGTTCAATTTAGTCAAATTCTTATTTGCAATACTTTGGGTTTTTATATTATAGTTTTTGTTATTTTTATACACAGGGTATTATAGTTTTGGTCATATAACTGTGCTTTGTAACGGTACAAAATAATAGAGATAGATATGGAGTTCCATATATCAAAGTTCTTAGAATGAACAGAGGAATCCATTAAGCCATGTCCGTCCGTCCGTCCGTCCGTCCGTGGACACGATAACTTGAGTAAAAATTGAGATATTGGAATGAACTTTGGCACACAGGTTGCTTTCGGGCCAAGGTAGGTTGCTATTTGAAATTGAAGAAATCGAACCATAACCACGCCCCTTTTTTCGATATCGAAAATTTCGAAAACCGTATAAAATGGGTTAATTCAATAATAAAAGCAGCTACAATGATGAAATTTGCTAGATTTAATAATTTGGTTGTCCCATTGACGATTTTATGAAATGTTTGGAAAAGGGGTGTGGTACCGCCCACATATGAGTGAAGAAATTTTCAAATTTTGACTGTTAGTAACTTCCGAACCGTTTTCGCTAGTATAACGAAATTTCGTAGGAGATATCCTATTGTTGTGATAAATGCACGCATTGAAACCAAGCGAAATCGCTTTTCGAACACGACTACTTTTTCATAAAAGTTATTTGGAAAGGAGGTAGAAATATTGAACTGCCCATATCAAATTTCAGCTATTATTAATCTCAGAACCGTGTTAAAAAAAATTACGAAACATAATACGAGGTATACTATCAACGTTTTTCAAAATTATATATAGCCTATAACCAGTGAATCGAAGAATCTACTGTGAAAATTTCATAAAGATCGGTTAAGTGCTTTGGACGCCAGACACAGACACACATTCATTTTTTATTTATAAGATTGCCCACAAGGTAGTCGAAAAAAATTTAAACCTCTATAGGTCATAACTCCACAACAATTTAGCAATTTACCACGACCACTTTTACACAGCTGGGTATTTAATGTTCGGTTCCACCTTCCTTCCTTACTTGTTTTTTATATTTTTTTTAGGTACTAAATTCATTACTGATGAAACTCGTTTCATTAATATTTTTCAAGAAAAGTTTTAGACCACTTTTTTCTTATTATTTAAGCGTAAAAACATGGAGTTCAATGGTAAATATTTTAAAATTGAAATTGAGCTGCGCTTTTGAACAATTCCTCTGATATTTTGAGTTGAGAGCAGATAATAAAAAATTTCGACTTTTTTGAGACACCCTGCTGTGCATAGATATATGTATTTACATACATGCCAATATTCGCAGTGTACTACATATTTATCTGCATTGTTCTAAGTAATAATGTTTCCTAAAGGTCACACTCATATGTTTGCTGAATTCAAACCATGACGTATGTGTACTTTTCGTATCAGCTGCTAATGTTATCACTTATACGCCATGTTTGGATTTTTTTTTCATTTTTCTCAGGAGCTCTAGAACTATTCAGAACTCGCCCGAACTGTATTTGCTTACATTTTTTGTAGTATTCCCTGTACCAACTTAGCAAACATGGATGAAGCACAACTAACTAGGTAAAAGTTTGAATTGAAGGGAATTAGGAGAAGTAAAACAACAACAACAGGAGAAGTAAAAATTACAACGGACACTGAAGATGGCACAGCGAGGAAAACACTGTCTGGAAACCAAAATTGAAAAAGGAAGATGTAAAGTTCATCCAAAATAAGTCAAATACCATACTATTCGGATTTAAGTATGTGCTTATAGACTTGTTAAATTTGATTGATAATTAGTAATCAATTAATTAAACGGCTTTTTTAATTGGTAATGATTATTTTAATTTCTTTTCAAAAAAAGCCATTTATTAATTGATTACGATTAGAAAAAATCAAACTATTATCAAAAATTATAGAAAAAAAGTTGTTTTGATTGATTTTGTTTTTTCGTTTTTTTTTTTTTGATTTTTTTCAGTATTGTTGATGTGCATATTTATGTGCAATACTTAAAAAAATCAAAAATAATCAAAACAACTTTTTTTGATTAATTTTTTTTTTTATTATTATTTTTTTCAATAATGGTAAAAAATCATAATTGATTTCGACTACTTTTTAATTAATGGGAAAATAATCATTCAAAAAAAGTAATGGTAATCAATCATTAAAGGGGTTCTTGTGAAGATAATTAATCAAACCGGTAATAATTACTATTACTAATCATTATTTAACAGGTCTGGTGCTATATACGTTGTTGTAACCGCAAACGATTGATATTGCAGTTGCTGCCACAGAGTCACGTTGATGTTGTGGAAGCTCTGTCTGCTATTTATTACCGTTTTATCGAAGTGACGAAAATATAGGTGAGCGTATATTTGCCAATATTAGTCTGCTGATGACAGAAGAGAGAAAATATTTCTGTGCTTTTTAAGAATATTAAAGTAAACACTTACTTGGCTTAAAGTTCCTAATTGTAAAATAATAATAAAAGGAAGACGATTGAGGAGAAGATTAATAATAATAATTATGAGGATCAAAAAACTAAAAGTTAGCTTAGCTGTGTGACCTCAAATTATTGCCAAAAATCTAACCACAATAATTGTACAGATTCTCACCCACACTTTTATACTTTTTTTCTACCCCTTCTTGCGTAGTCGCCAGTTATATGGTACGTTTTGGCAAAAAAAAGCTTGTTCAAAATTATGTGAAGGAATGTGGCCAAGAAATTAAAATATGATAACCAGTTTCGCATCCCGACAATTACGAAAGATATTTGTGTATGTGTTCATACAAGTTTAATGAGTGTATGTTCATGTGCTATATGCAAGCGAAACGTTATATGTTGGCCATTCCATGAGAAAGTGAATATTGGGCAAAAGGGCGAAAATTAAAATTAGCATGTTTTCAAAATAATCTGTTTCTCTAAATTCCAAACAAAATGGTATTTTGTTGATAAATTTTTTTGGAAGACACTCAATGGCAAAAAAATTTGTAGCAGCATTTTTGAAATTCATTTCATTTAATCATCTACCACAATAAATTACATGAAAATATGGGAGGAAGGGTTCAACCCCCCTAGAATCCAGCCTGTCCCGTGATGCATGCAGTTTGAAATAAGCCTTGACTTAAAAATTTAATTTACGATTGTCACTATTAAAGTAATGGAGGAAGAAATAATAGTTTGTTGAATTTTGTCTATCTGTCAATATGTTTGTTCGCGCATCACTCAGCAACCGCTGAATGGAATTGAATGCAATTTTTCCCGAAGTAATGTCAGATATCCAATTTAAAGTTAAGATGTCATTTTGTTGCACGAAACTGTTTTATTCCCTCAATAGACAATAGTGCAAGTAAAAGTTGGCTGAAAATATTTGTATTCAAATAGTCCAACTAGAGTATGGCCTGTGTCTGTAAATAAGAAATACTACGCAAAATTGCATATCAAGTCTTAAGTGCAGCAAAGGAAGACAAAGGAGCAGTTTTTTTAAATTCTGCCTGTCTATTTGTACAGTTGTTTTAGCACCGCCACCAGTGGCGACGGAATACCCCACGTGCTTTTTATATAATCTTAAGAATTCAAAATTTAAAGAGAAATCTCTCTTATCCTTTATAGTTGCAGAGAATTGTAAGTCCGTGCAGGAATTTCTTAATACCATAGTATTTTCTTTAATTGTACTATCAAATCTTGTTAGCTATAAAAGAATTTTGAATTTCGCAATAGCGTTATTGCTGTGCTTGGTGATAAGTATTCTGTTTTATTATTTTTTTAACCATTTTTTTATAAATATTTCATTACATTTATATACATACATATTTCACATATTTTTTTTTCATTCGTTTTATTGCTGTTGCGTTTGCATCATCATTGCCTTCCTTTTATTTAGAATCATTTCTATCCAATCAACTCTCACACCAGAGATTATCACTATTACATTTTTTCGTTGCTTTTTTTCGTGCTAACAGTGATTTTTATTTCACTCTTTCATCCACCTGCAACGAACTGTCAACCCAAAGCTCGCATTCAAGGTGGCAATACACATACTAAATGGTATGTGCATGTATGTGCTGTTTGTATGTATACTCACATGCCTATTTCAACTGTCTGCTTGCGAAACCACGAAGAAAATTTTTCCTTTGCCTTATCAGCAATTGCACGGAATTTTAAACTTTATCATATAAATTATTTCTTTGCTTTGGTTTTTACGCTTTTTTACTTTAAACTGTTATCCTTTTACTTGTTTTAATCCTAAGATTTTACAATTTTTTCACTCGTCTTCGATAACGCGAAGGCCAACCGAACAATATGAAATTCGATTTTTTCTTTATTTTTTTTTTTTACAACCAAAGAAAATTCCGTCACTTTTCACACGCAAGACCTTTTATGTTCAAGGGGGTTCAAATATATTTTGCTCTTTTAATTTAAAGTGATTCAGATTTTTATACAATTATTTTATTACCCAACAAATTATTTAACTGCTGTAGCACTTGTTATATTAAGTAACAAAAAAACTAAAATGCGCCCCTCAAAGAGCAAGGACAATTCATTAGTATTTCTTATAACTCTTCTTGCTGCTGCTGCTATTGCCTTTGCGTTTGATACTGTACTACTCAATTGCTGTAAATTCTTTTGCTGCTTTTCCGCTCAAGTTCTTGTCGCTTTGACTTGCGCTCAATTTGACCAAATCAAACTGTCAAAGTGAATTTCTTAACAACAACTCAGCAACCACCAATTCAAAGCGCGAGTAAATCAAACTTACTCATACTAAAACACACACCCACATCTACATACATATGTATATGCATTTATAGCAGCGAGTATATTTCATTAATATTTACTTTACAAATTTCTTTTCCTATGCTACTCCCTGTGTTGGCCTATGCATACCTCTCACATTGTAATTATTGTCCTCCATGGCGTATGAGTTGCGCGCTAAAGCGTATTAAGCTCGTTTCTCATTTTCCGTTAAGCGAATGAGCGCATCATACATATGTATATGCAAGTATGTGTGCTATTTTTATGAAAACAGAGCGAGCGGAAATAATGTGAGTTATTGAGAGGAAATAACAGTATTATCTTATTTGCTTAGCTTTTTCACTTCTCTTTAGCTTGCGCTCACATTTCAATTCAATTTCATTCACATTTTAAGTTCGTTTGAGTTGAATTAGGCTGAGTTGAGCTATTCGACAGATTTTCGCAAGGAACCCGTCAAGTGATAAAGAAATTTGAAATCCTGCTGTTGTCTAGCAGCGTTTTGTTTGAAATTTAGCTCAAATAGTTTTTTTTCCTTTAAGTTTATGTGTATGTAATTCAGCATCTGTCAAATTGATTTGTTGCATTATCTCCTCCAAATATATGTGTGTAGGCATCAGATATAGTATTAGGCTAATTGAGGTTAGGTTCGTTTAGGCTGCCACTGAAACTGAAAGCCAAGTAAAGTGCTAAAGTATCTGAACGAAATTTTTAGTAAAACCCTTTGGGGGCCTTACGGAACTCAAGAATATTAAGTCTAGAGATCTCTAAAATCTTTCAACGTATGGTGCTTCTTGAAATTGGCGGAGCGTTGTGGGCTACATATATTGGGTTAAAACGTCTAAGTAGGAGAAAAAGGGATCGTATTTTATCAGCAACAAGCGCCCAATCATAACTTCTACTAAAGCAGAGCTCTCTTCCATTAAAAATAACTTACATCTATACTGCATTCCTGGTCTTAGGGCATAGATGGAGTGCTAATGTGCTACTCGAGAAAGTAGACATTTGAATATAATCAGATAGGGAGTATTGAAAATCAAGCAATTGGTTGCGATTTAGCGACTAAGTAAAAAAAGCACGTAGTAAAGTACGGGGTTAAAGAGCGGACTGTAGTCTCTCTGTGGCGTACTTACTTATTCTAGAATCGCATGCAAATAAATTAGTTCTCATAAGTGAAATTAGGTTGATGAGTGGACTATAGGAATAAACTGGCTTTACAACTAATCAGATACCGAGAGCAATTACGCTGCATAACATAAAGCTTCAAATATTCGCCAAGTGGACAAAGTTCTTCTATTACAGGATATAGGTTTTGGCACGGGCTTTTCAATCTGGTCGAAAAAGCTTCTGGAGTGTACGTATGCGATATTTCCTCAGACCGGCTAGCTCAACCTAATCTAATTTATTTTAAGGGCCATCTCAGCTGCCTGTGATATCGTTCATGTTCCCTTACCATGAATCATGACTATGAAAAGGGACTTAAAGAGCATGATCCTTGTTCTTTGAGACAGGGATTTAATTCTCAATTGTCTACGCACTCCAAAATAACGCTTGTTGGCAAGAGTGATTCTCCATTGAATTTTTATGCTAACAATTTTTCTAGCGTTAATGCTGGGTCCCAAATCGCCGAAGTCCTTAACAATTTTAATTTTATATATGTCAACCGTCTCGTGACTCAGAAAGTACTTCATCTTGTCTTTTTTCAATGCAACTGCCACTTTAGTTGTATACACAGCGCAGATAAGGTAGAGCTTACTTACTCCCTTGAGTACTTAAATCTTGCATCTGGCCTAAAGCCGTCAGTTTTTGCTTTTAATTTGCCTACGTAAAGTGTATACAGGGTGGCTAATGAAAGCCGCTACCAAAAAAAAATTAAATAACTTTTTTTCTATTTAATGAATCTGGTTAATTTTTTTTTTATTTTGCAGATTGACTTTTACATTTAACAAAAATGGATAACTGGGACACTGAAACAAGAATTTGGATTGTCCGCCGCTATCACGCACTGGAGTCGGTAGTTTCGGTTCAAAGAGGGTATAGGCGCACGTTTGGCGGCAATCCTCCGAGCAGATGGACCATAATAAGACTTGTAAACAATTTTTTCGAGCATGGGACAGTCAACAGAAGACCTTACCATCGAAACCCTTCAGTTCGAACGGAGGAAACAATCGCTGCTGTAGCTGCTGCCATACAAAACAATCCACGTGTTTCGACAAGAAGCTTATCTGCTCAAATGGGTGTAAGCAGACAGTCATTACAGTCAATTATGCACAAAGATTTGGACTTATTCCCATATAAAATTCAAATGGCCAACAAACTGAACGCTGCAGACTTGCCGATTCGCTTGGAATTTTGCCAGAAGATGCTTCAAATGGTGGAAGAGGATGGAAACATGTTGAACTGTCTTTTCATGTCTGACGAGGCCCATTTCGATTTAAACGGCAACATAAACAAACAAAATTGTCGAATATGGAGTGCTTCCAACCCACAGATACTCCATGAGACGGAATTGCATCCACTTCGTGTCACAGTGTGGTGTGCAGTTTCATCACGCTGCATTGTCGGGCCCTACTTCTTCGAAGAAAACGGTCACACCGATACGGTTACTGGAGACCGTTACTTGAGCATGTTGAGAGAGTTTTTCTATCCAGAATTACGCCGAATGAGAATTTCTTTCAACTCTGTGTGGTTTCAGCAAGATGGTGCAGCTCCTCATATAGCCCAACCTGTTACGACAGAATTGCGACGAAAATTTCCCAATAAGCTGATATCCAGAAACTCCACATTCCGTGGGCCACCCAGGTCGCCTGACCTTACTGCACCTGACTTTTTCTTGTGGGGTTATTGCAAACAGGAAGTCTTCAAAGCAAAACCAACAAATTTGAATGAACTAAGGCAATCCATTCGAGAAACAATTGCGGCTATTCCTGTCTCAACTCTCCAAGCAGTAATGAACAACTTTTTGGTAAGATGCCGCACATGCATCGACGAGCAGGGGGGGCATTTAAATTCCATTATTTTTAAAACTAATTAAGCTATATTTAATAAAATTTAATGAGCTTTAACATGAATAAAAGAAAAATGAATTCCATACACTGAAAAAAAAAATTATTTGAGTTTCTTAATGTAGCAAAATTCATCAGCCACCCTGTACATAGATACATACATCATAATGTGCACACCTTCCTACAAATAGAGGCTGCCTCTATGATTTCGAAAACCATCATAATTGTACACTCATCTCATCTCTACTGTTTACGCTTAAAAGCGTTCATTGTTCAGGTTCATCAATGCGTTTGGCAGACAGTAATTTCCACTGCCATTGTGTTTTGGACTATTGTTCTTTTGATTTATATTTTTTCTTCTCATTATTTCTAATTTGTTGTTGTTATTTTCTTTTTTAAACGCATTCTTTTTGATATTATGGACACGTTTTTGTTGTCTATGGTGCTCGAACAATTTTATCTTTTTGCGTTTTATTGTTTTCATAACATTTGGTCACCGTCAAACTGTTTAACAAAGTAACGAATAAGAGGCAATTTGAGGCCAGACACTTCAAGGGTGATAACACTCAAGATGCTGTTATCGCATTATAAACGCGTATTATGGTTATTCCAAATATTTCTTCTAGAGTGTCGAAGAGTATATACTATATTACAATCTAATGAACCTTTAGGTCGGTCTGTGAAAATCTCAAATAGACTGAATATACTCATAATACTACCAGCAGTTTGTTCAACCAGCTTGAAAACCCTCCCAAAAACTGGGAGTCATGTTATAGAATAACTCTGTCCTACCGGCAAATACTAGAAGCTTTAAAAAACCCAGCTCACTTGTCTATACAAGACCCTAGCGATATATGTAAGAGCACATAAATGTCAAAAGTCTTCGCTGACTAAGTCCAAGTATGTTCACCCGCTTCAGAAAGTTCTTCTATCTACACCAGCGTAAAACAGGGTTTAATCTTCATTCATTTTTTTTCAGATTCGAATTAACCTGTAATATTATTGTTTTCGAATCCCAATTCAGCAACTATCAAAAGGGGATTTTTCCTCAAAAGGTAAATGGTATTTTTTGCATGGCTGGAAAATTTTTACAACTAAGCAAATAAACCAATATTGCGCAATAAAATAAAGCTTTAGCTAATAAAATAAAATCTCAAAAAAGCACGTACAGCTGTGTTCAATATAATAGTTGTGAAATTAAAATAGAACAAGAGAAAGCTGTGATTTTATTAATTTCAATTTAAAATATAGCAAAGCCCATAACAGAAACCACACAAAAAGAAATTTCAGAGTTTACACAAAGTTCAGGAAAATTAATTAAACTTTAAAAAACGTTCATCAAAATCTTCAAATTTTTTGCCAGAATTTCTGAAAAATTTTTGTAGACAAGTCAATTTTAGTATAACATCGTGCAAGTTAGAACTCGTTCAAAAATTTCTCTGAATTTTCAGAATTTTTTTCGTCAAGGATGTTGAGTGATTTCTCCCATATCACGTATGGAAAAAAATATCCAACATTCTTGACAAAAAAACTCTAAAAATTCAGTGGAGATTATGAGGTACTTCTAACTTGCACATTATTGTGCTGTAATTGAATGATCTATAAAATAAATATTGAAATTTTAATGTAAAATTTTTAAATTTTAATTAACTTTCCTGAACTTTGTGTAAACTTTAAAATTTCTTTTTATAAAAACACAGCTTTTGTTTATTTCGGCGAATGATATCTAATTTAATTTCACTACTATTATATTGAACACAACTGTACTTGGTTTCTTGCTTATACATTTGTGGAAATTCCCGAAATGGTCTCGGAACAGTGACTCTAGCAAATGCTGACAATTTGCATTAGCTTATCGCCCAAAAAAAGAAATGATAAGCATCAACAGCGACGATCTCAAAAGTTGTATAAAAAGAGCGCGCTCTCAATTTATCAGCAACAAATCAAAAGCCAACAGTGAATCAAACAAGAGCTGCAATTCGAACAACAAAAAACATTCTCCCAAAAACAATCACCAAATCAATATGAAACTAATATTCCTTGTTGTCGGCGCTGTATTACTTTGCAGCGCAATGTTGTCTATTGAAGCTGGAAAACCTCGTCCACGTCCACGTGTAATTCGCATACGTATCATACGCATTATTCCCATACGTCGTGGGCGCCGCGATGTGAATGAGCCTGCAGTGCCACATCTAACTTCTGCTCTGGATTATAACACATTGAGCAATAATGGCGTACTGATCAGCACAAACGATCCTGATACCTTAATCTACAAATACAATGCTGCCAATGGCGATATAACGCAGGAAAATATTACAAGGCTTTGTGATTCAGTGCGAGAGCAAGTTAAGCAGACGACGGGTGAAGACGTCGATTTTGAGGTGGAGGTACAATGATGCAAAGAAAAAAAATTCATATTTTTAAATGTTATCTTAAGAGTTGATAATAACTTTAAATAAATTATTGCAAAAAATATCTAAGTTTTGATATTTCATTTAAAATAGCCAAAACTTCGTAAGAGCAAAACAGCCAATCTACTAGGCAGTTTTCACTTAACCAAGTTTTAAAATTACATATTTGTGCTACACAGGGACATAGTGGTATTCATGTTGTGGAATATTAATAAATAAACACGATTTACTAAAGAATTAAGTTCATCATTCTCGATTTGCTATACCTTTTCCGATTGAAGTGTTTGTTTTTAAAGGGCACCAGACATTACTCTCTTGACTACTCTCTTTTATGCTCAGGTAGTTCAGTTCAAGGGAATGAAACTCAGCGCGGAAGTGAGTTTGCAGTCCTTCCACATAATGCATTACGAAACCCTTACAAGTACAAGGTGGCGCAAAAGTAAGCTTCCGATGTTCAGCATATCGGTTGTGGCACGTGCAGTGTGTGCTGTTGCGCCGTCTTGTTTGAACCACATGTTTTCCAATCCCAATTCATCAAGTTGCGGCAAAAAGAACTCGTTGATCATTGCTCTGTAGCGCTCACCATTCACAGTAACCGTTTGGCCCCGACCGATTATTGGTCAAATAAATAGTCAGCAATATTCCGCGTTCTGGAGCAGTGTAGCGTAACATTGTTTATTAACGTGTATTTCGCATGTGTTTCTACACAAATGTCAAAACAGAACTGACTTTAGGGGCCAATCGCAAAATTTATAGCATTTTCTGATAGGAGGATTACTTTTGCGCCATCCTGTACTTTACTACCATCTATTACATTGTATGCTGACATGTAATGAAAGAATTTCTATGATTTCTACTTCGTAAAGTGTTTAAACTTCGTGAAAGTTCGTCTTTGCTCTATTGCCGTATATTTACAGAATTATTCCATTACCAGTAAAGAGGTATGTAATCGACTTTATCTACAAAACGGTCATGCTTATGGGAAAGTAATATTGGTTGTAACTGATTCTTGAAGGGAAACTGTGTGCAAAGTCTTGGAGAAGTATTGCATTTTGTAATGGGAAAATGGAAAGTGCATAGCAAAGGGGGAAAAAGCAAAAGGGAAAGGTTATAAGTATACGAACTCTGTTACGAAGCACCAATCTCACTCTTCTCTATCTTCTCAATTCGCACTGAACGATTCAACGAGGTTGACCTAGTGGAACAATAGCAGTCAACCCTCTCCACCATCTACACCCCCACAAATAAATGTTGATGGGAAAACTCTCAGAGCTGAAGTGTTTCCATTTATTCTTAATTCATGGCAGAATCGAAATATCTCAACCAGCATGTATCACTAAGCCCACTCTTAAATAGAGTTTTCTCCGATCTACACATCTCACTCTTTTAAATTCGAAAACTGTCTTCCAACGTGAGGAGTTGATAGGCCTTGAGACGGTATGCGGGACTTTTTTTAAAGATACAGCAATTCTCCTGTAACATGCTCCAATGCTGTTGGTAAAACTCGATGCTATGAGTTGCAGTCATTTTTGAAACACCAAGCTGATCTGAGCTACTCATAACAAGACCACTAATTAAAGCGATAGAGCTGGCAAACTGGCTTAAAGCTGGATATCGATAGACGTTGCGGAGGATACCACGACTCATAGTAGTTTAAACATTACTCGCAGTAGATAAAGGACGTAATCAAGAAATACCAAAGCATTTCTATTCGTAAGACCAGGTGTCGAAATAAGAAATGACTTGGAACTCAATGTCTGATGTTTTGGAATAATTACTTGAAATTGTGCGCTGCTCAATCCACAAAAAATACGATCCCACAAGTATTACTAACTACATACTGATAAGGTCTAAATCAGTGTGGCTAGGTAAGTCTACCATAAGTCAGTTGACCCATGATAAAAGAATCAATACAAGCCGTCTCTTAGTCGATTTCAAAGCTGCTTTTGACAGCGCTGACATGTCTTAGTTTGACTTCCCTGCAAAGCTTAAGAAGGCCATTCGAAATCAAACGTGGATTCAGCAAGACGACTCATTATGCCAACAGGTGGTGTACTTTCGACTGATCCTCTCGATAGATCATCTTTTAAACGGTCCTTGCAGTATTCGACAGAAAAAGTTCGGAAGATGTATGGTCCCGCGAGATAGCAAAGGCGATTAAGCAAATTTAACAATGTGCAAAGGAAAGGCTGGGTAATTTTACGCGAATTAACATAGAAGCTCTGATCCAAAAGATTTTCTAACGATACCCGAGTTCGACAACAGAGAAGGAAGGGAGATTTCCTTTGGTGTTTGCATCAGTTTTCGCTGTGTTGGGAAAAAGTTGGCTGATGATTTAAAGCCTCTTGATATAGATAACTTCTCACCCGATACCTTACGTCAGTTGTGGGTACTGTTTTTCAGTTCTAAGTCTTCAAGGAATTATTGCACACTTGATTCTTACTCATTAAAATTTTTGTTAATGTTTTTTTTTAATAAATACTCTCTTACATATTACTTGAACAGATCAATAAATAGTTTGTTCTTGATGCTAAATTTCTTACGACTTCTAACGAATTGCTTAGCAGGTACTTTTACATTAATAGCTTTCTACATATGCCAACGCACTCATCCTCACTTTTCGAATCCTCTCGCTATTTCATTTTCCACCTTAACCAAACATATGCGTGAGACCCACGCCGCCAAAGTAGTCGCGTTGTCCACTCAATGGACCGCTTGTCCATTTCGAGCCGCTGCCCGTGAGATCAACGCGTGTATTACGATCCGGTGAGGACCACAAATTTGCTTTACCGGCCAACTCCACTTGACTGCCGAAGTTAGGAATGGTGCTCTTTGTCAAACTAGCGCCATGGCCATTAATGTGCGAATAATCCAAGCCGACACCGTTACGTTCGAATTCGAAACCATTTTTCAATAGAGTATTTTGTGACTTGAAGGCATTGGCATCCAAACTGTGCACACCATTATTGTAAAGGTTAGCACTCAAACTCTGGGTCACTGTGTCACGCACACCGGGAGTATGAGTCTTTGAAATGGCAGCGCCCAAGCCATTGCTGAAATAAACAAAAACAAGAAAATTTAGTTCATTTTATTATGGAAATTTTATTGCTCACAGCTGATACTCACTTATTGTAAGCCACGGCACCACCTGTGGTTACTGGTCCACGATCGGTGTTGCCAGCAGCAAAGGCGCTAGCAATTAAGTTATGGTTCGGATTACCAATAGCATTCGCCACTTCCAGACGTGCATCGGCGCCACCCTTGGGATTACTGGCCAAAGCACCACCTACGCCAACATCACGTGCTACACGCACCAAAATCGGGCGTGGTGGGCGTGTAGGTGGTGGATAATAAATTAAAGTTTGTGCACGTGCCCGCTGTGGATAGGCTTCAGCGAAGGTGGTGATTGCAACCGCAGCGACGATTGTATAGATGAAGACCTTCATTATAATTCTTGAATATTAAAATTTTTATTGTTGATGAGGCAAGAAAACTGAATTGCGCTTTGTCTGCTTGCTTGCTGAAACTGTGCCAAATTGACTGATGTTAAATTCGGCGCTCAAACTGGTTTATATATACCAACAAGAGCAACGTTCAACGAGTTTGTTTGCTTCGGAATCGAGTTTGGTATAGGAAGAGAGTTAGTACTTTTTCTTAAAAGGGGATTTTTATTGAGTCCGTCATGGGTGTCTCTTACAAAAAAAAGTCTGTATTGTCTTAGTTTTTGCAAAAATTTCTTATCAGCTACGGATTGTTGGGATTTACACGTACACACACAAGCACACTAAAACGCTTGCATGAATAATTAGGATAGGTAGCTTGCTTTGCCACGAATAAAAATCCCCTTTTTTTAGTGTACTCACGGCTCGGTGACCCTACATATGAAATACCAAATCGTTAAACTGGCGGTGTTATCATTTCAAAAGTATTTTCGCTCTGGATTTATTATCTGCACGGATCCTGAAGCGGGTTTTTATTCGTTATCATCAACCTCTGAAAAGATCATGGACTCCTTCAGTCATCGTGCTCTAGTCTATATCTTTTTCATCTGTCATTTGTTTTCCAGTTCCTAATGTTTACCCGCTGTCTACTGCTTTGGGCTTTTAGTCTCATATTAATGAGATATGCTCTCTGGTCTCTTTGTACTTCTTCTGTCTTTGGTCCATGCTCCTTTGGCTGTAGACTATGAATTCCACAATCTGGTATCTGAACATTGAACTTTAACTTTGTATATTTTTTCAGTGCTAATGGGCATTTTATCTTTAATCTTTGCTCTTTAGTTTTGGTTTTCTGCTTCCTGGTGTATGGTCTCTATACTCTGATATTCTCTCCTTACTTTCTGGTTTCGGATATGTAAGTTCTGTAAGCTGGCTACTTGTTTTTCTGCTTTTTGGGCTCGGATCTGGATGCTTGTTTCTGTCTTCTCGCTCCCGACAGTAAATAGCATCTTTCTTATTTAGAGTATATTATCTTCGATGGATGATCCCTGGCCTTCTATCGCCTCTCTATTATCTCAATCTCTTGTCTTTTATACATTATTACTAACATCCGGCAAGTGATATCTGGGTGCTGATGTGCGATTTTTATCGTGGGTCATCATTCTCTGTTCTATAAAATCAAATGTCTGGTCTCTGATGCTTGAGCTGCAGTCTCTTATTACGCAAGGTAATATCTGACCACCGATCTCTAATCTCCGAACAATGGTCCCTGTTTTTTTCTATTACCGATTAAACTATCTGGTTAATGATACTAGGCCTCTGTTCTCTATCTTTTCTTTGATCTTTATTCACTAGCTTCTATGCGGTGGTGTCTGGACTAGACTCTCTGATATGTGCTCTTTTATTTTTAATGTTTGATATCCAATCTTTGGCGTTTGATATTTTTGATCGATTTCCTATGAACATTGAGGTGTCACCCTGGCTCATTATCTTTGATTCTTAGTCTCTGATTTCTGATGTCTGGTCTGGTTTTTAATCGTTGATCCTAGAAATTTTAGGCATGATCTTCAATCCTTGGTATTTAAAAAATTTAGTTTTGGTGTATGATCTGTAGCATCTGGTATCTTGTGGCTGTTATCCATTATCCATGATCTCCATGATCTCTCTCGTATCTGATCTCTCATTACGAATTTGTATATAAATATCTGTTGTTTCTGAGTTCTAATCTCTAGTATCTCATTTGCAATCACTCGCCGTTGATCTCCGATCTCTAGTTTAATGGCCCTAATATCTTATAACGACGTGAGACCTCTGCTATCCGATTCGCTGTCCCTGATATCCGATCTCTAGTCCCCAGAACTTGAAGCTTTAAACTTGATTTTCCCAAGAAAGTATATGTAGGCCACCTTTGCTTGTTTATTACCTTATGACGTCTCATTTGTTTCACATATTCATTTGTTTTAAAAATTTAAAAAAGTTTACCGAGGCAGGGGATCTTTTCCTGATATGTAATTGTATTTAGAAAATTCCCACAGCTTCAACTGATAAGAAAGTCTGTTATACTAAAACAAAAATAAAAAACAATGCATTTTCTAATTGATCAATGCGCCAATTATTATGCTACCTGACGATACTAAAACTGACTCTCGAGAGACTGAGAGTCTTGTCAGCTAAGTTAGAGAGTCCAGCAAGCAAGGCATACGCTCATACCAACACAATTTCCGCATTTCGGGGATACACTCTGCAAGAGCGCAGCGTTGCCCAAGATAAGCTAAACGAGACTTACCGAAATCAAACTATCTCGTATAAAAGCTAGCTGCAATGCTGAACAAAGCATCAAGTAACTCACAGTCGCCGGTCAGCGATCAGCTTACAATACAGCTACAAGCAAAAATATATTAAAAATGAAATTATTCATCTTCGCAATTGTTACTTTAGCGGCTTTCAGCATCTTCGTACAAGCAAATCCACAGCGTGTGCGCGCTCGTCCCTTAATTTATTATCCACCACCACGACGTCCATCACGTCCGATTTTGGTGCGTGTAGCACGTGATGTTGGCGTAGGTGGTGCTTTGGCCAGTAACCCCAAGGGTGGCGCCGATGCACGGCTGGAAGTGGCGAATGCTATTGGTAATCCAAACCATAACTTAATTGCTAGCGCCTTTGCTGCTGGCAACACCGATCGTGGACCAGTAACCACAGGTGGTGCCGTGGCTTACAATAAGTGAGTATCAGCTGTGAGCAAAGAAATTTCCATAATAAAATTAACTAAATTTCTTGTTTTTGTTTGTTTCAGCAATGGCTTGGGCGCTGCCATTTCAAAGACTCATACTCCAGGTGTGCGTGACACAGTGACGCAGAGTTTGAGCGCTAACCTTTACAATAATGGTGTGCACAGTTTGGATGCCAATGCCTTCAAGTCACAAAATACTCTATTGAAAAATGGTTTCGAATTCGAACGTAACGGTGTCGGTTTGGATTATTCGCACATTAATGGCCATGGTGCTAGTTTGACAAAGAGCACCATTCCTAATTTCGGCAGTCAAGTGGAGTTGGCCGGTAAAGCAAATTTGTGGTCCACACCGGATCGTAATACACGCGTTGATCTCACGGGCAGCGGCTCGAAATGGACAAGCGGTCCATTGAGTGGACAACGCGACTACTTTGGCGGTGTGGGTCTCACGCATATGTTTGGTTAAGCAATTTGTGGAAAATGGGTTCATGTGGGCTGACAGAAGTCATTGTTAAATGTAATTTTAGTTTAAATATATATTTATTAAATAAAAAATCTATAAAAAATTATTCATAGCATTTATCTTTGTATGCATATATACCCAGTAGAACCAGGGATCAACGCTATATTAATCCCGGAGTACTCCCTTGCGAGTATACTTCTGTTCGTATAATTTTGTAGACGTCCTTTTAACATTGCATGTCCTAGGAGGGCGACTAATAAGAAAACTCCCTTTCACCTCCCAAAAAACAATAATGGAGTTTTTGTTAAATTTAAAAAACCTCGCAGGAGAGTAATGAGAGAGACATTTCACATTCAGCCCAAACGACCAAGGAAGGATCTTTGTTGTTGTTGTTGTTAACAGCGTAAATGAACGATCTTTGGAGCATCATGCCTGAAGCCTTCTATAGAAGCAAATAAAGGAATGGAAGCAATAGAATAGATCTCATACATAAATACCTCACATATCAGCAAATAAGGGATTAAATATGGAAAAACTTTAGTTATCATTATTTAAATTGTGTTTATTTCTCATATTTCTACGATTGCAGCTTTTTCTTTTTTCCAAAAATATATAGAAGGGAGTAATCTTTCATTAATAACTTGAGAATTTCTCCACTATTCCTCCAAGATTAGTAAAATCGGAGCACAGAGTGTAGAAATCTCTTTTATTGTTCCAAAAGGATGTCAAAGAGAGTACTCTCTTAGTCATCGCTTGTGGAGATCTCACTTCAAGTTCTACTGGGTAGTTAGAAACACTTGCCGCAAGCTTAGTCCTCCACAGTTTCAGAATTTTCCTTGATGCAGGGAATACAAATATTTTGTCTGCAATCTAATCTTCATCTCTACTATGTACCGGAAATGGCATGGGTTTAACCAGCCCAACTGCTGGTTTTTCAGTATAACCCGATTTAATCCGCATTCATGAGTGAATGTGCTGCCCAACCAGGGCAAAGTACTAATACCGTAACAAAATCATTATGACAGCATTTTACTACAGCGACCCAGGTGGGCGGGAAAGTTCACTCGTAGCCTTCGAACTCATATAAAAGCACCCTGCAAAAAATCGTGCGACTGATCTCAAAAAAGAGTGAGCCGGGGTCAATACTTTTCGTCTACAGTCGGGTACAATTGATTCCTACTACTCCGTTATGGGCATAGTTGGGATAATTCGATTTTAATTTCTGTAGCCCACTTGTCCGACCATAGTCGTTGGGGAGCAAAGGGAATCTGTCCGACACTACCCTTTTGGTTATGAAAGGGACCAATTAGTCTCTACATAGGACATGCTCAAACAAAAGGGATCACTTCAACCCATAGAAAGAGATCAAAACTGGCATTCGTCGCATGCTCCTTTGAGACTCATCCCGGAGTCACCCTAGACTAATCGCATTTATTGCAGGGCACGCTTTGAAATGTCGCTACCTTAGCAGAATTTGTTCAAAAAAGATAAGTGATGCCGATGTGTAGACCTTAGGAAAAATTGGAAAAGATGACTAGGGTTTTAATGTGTCTCACCGCATGCGGGGCGCTGTTTCGTAATATCCAGGTCTAATCTAAACAAGTACCAGTTTATCTATTATAGTAGCCGGATCGGCAATGAGGTGGGTTTCGTCGTTGATTAGCCTGTGGTGTCAAAGGAAATAAATCGATTTATCCGTGTTAAACATAACCCAGCCTAACAAAAACACACCACTATTTTAGTAAGGAAATCATATGCTAAAAAGATTAGCGCTTAAAGTGGCTCTAGAGGGATTTCCGATATGGAAGAGTAAAATTATCGCGATTATAGAACAGCAAATGCCCCTTGTTTTACTCTTTTGGGTTTCAAAAACGGTTGCTTAGATACCACCGAGATAGTTAGCGATTCAGCTTTTAAACGGGGTGTGCGCTTTCAGTTCTTATCTATCTTCTTCTTCTTATCCATCTTCTCTTCGTAATGTAGGCTTTATAAAGCGAGCGCCAGTTAGACTTGGTGGTTAGGGACTTCTCCTTTGAAATTATGAAACTTCATGAACATTTTTCCAATTATGGAAACAATTTTTGATCTGGTTAGTTTGTTCCGACAATATTTGGAGATTACCTCAAACAACTTCGCTGCACCTTTCAGCAATTGGAGTGAGTCTCGAGGTACACTCGCTAACAGTTTGGAATGTTATTTCGGCGACAAACCGTTTTAATGAGATGAAGCGGGTTCATGGCAGAAAATTGGGATCTCCTAGAAAATTTCTTGATCGCTGCATAGGCTAGAACTGGTTTTTCTTCGAAGAAGCATTTCATAGATTATGCAAAAACCCATCTGACATAGTTAATGCTGTGATGTAAAGGCTTCGCGAATCCGCAGCAAAACTTCCAGTTAAATGAAAATTGAGGCTATGTTCTATATTCCTAATTTTTATTAATTTTATCGAAATAAATAATTTTGTTTTATAAATAAACTACAACTAATTAAGTAATTCCCCCACTCCACTCAACCAAACAAATGGGTGAGCCCTAAACCGGCGCTGAAATCCTTTTGCCCACTCAACGGCCCACTCATCCACTTCGAACCACTGCCAGTTAAATCTAGGCGCGTATTACGATCCTGCGATGACCACAAATTCGCTTTACCGGCCAGTTCCAATTGACGTCCAAAGTTGGGTATATTACTATGGGTCAAGCTAGCACCATGGCCATTGATGTGCGAATAATCCAAACCAGCGCCGTTACGTTCAAATTTGAAACCATTAGCCAATTTATTTTGCGAAGCGAAGGCATTTGCGTCCAAGCTGTGTACGCCATTATTGAAGAGATTTGCGCTAGCGCTCTGTGTGAAAGTGTCACGTACACCGGGTATGTGCGTCTTGGAGATGGCAGCGCCCAAACCATTGCTGGGGGAGAGAATGTAATATGAATTTAGTAATCTTTCGTTGAAGTTTATTACAAAAATTTACTCACTTATTATAAGCTAAAGCGCCTCCAGTAGCTACAGGTCCACCGTTTGTATTACCAGCGGCAAAAACTTTACCAATCACATTGTGATCTGGGGTGCCAATACCTTTCGCCAATTCCAATCTTGCATCGGCGCCACCATTCGGATTGCTACTTAGCGAACCGCCTAGTGACTGCGGATAAGCTTCGGCGAGTGCACCAAGAAGTGCCAGCGTGAGTGCGAAAGTTGCAAAGTAATTCATGTTGTGGATGTTGGAGATGTTCTTTCCTACTTGCGTACTTGTCAACGTCTTAATTCTGTTTGATTTGGTTTAATGGCTTAACTGGTTTTTATATGCACCACTTACGACTGACTTTGCTTATCTCGACTTTGTTATACTCATACAAACATCTATACGCACACATATTTCCCGCTCTGAGGGAATCCCATTATTCAGATATCTGTCTAATTGTAGCTGTGTTTGCTGGGTTCTTTTCAATGCCATCTGTGCATCTGTTGTTGTCATTAATTAAGAATAAGTTGTTATCAATTTTTGCTACCGTCTTTGAGTTACAATCAGAATGGAACATGTTTTTTACATCTTTTAGCGCAAAATCCCCGAGCCTAAAAGAAAGCGTCATAGAAATCTTAAAAGACGGGAAAGTAATTACTTAAGTCTTCATGTGCGCAGACGAAGCTAGCATTGGAACTTGTTGAATTTTTTCTTGAGATGAAGTCCATTCAACCGTCAATGCCCAAAGCGTTTCAGATAATTATTTCTCTCAAAGTTCAGAAATTTTTTTCTGAGAGCATATTCAAGATCAGAACACATCATCAGAGGCTGATACGACCCTAGCGACCAGAAATTGTTGGCCCCTGCGGGTTAGGGGTTTAGAATATGGCCGAGGTAGGCATACCGGTCGTAAGAGGCGACTAATATGCACAATGGTAATGACGTGCAACTCGATGGTTGATCTACGGATATGATGCCTCTCACCTCTCGTTACCCATCTTATCCTTCCTTACGGAAGGGGGGGAGGAGAAATGACCTAGAAGGTTTCACTGGTCAGTACCGCAAGGGAGTACCGGAGCGTACCGGGTTCAAATCCGGCCAAGGACTGTTAATTTTACAACACTCCCCAAAACCTTCGGGGAGTGTTTTTGTCGTTACCACAACAATAACAACCAGAAATTGTTGATACTGGAGCACACCGAACCGTATTGGGAATGATATAGGATGGTATGAGATGTTGTTGTTGTGGCGTCATGAAAACTCCCTAGTGATAGATGAAAGGCGAGATATCCGGGCATCAGGCATATAGCTGTACATCACAACCCTTTACCGTACTCAGACAATTGTGTAGCGAATGACCGCTAGTGGGGTTCCCTGTGAGACAGAGATCTGTACGCAGTTATGTATGTGTATAAATCGAGATAAGCAAAATCAGTCTTAAGTGGTGCATATAAAAACCAGTTAAGCCATTAAACCAAATCAAACAGAATTAAGACGTTGACAAGTACGCAAGTAGGAAAGAACATCTCCAACATCCACAACATGAATTACTTTGCAACTTTCGCACTCACGCTGGCACTTCTTGGTGCACTCGCCGAAGCTTATCCGCAGTCACTAGGCGGTTCGCTAAGTAGCAATCCGAATGGTGGCGCCGATGCAAGATTGGAATTGGCGAAAGGTATTGGCACCCCAGATCACAATGTGATTGGTAAAGTTTTTGCCGCTGGTAATACAAACGGTGGACCTGTAGCTACTGGAGGCGCTTTAGCTTATAATAAGTGAGTAAATTTTTGTAATAAACTTCAACGAAAGATTACTAAATTCATATTACATTATCTCCCCCAGCAATGGTTTGGGCGCTGCCATCTCCAAGACGCACATACCCGGTGTACGTGACACTTTCACACAGAGCGCCAGCGCCAATCTCTTGAATAATGGCGTACACAGCTTGGACGCAAATGCCTTCGCTTCGCAAAATAAATTGGCTAATGGTTTCAAGTTTGAACGTAACGGCGCTGGTTTGGATTATTCGCACATCAATGGCCATGGTGCTAGCTTGACCCATAGTAATATACCCAACTTTGGACGTCAATTGGAACTGGCCGGTAAAGCGAATTTGTGGTCATCGCAGGATCGTAATACGCGCTTAGATTTAACTGGCAGTGGTTCGAAGTGGATGAGTGGACCGTTGAGTGGGCAAAAGGATTTCAGCGCTGGTTTGGGGCTCACCCATATGTTTGGTTGAGTGAGTGGGGGAATTACTTAATTAGTTGTAGTTTATTTATGTATGAAACATATTTATTTATTTCGATAAAATCATTAAAAATTAGAAATATATTATATTATTAAATTGAAAACTAAAGCTCGTTTGCAATTCGCCAGAAGTTTATGAAGACGTAGGAAGAACAAAGCCTCCAAAGGCATTAACTTTGACGAAACCTTAATATGTATGCTAAAACATCTCTGGTATGGAGATTAAGCAACTATTTCAAAAACATGGAAAGAGACAAAAGTGTATCCCTTACAGAAGCGAGAAAAACTGGCCACACAAGGAAGCATTCTCCTTCTAGCAATGCGCGTATCTTAGGGACGAACAAGTTTTCATTATTGATGCCAGCTCAGTGAAAATATGTTTAAGGTTTTCATCAGTGCGGTTAATCTGCATCGCGATGTAAATGGAAATGCGATGCGAGTGACCAATTGGAAATACAAATCTCTCTTACCGGTGAAGGCCAATAAGACCACCTTGTGGACAACAGCATATTCTTTTAATCGCATAACATGACCTAGCCAAAGTAGCCGCTGGGTTTTATTCCGTAGTCGAGCGTTTTTCTTAGACCAACGATTTTAATTAAAACCTCATTTTGTTCACTTTTATCACTTCCCTCAATCAAAAAAGGAAATATTCGAATATTTTATTGAAGCGGAATTGCCAACAAATAAATATTCCACCATTAATTTGTTTTAAAAATTGTTATAGTTCTTGCAACGACATAATTTTTATAATTTTATATAACTAAAGAAAGGCAAACACATAGAGAATTGAACAAAGAAAAATGTACCTATTGAATCAAGACATAGCAAATAGTTGTTGTATTGAAGGAGGCAACTTTATTGTTTCTTTATTCGCATTTATGTTTGGTAATTGTTGTTTTGTAATACGATATTTACGTTTTATAATTTATTGTATTAGCAAAAAACTCTTAATTTTTAAAGCTGTTTAATTTTTTGTTAAGTAAATATATGTATTATATGATTTTGTTCGGAGCATTTAACTGTCAAAAATAATTTGCCAAATTATGCATACATGGTATTTTATTTAATTAGCGCCTCCTCTGAAATTTATGTTCACTGCAGTAATTTTTTTCCAGAATTCGAATGTAAATAAAAGGCGCTTGGTTCAGCGCGCTGTGTAAAAATACATCAAACCTGATTGCGACTGCTGCTGCAGCTGGCCAATATTTCAATACAAATTTAACAGAATAAAGGTGGATTTATATAAAAAGAAATTATTTGTTTAATTTTTTGTTTTATAATAATTATTTAGGTTAATTTTAGAAACATTATCTTTATCTATGACAATTTCTTGGCCTTTTGGTAGAGTGTGTCCACCACTTTGCCCATACTATGTATAGTTTCCAATACACGCTCATAGGTTTTATCGACGGGGGTCTCTTCGAAAACGATAAGTACACCTTCACCTTGATCCAAAATGCCGCTAAATTTCTTATCGAGAATCATTTGTGATAGTTTTTTCTCCACTTGAGGCATGGGCAATTTAATGCACTCGGCAACATGAGAAACCTGAAATAGAATAGGCATGGTATAATTTTTTTTGTAATAAATGTATTTGCAAGGTATCTTAATAAATTACTTTCAGATTTAATTTCTACCCACTCGTTCCTAAAACTCGAGTCTCAGATTCAATAAAGCCAAAACAGATCCTACAATGCGCAAAATTGAACTCTGAGAAGGGAAATATTGTTCTTGAAGGAACCTTGCCATACAAATTCTTTTATTGAAAATTGGTTTAAAGACTTAGTAACCACAACTACCCCTTAAGCCCCTTTTTATGGTTGGGTTTTTTAGATTTTATTCACTTACCTGCACTCTTGAATATGGTTCAATAATTCGGCATAAATTCTGCTCCAACATAGTATCATAAAGCGTACCCAAATGCGCCTGCACAATTACATCCTCCGATAATTCTTTTTTGTACTCTTTAAGCGCATCTTGGAAATCGGCTAGTGAACGCTTATGTGAAGCCTCTGCCACAGCTTTCATGGCATCAATATCGCGACCCGAGTATGTGATAGCCTAAGGCAAATTAAAAATATAACATAAAGCATAAAGCATAAACAAATAATCATGTTCGGGTCTTGAAACTCACCAATTTTCCGCTCACAATTTGATTGACATCTTCCGATTGACCCAACATAATTTTGCACAACAACATATACTTTAGGCCAGTCAATGCCTTGGCATTATCAACGCTATCGAAACTTTCGAACGCTTCGTAAAAATAGGAAAAGGCCGTTTTAAAATCACGTTCATCGGCGGCATGCAAAATTCCAGATTGCAAATCGAGAGCACCTTGTACCTTGGGCGGGCAATATATCGCATTGGCGGTTGTGCGTGCGGAGGTGAGTGCGGCGCGTGCTTTCGGTAAATTACTAAGTGCATGATAAGTTTTGCTCTCCAACAATTGCACCTCAACCAAGAGGTTCTTGTCATCCAATTTCTTTAATTCGCGCAACAATTGCGATCCAAGAGCCAAAGCATCTGTATACAGGCCTGTGTCGAAGAAAAGTGCTATAAGACGTGCTTCCAACGACTGGCGTAAAAATGTGCGTTTCTCCTGCTTTGCCCACTCAATACAGTCTTTACATAATTGCACCTATTAAAATGTGTATTTCATTTAATATATTATTTAACGACATACTTATACAATGCGATTGCAAGTTCAGCCTTTGTTTACTTACCTCTATACCCGTACCCGCGTCCATATCCAAAAACATATCAACTAATGTACGCACCATTTTTGCTGCTTTTGCTTTGCTTATCAAACTAAGAAATGGACGCGTCACCTTGATTAAATCTGCCAATTCTTTGGCTTTGCCCTCCTGCTTGTACAATTCACCCAATTGCAGTATTCCCTGCTCCTTCAAACGAATCAACTCTTCATCATTTTCAGCGACTTCTTGTTCGCGTACAATTTTATTTAGTAAAGTCATGCCCTCTTCACGATTCACCGTAGTCAGGGCTTGAGCGCGTTCGAATAACGTAGCTCCAGCCATTTTCCTCTTGCTGCAAAACAAATTTCACTAAATTTAGACAAATGTAACAGCGTTTCTATATATTTTCGTTGTTCTTGCTTTGATGTTCAAAGAGTTTTTTATTTGATACACTTATTTCAGTGGAAATTTCGCGATGATTCGATGAAATTTTTACTTGAAGAATCAGAAGAAAATTAGCTTTTGCTTTTTCGCTTTGGTCTGGATGGCAGAAACTTGACATTTCATGGAACCGCCAGTCATGCAAGCAGCGCAGCCAACTGTAGTATAAAATAGTGTTGCCCATCACAAAAATTGAGGAAGTTCTGTAAAAGGGTGTAGCAACTTTTTCTACAGTGCTTTCACATATAAAATGTAAAATTTTTTATTGTAGACACTTTATATTCTATAGTTAAAATCATTATATTTATTTGTGTGCTTGACAATAACGACAGACGGCTAACCTAAAAAGCGTTCAGGTGGGGTGGTAATGTGGTCAAAGTTTGGCAGTGTCCGAAACGAAATTTTCGTTTCATCGCACCTAGCCCACACAACCCCTAGTCTAACAAACATAAGTAAGTCATTCTCGAAAATTAATCTACAAGAGCAAATGAAGACAGCGTCTTCAATTGTCAGCAAACAGAACAAATTCCAATCGTCATATCCTTTTCCTTTCATGCCATACACATTTTTCTCTTTGCACAATTACTTTTATTTGATTTTTCTGTCCCGTTGTGTTGTCTTCCCGTTACAATTATTATTATTCAATACCCGTTTTCTTTCTAATAAAACTATTATATTTATTTTACAATTCGAACTTTGGAACGTTGTGAGATTTATGTGCAATTTTTCTTATTTTTCGTTTCTTTTTGAACTGATACGATTTTAAACTGATGACAAAGTTGGTAAAAATAAGCGGTGTTTTTTTCATCCGCATCTGCGTTTGCGCTTAATATTTAAATCGACTGCTGAGCGCACAACTTTATCTGCAACAATGAAATAGGACAAATATTATGCGCCAAGCAGACACAATATGGCGATACGTTGGAAAAACTGACAGCTAAGGCCCGGTTTTTCAGTACAAGTTTAACTCAATTTGTCAGTTAAACTAAGCTTAAACTTGTTGCGCAGTTTTTCAGTCAACTTTAAACGAAGTTTAAACGTAGTTTAAGCGGTCAATTCGGCAGGGTTAAACTCTAGTTAACCTGTCAGCTGTTTTGCATATTTGATGGTTTTGGTTGTGAAACAATAAGCTGAACGCAATTAAGAAAGGACGATATTTTTATATTTAATTAAATACTGGATATATCATCTGACGAAAGTGATTATAGTGATGCAGAAATTGGCGAAATGCTAACTATTACAATACTGAGGAGAATCAATGGCGTTGAATATGTATACAAATATTATCTGTTGCCGTATCTAGATAAAGAAAAAACCAATGTTGCCGTATAAAAAGCAAATATTAAAAGCGGCCTTAAACTCACACTGAAAAACCGCTCTGCAGTTTAACTGGAGTTTAAATTTATGCCGAGTTTAAGCAAACTTAGTTTAAACTGAGATTAACCAAGGACTGAAAAACCGGGCCTAAGTAGAATGCGAGTGTTTGTGTGCGTAACAACAGGGCCCCTGCTCTGTAGTTCTATTCGAAAGAAAATTTGTTGGCTTTTGAGTGATTCGTACTCTGTAAGAAATTTTCGATTAGAACGCTCGTTGTTCGAGTTCCATTCTGTTCCCTTCGGATTTGTTTTATTCCCCTTTCGATTGTAGAAAATTTGGTACTCACTATTTCGAAAGCATATGCCAAAATAGTCGAAAGTTAGAAAATTCTATTCTACAAAAATTTAGCAAACGGAAATCCATAAAAATGTATTTTCTTATGATTATAATAAAACAATTAGTCTTTTTTTTCATCAAGAAATCATTTTTATCGCAGAAGGAGTTAAGCAACCGCTGTTGACAGCAAATAATTGAATAATTCTAGGTAAAAAAATGGAAAAATTGTGCAAAAGAAATTTTTTTAGTATTTATATATTTAAAAAAATTAAATTTTATTTAATAAAAATAAATCCAAAAATAAAAATTAGTGAAAAAGCACTTACGTTCGAACCTGCTACCACACGCGTGGTAGTCGAGATTCTATCACTTGCGCTACTGTGACATGTAAAGCTCCGCTGTCTAATACCGCAGTTAAGGCTTACGCAATGTCTTTTTGTATTTTGCTTTGCGCTTGAAATTTGGGAAGCAGTGATGCCTACTACAATGGAATATTTCCTAAAGGAAATTCTAACGAACTACAGAGTGCCTATGTGTATTAGAATCGCTTTTTGCTTTCGAGTAGAACAGCCTTTCGAATAGAACTACAGATTAAGGCCCCAGATTCGACGGATACGGCAAAGTAGATTTTGCTCTAAACTTTGACGTATGACGGATACGTCGACGGTGAAGTGCTGTATCTGCTTGGCGCATTAAGCGCACACGCAGATGCTGATAAAAAAAAACACGTCTATAATCAAGGCGAATTCAATATAAGGTGGAAGCAAGGCGAATTGTAAACATACAGACACACACTTTCCATGTAGTTTGTTTTTGTAATAAATGGATCTAATGTCAAAATCGTACTGCGGTGAAATTTGTAGTGTCAAAATTCGAGAAAAAAGTAGCTATCAGCTGATTGGATAATACCACCTTGTACTGAATTCGCCTTGGCTATAATCACGAAAACCTTTTTATCATTTCCCTTGATTCGTTGCTGTCAAAGTATAAAAGATGCCAGACATTACAATTTTTTTCTGCCGAACTATTTTAGTGCTGCCAAGTTTTTCCACATTCCAATGTTGTGTGAGACGGATATAGTTTTATATTGCCCTTTCACACAACATTGGGAGGGGAAAACTTGGCCGCACGTACATTTTCACACACATCACATTAAAATTTTTAATGTAAACTTTTTTGTAAACATTTTATTCTTTTCAAACACCAATAAGTAAAATATAGACAATTCTAAACAAATATAAAATAGGGAAATACGACTGATTTGTATAGTGAATAGTGAATGACTTTTAAGAGCAATGGTTGAAGAAACTACACAGAGCAGCCGACCACGCATGAAGACTGCCCGGCCCAAATCAGTATGCCTATGGTCGGTAACCGATGTGCGCAAATGGTACATGAGGCATTGCGGGGAGTATCCACAATATTTGGAACTCTTCTCAAAGGTGAGCATGCATACCGCGATGTAGGAATCGTTATTGGCAATCTGTAATACCAACAAAGCAAAAATTAGTTATCGAAGTGACGCCAAGCAGCGGATCACTTATATGAAAGGTCTACGTAAAGAATTACTAGAGGTTTACTCCACCAAGAGCTGTTTTTTGGTATTAAATTGTCATCTTAATGCAGACTCTGAAACCATATGCACATGATTGGTTTTTAGTTCTAAAAAACATTCATGCAAAGATAGTAAAATAAATCTTTTCCCAGTATGACTATTCCGGAAAGAAACCCAAAACTTTGTGCAAAAGTGGTTCAAGCTTTTAAAGATCAACATATATTTATCCTTATAAGAAAGAGAAATTATAAGAGTTTCAATGTACTTACTTGAAATCCACCTCCGTCGGAAGTCGGCGTGACACTTGTGCTGACATTGTTCTTGACGCTGAGTTATTAAATACTTATATGTATATCTGTCCAATAGCTATTCAAACAGCACTTTTGTTTGCACTGTTCCTGCACAAAATACGGTCTTTATTTAAATTCTATTATTTTGGTAGAAAAATATTTTTTTTTAATTTCAAATGTCAATATAGATTTCGGTTTTCTACTATCACTCCTAGTTGTAACGAAAGTCATGTTGGTAGAAGATTGTATAAGACGACATATTTTACATAAATTTAAGTACGACCTTTAGGTCCATCATGCGCCATTCAATGAATGTATGCAATGGGTTGCTTTACAACAATATACAAAATAACTAAATTTAGCACTTCTCCATTTCCAGCATGAGATCACTGGGCGTGCACTACTTCGCATCAACGATTATTCTCTACAAAGAATGGGTGTCAGTCACAGTGGTGATCGTGAAGTAATTTTTCGTGAGATATTAAAACAACGACTCAAAACCGATATTATGGAAATACGGGACATGGAACGTGAAATAAATACATATTACAATACCAGATAAATAAAAAAAATCAGTAATGGTTAAATAATTATTATTGAAAAAACTAGAAAAATTAAGCAAGCACTGAATTAATACAACAATTTTAAGATGAATACGGTTAATTTTTTAAAAAGCGCTAATGTAGAATGTAGCAAACTTCACAGCGAAACAAAACGCACACCAATTATCAGCTAAAAGATAAATGAAAAAAGGTTTGTCTATAGCTGAGATTATAGTAAATACGTATATATTAAGTTAACAAAATTATTGTAATGAAGACGTATAGCATTTTTCTTAGTATTATTGTATATTTAACTAGGACAATTCATTTAAACTCGTAAATACCTCTGTAAGTACGTCGAACACGCATATATGTATATTCGCATTTAAGGATAACATTGTTTTCGAGATAATCGAAGCATTCACAACTTTAAATGAATAGCCCTAGAAATTTTCGTTTTGTATGTACATATGTGAAATGTCTAACAATTGTTAAAATGCTGTAACTTGAATTGTTTCATCTTTTGTATTGCATATGAAGCGCTTGATTATTTAAATATTATGTGCATATAACAGCTTGTGATTTATTAGTAGGCAAAATTAAAGGTAAACTTGTTAAATGTAATTTCTTGAAAACACCAGATAGCAATAAATAAAACGGTATTAAAAATAGTTAATACATACAAATATACATAAAAAGTGTATAATATAATATTGTGAATATATGTATGTATATTGCATTTTTTTAGTAGATCAATTCACAAAAATTTTAAATTTTTTAAATGTATTAGTTCGCGATTAAAATAATTAGATAATTAAATTTTAATTAAAAGTCATGAATTTTAATAATAAAATTTTTGCATTTATACACAAATTAATCTGCTTTACGTTCGCTCTTATCTGTTATACTTGGATATGTATACGTAAAACCTTTTTAATTTAACAGGCAAAGCATGGCGAACTTTAAACTCTACCAACAAGTACTATGTATGTACATATATTGTACGCTATCTGTAGATTTAGCTAGGCTAAAACGCATATTTTAGCATTATAATTGTTGTCATGTACTACTATTTTAAAATTTATCATATAACATAGAATATTAGATTCGCAGTATACACTTGCAAATATTTAGACGTACCGCAGTTGTTACTTTTTAATTAAAAGAGAAACGATCAGCTGAATATACAAGAATTTCAAAAGCATTAAAGTTGTGAACCCAATGCAGTTTTTGTTTTACCGCTCTGCTCATTGCTAAATTTCCAATTCAATCCAAATTTCCCGGTTGTTGTTGTTGTTGTAACGACAAAAACACTCCCCGAAGGTTTTGGGGAGTGCTGTCGAACTGACAGTCCTTGGCCGGATATGAATCCCGTACGCTCCGGTACTCCCTTGCGGTACTGCCCGACTGTCGTTGTAGCGATTTATGACCAGTGGAACCTTCTAGGTCATGTCACCCCTCCTTCCGTAAGGAAAGAGAGATGGGTAATGAGAGGTGAGAGGCATCATATCCGTAGATCAACCATTGAGTTGCACGTCATTACCTTTGTGCATATTAGTCGCCTTTTACGACCGATATGCCTACCTCGGGCATATTCTAAGCCCCTAACCCGGTCGACTGCCCTTACCACAGACATACCATCGAAAGAATGTGCCCTCAAAAATCTGAGTTTTTTGTCTATAGATATGTACATCAAAAAAGGAAGTGATCCATCGACTAATCTTTCTCCTAATGTGGACAGCTTCAGCAGAGGAAACTTGGAATATACCCGCGGTAAGGCATGCCGGTCGTAAGAGGCAATTATAAGCGACGAAGGTTAATGACATGCTACTTGATGGCTGATCTACGGATATGATGCATATCATTACCAACCTTTCTTACGGAAGAACAAAAAGAACAAGAGCGTGTATTAGTAAAGAGAATGTTGCTCCCATTCAGATACTAAAACCTAATAGTAAATATTACTACTATTTTCGGAAAAAGATATCGATAAGCCTCATCCCATTAAATAGGAAATAATAACAGACCCTTAACCTTCCGACTGTCGTATCAATGACTATTATCATCATTGGATTCTAACCCCAGTGCACAACCGGCACTCAGTTTTTTGAACCTACATGACACGCCTTTATCGCAAAACCGCTAGCTGCTAGATAGAGTGCCGCAAACAACTGCACCTTATGTCGAATAGATCTCACCTCATTGTCGCCTTCTTACTTTAGTAACCGCCAAAAAATAATGTGGGCAGAACCATTCTGACAAAATCGAACCTTCACCTAAAGATATTTCTCAAGTTATTTCCGTCAAATACTCATTTCAAGTTTTTTTAATAATAGTTTTTTATTCCAACTTTAGTTAAATGTTTATTCTATGCATTTAAATTTATTTCACCAAAGGTGAGAATTTCTTACAATTTTGGGCATTCGCCGATATTTTAATCCTTCTTACTGCTTTATAATTAAACTAAAATCCCTAAAGCCTGAACTCCATAACTAGCCTCCTGCACGTTCAAGACTTCACCTTTTTTTTAGCTTTATCATTTACACAACTAAAAAACCGAGATGAAGTCTAGAACAGCTGCAACTCCTAAGATGCTAGTCATGGAGTTCTACATTCAAGCCTGAACTCCATGACTAGCTTATTTGGGGTTTTCTCTAGCAGTGGAAATAATATAGCTAAAACGAGGTGAAATATGATCGCTACTCATAGACTTCAGGCTTCACGTTTATCAGCTCTTCGGTTTGTCCTCGAAAATGAGTATGCCTGTAATCTACATACATACATCATCTATTTCATCAAATAATATCTCAATTACGTCACGTCCGTTTCAGTCCTCATTCTCTACTTTAGGCGTCATCAGCTGAACATCGGCCGTTTGAGCGCTGGCCAACGTTGATGATGACTCCACAGTTGCTGCTTGTGTAATAATTGCGCTTGGCGCTGGAGCTAATTTAGGCATTGCACTAGCTGCTAGTTTAGTTGGGGTTAATATTGTTGCACCGCCTGCTACACCAGCCATACCCGGCACAGCGGATGTAGTGAATACTAGTTTTGGCGGATTTAGACGCATTTGTTGTGTATGCGCTTGCATTGCGGCAGCTACTTGTTGTTGTTGCTGTTGCAGCACATTCGCTTGTTTTTGTTGTTGCTGGTTTTGTTGTGTGAATAACTTTGGTAGTTCTGTAAAAAAACGATCCACAGCTGAACGTTCGAATTCCAAACGATCGCGTTCGAGCGCCAAACGCTGACGCTGTATTGCATTGTTCTCCATTTGTTCATTGTAAATGTTACGAAGAAAAATGCGCATATTAGCGGCTTCTTTCCGTGACCACAAATCCTCCCTTCGCTGTTTCTCAAACGGCGGCTTGAGGAGACGTTGTTTTGCTGCTTTCAATTTGGCGGCCTTTAGCTGTTGTTGGCGTTTTTGCTGTTGCTCCCTTTCCAGTTGTTGTTGCTGTTGCTGTTCCTTTTCCAGTTGCTGTTGTTGTTGCAGCTGCTGCTGCGCCTGCTGCTGTTGTTGTGCCTGTTGCTGCTGTTGTTGTTGTTGTTGTTGCTGTAGTATTGCGGCATTTATTTGCGGCAGCAATGTTTGTGTGTTTAGTTGTGTCCCTGCTTGATCTGCATTAACCAGCAGTAGCTTCATGCCACCTGGACCCGTGGCTACGAAGCCTGCGCTAGTGGGCGTGCCTGGTGCTCCCCCCACATTCGTCGCACCGCTTATCAAAATTCTTCCAGGTTGCAAAGTACCGTTGGCATTTAATGCTTTCGGCAACAATTTCTTTTGGGAAAGTTGCAGCTTCCTTAATGGCGCTATTGCTGTTGTGGGCGTTGGTGTTGGTGGTTTAGGTTGCATTAGGAAATTTGTGGGTACCAAAGAAATTTTTCCTTGCGGCGCCGTTTGTGTGCTGTACGTGATTATAGTAGATGTTTGGCTCGTCTGTTGGGAGCCGGCTGAAACAATAGTCATTGGTATTGAATCACCTATATTTATACTGGCCGAGGTATCAGTCAATCTTTCGACAAGTGTGGGCATAACCGTATTCGGTGCGCTAATTGTCGTTGCTTGGATTTCCTCTTCAGCATCCACATCGATGGGCTCATCCTTGATTTGTGTATCTGATGTTGCTGTTGTTGATTTATTCACTTCAGCTTGTGCGGGCTTGTGTGTTTGGCTTATTGCCGTTTTCTCACTATCAAACGACTTTCTCTTCACACTCTTACACAACGGAAACTCATCGCTATCGCGACTATCGTTTTCCTCTTTAATCTGCGTATCACCTATATCCGTACCCGCATTGCTACTCATTTCAGCTTCAAGCTCATCACCATATTCGCTACCCAACTCCAAACTGCTATCACTTGCCTTCGAAACCTTACGACTCGTAGTCGCACTAAGTGCGCTTACCGTCTTCTCCGCTGCACTTGCAATAGCCGCAAATGCTTCATCGTTTATATCCACCTCAACATCAGGTATGATTCCGTCGTCGATTTCACTTCTTGAGGCATTTCCGTTACTCAGCGCAACTAGTTCGTCTAAGCCATCGTCGCTTTCGGATAATGTACCGCCTGCCAAAAAACGTAAGCACATTCAAAAAATTTGCTACGAAAAAAAAAAAAAACAAATCAAACTCCTTACCTTCTTCCAATATCTTTTTCCTGCGCTCTTCACGTTCCTCACGTGCTTTTTCCAATTGATATTTGAGCGAAGGTGGTGGCACCTCATTGGGTCGTACACTGAAAATTGGTCTCTTCATAATCGCATCCATTTCAGCATAATGTTTCCATGTGGGCTCGGCTGTTGATGCCACGCCAGATTCAATTTCTTTCTTTAGGCGATTATAAAAGCATTTCAAATTTTTAATGCGTGTGCTAATTTCTTCAGGTGAACGAAAGTAGCCATACTGCTGCATCTTGGATGCCAAGTCACAGAGCACAGCATGTTTTTTGTGTGCAATAATGAGTGTACGTTGCACTTTCGGATCCCCCCATAGTTGAATGAGTAACTTGGTTTCATCTGTATCGAAATTAGGATTCCGTCCAATGGTGGGGCCCTTCTTTGTGGCCGAAGTGCTATTGAGTACGCGATTGTTAGATACCCATGGATCGCCAGACCGACGTTTGGTCTTCAAGCGCGAGCTGCTTTTATGGCTCATTTTTAGTTATTTTAAAATGAACTGAAAGTAAAACATAAATTTATTTAGATATCAGCAAACCTTTTTATTCAAAAGCACTTAACATCGTATGAATAAAATAACATTCTTGAAGTTTTAACAACTCATAACTCAGTTATCATGTTCGCTTTTAGCAGGAAATAACTAGCAGCAAGAAGCAACAGAAAGTAATCATAGATACATTGGGCGAAAATGCTTTTGAAAATTACTCCATGGAATATTTAGCGCCACAGCGAGAAAAGAAGTAGGTGATCCCAAACGTAGGCGCTCCATGCAGCACTCAGAAAAAAAGAAATGGGGTACTCCGAGATGGAGTAGCTGATCCACTCATATGCCAGCGCCATGTAAATTGGACCACCTTTTTTAGTACTCTGATACTCATCAAGAAGTATTCTTTGTATAATTGAACGGGGATATCCGTTTTTTTTGCATGGTAAGTACGAAAATTTCAAATATTTTGAAAATGGGAGTGGCCTCATCCTCTTTTCAATGGGTTATAACACAGCTGTGTCTATCAGCTATTCCGGCATCTCAAACTCCATTGTAATTGTCTCAGTTCACCCTCCTGCTTTATCTCATATTCATTTCCATACTTCGCTCTATCTTAAACGCCATTTTTATCTTTACCTCAATCTTTGTTATGATAAGTTTTGACAAATAATTTTTAAATTTTTCCTGCATAGCTTAAAATCTGTGCCGTTTGGCAATAAGTTTTTAAGTCTACTCAAGAAAATTTAAAAAATCGTATAAATTTGCAAGATTCCGTCTTAAATTTTTTTTATCAAGTATACAAAAAACATGCTTGACGAACTTATTCTTATCAATTTGCCAATTTTTTTAGAACGACCTAAGCTGTTATTGTACTGATCATTCATAATCATACCCGTTTATATCGCCTTCTCTATTTATATTCTCGTGTTCAACCCCGTTTTCTTATTACTCATGATCTTCCTTTTTTCCTTAGCTTCCGTTTCTATGCCCTGTCCCTTTCTATCACGCATATATGAGTCTCCATCTCTATCGGTACTTCCAATAGAGTACTTCCTCCTCTCTAACTCCTTACCATCAATTCCTCATCTGCCTATAAGTCTACAAATCAATCACCACCGCCTTGATACAAAACCGCATAAATAAAAAGAGAAACAAAAAAATCTAAAAGTAGTTCTACAACATTCCCATTCAGTAATTTTTTCAAAAAAATATTCAATGTACAGACACGACTTTTCTAGAGTTTTATTATTGTATAGATTTCAATGAAAATTGGTGACTGGCTCCTATGGTACATAAAGAGCGGGTTCTTTCCAAAAATGAAACAAATCGTAGCAACCGTTATTTGATGGACTTGATATACAAGGTGGCGCAAAAGTAATCCTCCTATCAGAAAATGCTATAAATTTTGCGATTGGCCCCTAAAGTCAGTTCTGTTTTGACATTTGTGTAGTAAACACATGCGAAATACACGTTAAAAAACAATGTTACGCTACACTGCTCCAGAACGCGGAATATTGCTGACTTTTTATTCGACCAATAATCGGTCGGTGACTTTGGCACAACGTGAATTTCGTCGCAGATTTCCTGGCCGTCCAACGCCTACTGGTAAAACACTGCGACGTTTAGCCGCTCGCCTCGAAGAGACTGGCACAACACGAGATTCTGCCAGGCGTGGCAGACCCCGGAGTAGCCGTTCTGCAGAGAATATTGCTGCTGTAGCCGAGGATGTCATGGAAGCGCCGTCGACATCGACCAGACGACGTGCCACGCAAATGGGTATCAGTCGACGGTCTTTACAGCGAATTTTGGTACAAGATTTGAAGACGTTTCCGTACAAAGTCCAGACGGTGCATCAGCTGTTAGCTGCTGACCGCCAATCGCGTCTAACATACGCTCAAGCCATCCTTAATCACCACCAAGAGGAAGTTGATTTTTCATAAAAAATAATCATGAGTGATGAGGCCCATTTCCATCTTAGCGGGTACGTAAATAAGCAACATTTTCGCTTCTGGGGCACTGAAAATCCGCGTGTAACCCACGAAGAGCCATTACACCCGCTCAAAGTCACTGTATGGTGTGCTGTTTTCGCTGGAGGAGTCATCGGACCTTTTTTCTTCGAAGACGTCGCGGGCCAAACGGTTACTGTGAATGGTGAGCGCCACAGAGCAATGATCAACGAGTTCTTTTTGCCGCAACTTGATGAATTGGGATTGGAAAACATGTGGTTCCAACATGACGGTGCAACAGCACACACTGCACGTGCCACAACCGATATGCTGAAGGATGCATTTCCCGGGCGCCTAATCTCCCGTTTTGGCGATTTGCACTGGCCAGCAAGATCGCCTGATTCGACCGCTCCAGACTTCTTTTTGTGGGGCTTTTTAAAGTCGCGGGTTTTTGTCAACAAGCCTCAGACTCTTGCAGCTCTTAAAGACAATATCCGTCAAGAATGTGAGGACCTATCGCCGGAAGTTTTGGCCAAAGTGATGGAAAATGCCGTAAAAAGGGCTCAAATGACAATCAACTGTGGCGGCGGCCATTTACATGACATCATATTCTCGACTTGATGTAAAAAAAATTAAAAGACCAAATAAAAATAATCCACAAGAAGAATCAAAGTTTTTCATTTTTTTTTTAATTACAGCCAAAAAACATCGGAAGCTTACTTTTGCGCCACCTTGTATAAGTGTACCGAATTAAGGGAAATTGCCCAAAAGTAAAATTTTACGTTCCAGTGAACCCGATAATAATCTAAACAGTAATGTGTTTTAAGCTGCTTTTCTAAGATTCCATGACAATTGTAGTATAAAAGAGATCATACTACGTTTTTTTGCACTATTTTACAATACTGATGAAATAGTTTAAAAAGTGATGAAATAATAGACTACATATGAGTATGTATAATATGCAGCTACACTCGAACTTCAACATCCTTACTAGTTTTATCATATTTTTGGGGCTACTAAAACAATAACTAAATAAATCCTTTAATATCCACTTAAACACTTAACTCGCACACGCAAACACACATACATATGTACATGTGCATAATTAAAAATATTTCACAAGGACGACCACCCACCCACAATTGAACTTTGCAGCAAACACTTTACAAAATCCAAAGTTTTTTTAATACTTTCTATTTTCACAAAAATTTAAGAAAAATGCGACAATGGTAACCGTCTAAATCAATAACTTGCCGATGCATCTATGAAAAATATTAAATCAATTATTTTCAACTGCACACACTGCACTACCCACAAATTTTAGTTCACTACTTATCTAAACATACAACGTTACCGGGTGTTCGTGTATGCTGGCGGAAAAGTGTCCTTACACTACTCAACGCAGGCGATTCGTAAAAAGTGACGCACCAAGATTGTTGTACGAGCTCAGCGAGCGACTCATAGTGGCATCGAACAACGGCGCAACTCCGTGGTGTAGAACTCTCCCACCTACCACAGAGGGCATACAACTAAAGCCGACTTTCATAAACCAAAATAGAACATACACATGTAAGGACAACGAAATGGAAACAATAAAACAACCCCTAGACAACAACACCAAATTCAACAGAAGCGATACATTTGGAAGTCCAAAAAACGCGCGCCTGCTATCCACCCAAAATCAGCGAAAACCAAATCCAAACGATGACGAACTCACTAGCTTCACATTTTATATTTACATACATATGTATATATTATTTATATTCTATATCTATATATATATATATTTGTATGCTTACAAACACACACCCACTAATTTGTTGGCTGAGCTCGTTGCTCAGCAGCAATCTTTCAATTTATGCAGCCTGCGCTCACTCACTCGATTCGTTTGCCCGATTCTTTCTATTTGGATGATATCTATGTGTTTTTTATATATATAGTATATTATATGTTGATGTGTGTATGCTATTCTATGGTGGAAAGGTCGCCCCCAGCTCGAGTCGACGTAGTTGGTTTATCTATTCTTTACGTTATAGCGGATATCCTTTTTCTGGCACCTTATTCAACCATACTTTATCCGTTACTTAATACTTTAGCACAACCTAAAATATGCAAAACACTTTCATGTATGCGCAAACGTTTATTTTATTTTTGTAAAAAAAAAATGTGTTACTAATTTAGTACCGTACACAATGCCGACTCTCTTGCAACTGAGTAACATTTTGCTTCGTGCCGATAATTGGAGCTGATATACGGCACTGCATCAGACTTGGGTGGTGGTGGTGGTGGTTTGACGTGTACGTAGGTCGGGTGGTCGATTGTACGGATGGGTTGGATTTTTTTCTTCGTATGTAACTAAACGAATGATTAGTTTGTTTTTGTGTTTAAGTCCAATGTTCTGTACATATAATGTGTAGTGCGCAGACTGACATGCGCAATTGACATGAACATGGGATTTCTTTGTTGGATTTGTGTTTATGCCAGCTACTCCTTTTAGCTTTTTATTGATTTGTTGCATAAAATTTTATAGGAAATTACATAATACATCATTTATTCAACGGTTCCTAGAACAATAGCGGTAATTTAATTGTAAAGATCCGAATTCATATTTATATCAAGCAAGAGAACGTACACACGCACGTGATATGCACGTGAATGTGTGTGTACTGGCGGTGGCAATTTTGTTGAGTTTTACAATCCCGGTGTTTTCCAGATCTGATTTGACAATCCCGTTGCTAATCCCGGAATTCGTGTATGCGTTATTATTCTTCAACAGTTTAGTTAAGCAGTAATAAAGAAATTGTTTAAAATATTTACAAATATTTGGATTTTTAATAGTATTTTTCATGAAAAACGAAAGTTATTTCATTATTAAAAAATCAAATAATAGGTGTGTAAAAATTTGTGAAGTGAACCATCTAAAATTTTGTCGAGGGGTATGTATTTTAATGAAATTTCCATGCTAGAGCCCGAATTTTTGTTCTGCTGACAGTTTGTAATGTGCCCAACAAAAATATTTAAAAATTTGCGAATAATTTTTGCAAAAAAATAAATATGCCAAAATAAAAAAATCCATATATATATATTTTAAAAATTAGCAAAACATTACGCCAGACTAGTAAATAGCGGGAAATTAAAGAAAAACTCAAGAGCTTCGAAGATATGTACATACATATGTTTATAGCTATAGCTTAGAAAATAATTTCGACGAATTCCGGAAAAATGCCGAAACGTATTTTTTTGTTGTTGTTGTGAACTATACAAACAAATTTAAGAAAGAAAGTCGAGTTTCGTGGCCCACTTCATAAATTTGTACACAGGTACTACGTTTTTTGTTCAAAAGTTTTGAATTTGTGAAATAAGTTTTGCTACGGCCTCTTTTTGAAAAAACAAAATTGTTGATAAATAGAATGAATTCAATAACAGGCCCATAAATTTTAAAACTGACGCAAGGTAAGGCACTTTTATAAACCTTCAAATCCATGATAGCTCAGTTTATAATCATGGTACTCAGTTTTTGCTACTGATAATGTTATACTCGACTCAAAAAAATCGTATCAGGAAAGCATTTATTTAAATTTTCCAATATATTAGACATCAACAAAAAATTTAGATATAATTCCCAAATAAATAACATACCTTTACTATTTAGTAACATATTGCGAATTTCGAAAATACCGGGACTGTAGAAAAAAAATTTCGAACTTAAAATGTACGGAATCCCTGGACTTCCATCTCTAGTACGCATGTATGAATGTTTGAAAAAGAATTGATGACTAACTTGACGTTGGCGATGATGAAATAAGATTTAAATGAGGATCCCTAACAGAAAAAACTAGCTCACAATTTTTATTCAAGATGAATCTAAATCTATTGATTTCTAAGTTGTACTAAGAAGCATAAAGCTTTCAAGAAATTTGTTTCCAACCAGGAATCTGGGTTCGAAGCATGTGTCGAATAAGCACCCAATTATTAACAATACACTCTGCTTCGTCCTAGAATTGTGTTCCTATATTGATGGCAAGGACACTCTCTGCAGGTGTTGATCGATTTTGGAAAGTCCAGATATCCATCCAGTACGTTAAGACATTAGAGCGATTTGATATCAACACGCCAAACCTTCTAGTTTCTATGATTACGTTTGAATTATTTATACGCGTACATAAGTATATAAGTATCTGGTTTTACATATCCTCTAACTATATCTTTCCATATAACTCTGTAAATATACCCATATTTCTCAAAAATCTTTAAAACCCCCACACTCTACTAAATTTCAAATATACCTACCTGCATCTAGCACAGTAATATATTACAAATTTTCACACCGAATCCAACACCTCTTTGAATCAGATATGTAAAATCAAAACAAAACTTTCTTCCCATATGTATGCATGTAAAATTAAGTCAAGGGTAGTTTATGTCGCAACAATAATAACTCAACAACGCGCTCACCACCTGGCGCCTACATAACATACAATTTAATAGCCGCAACAACACCAATAATAATCAATACTAAATTCACGAGGTGGTAACAGTGGACCTCTTCGCTAGTTTTGGCTTTTTATGAGTAGCCTGTCAGTCAGTATTTGCAAATCTGCGCATATCATTTTGCTGCACATGCGTATTCTGCGCTCAGTTTCTCATCATATCCAAAATACCCTTTCACCATACTCCTTCCGCTATGTGCATACATACATAAGTATAACATGTGCTTTAACGAACAACATGCGCCCAGTGCCAAAGAACAATCACCGCCCCTTTCCACTATATCTATAAAATGTTATTTTGAATTTATTCGCCGGTGAGCGTGTGAAACTGGAAACTAAGATAAGGGTAGGTATACGTAAGTGTGTAAAATGTGTGCTTTGATGTCCTTACTCCAGCTACTGTACGTGTGCATTTGCTTGGGTAATAATTTTATTTGCTCATTGAGGTACTCATAAATTGCAATATTGAAAGCAGGTGTATAACAGATATGTATATATATACAAATGTTCTAAGAAGATGCATAAGAGTTTTTATGGACTCACTGGGCCAAAATTTTGGTTTTCTTAAGCAAATAAAACATGAAGTTAAGGGCTCAAGTGAAGTACAATTTTGCATGGTAATATTCATCATTACTGTTGGAGAAGTTAATTAATGGTCAATTAAATAAATATAAATTAATTATTTTAAATAAATAATTTATAAGAATTCTAAAAAATGCTTGAATAATTTTTAAATTAATAAAAGATAGCATTTCTTGAAAAATTTTAATGAAAAAAATACATAAAAAGATATTTGACTTTTTGTAACATTTCAGTTTTTAGTGTTAGGTTTGTTCATTTACTTCTCCAGTAAATACTTTAAAAAAGAGTGTTACTGTGAAATGAAGAGTAATTTCATTTGAAGAGAAAAACTTAATATAAAAGTAAGTGATTGGTTAGCAAAAAAACGATTGGCACATTTCAAAAATTAATTTAAAAAATACCCACTTTTTAATTTTTGTTTGGGGAAACAACTTGTCCTTCTGGCACAGCGCTACGCTGTCTAGCCGTTGGAGCGTCCTTCTGCCAGCAAGCATGTAAAGATTTTACAAATAAATTGAATTTAATCACACAATAGAACACTCCATTTCCCTGCCATTTATGTCAAGCTAAAATTAATTTAATTTTTTGAAAATTGAAAACAACAGCATGCCGAACTGACCAGTTGCTGTGCATACAACAGCTGAAGTAATTCCCTGATGATGATTTCCGTTGGAAATCGAAATATATTGGAGGTAAAAAACTAAAACAGCGTGTTTTTAATGCAACTGACCTAGAGCCAGCTTCAACAACAAATGATTATGAAAAAAAAATATTTATAAATTTTATTTCCGTTTGGGCTTGACAGCGAATTCTTTGAGTTTACAAATGATTACTAGTAATAATGATTACTAGTAATAAATTTACTAATTTACGAAATAGTAAAGGACTTCGTTTACCTGGGAACCAGCATTAATACCAACAATAATGTTAGCCTAGAAATCCGACGAAGAATCACTCTTGCAAACAAATGCTACTTTGGACTGAGTAGGCAATTGAAAAGTAAAGTCCTCTCTCGACGAACGAAAATAACACTCTACAAGTCACTCATCGCACCCGTCCTGCTATATGGTGCAGAAGCGTGGACACTAACAACATCTGATGAGGCGGCTCTGGGAGTATTCGAGAGAAAGGTTCTTCGAAAGATTTGTGGACCTCTACGCGTTGGCGACGGCGAGTACCGAAGAAGATTTATTGATGAGCTGTATGAACTTTACGCAGACGCCGACATAGTTCAGCGAATTAAAACACAGCGGCTTCGCTGGCTAGGCCACGTAGTGCGAATGAGCGAAGATGCTCCAGCCCAGAAGGTATTCTTATCGGCACCCGCCGGTGGAAGCAGAGGAAGAGGGAGACCACCACTCCGATGGAAGGACCAAGTGGAGACCGATTTGCGATCCCGCGGTGTTTCCAATTGGCGCCAGTTGGCGCAACGAAGAAACGACTGGCGAGCTATGTTGGACGGTCAAAATCGCCCAGGCGGTTAGATGACCATTTAAAGAAGAAGAAGAAAGAATAAATTTACTAATAAAAATTAGTAACTCTCTCAAACTCTTACGCTCTCGATTTGTTTTTCTCTTACAAATTTTTCGAGTTAATGAACACTTGACAGAAAAAAGTTAGTAATAATTCGTGACTTCCAGTAATAATAATGTTGTAACAGACGTATTTGTAAACAAATAAATTTAAAAGGAAAAATTTTAATATATTTTATTTATACAGGGTGGCGCGAAAGTCATCCTCCTATCAGAAAATGCTATAAATTTTGCGATTGGCCCCTAAGGTCAGTTCTGTTTTGACATTTGTGTAGTAAACACATGCGAAATACACGTTAATAAACAATGTTACGCTACACTGCTCCAGAACGCGGAATATTGCTGACTATTTATTTCGGTCGGTGAAAAACGGTTACTGCGCGAAAGTCATCCTCCTATCAGAAAATGCTATAAATTTTGCGATTGGCCTCTTAGGTCAGTTCTGTTTTGACATTTGTGTAGTAAACACATGCGAAATACACGTTAATAAACAATGTTACGCTACACTGCTCCAGAACGCGGAATATTGCTTACTATTTATTTCGGTCGGTGAAAAACGGTTACTGCGCGAAAGTCATCCTCCTATCAGAAACTGCTATAAATTTTGCGATTGGCCCCTAAGGTCAGTTCTGTTTTGACATTTGTGTAGTAAACACATGCGAAATACACGTTAATAAACAATGTTACGCTACACTGCTCCAGAACGCGGAATATTGCTGACTATTTATTTCGGTCGGTGAAAAACGGTTACTGCGCGAAAGTCATCCTCCTATCAGAAACTGCTATAAATTTTGCGATTGGCCCCTAAGGTCAGTTCTGTTTTGACATTTGTGTAGTAAACACATGCGAAATACACGTTAATAAACAATGTTACGCTACACTGCTCCAGAACGCGGAATATTGCTGACTATTTATTTCGGTCGGTGAAAAACGGTTACTGCGCGAAAGTCATCCTCCTATCAGAAACTGCTATAAATTTTGCGATTGGCCCCTAAGGTCAGTTCTGTTTTGACATTTGTGTAGTAAACACATGCGAAATACACGTTAATAAACAATGTTACGCTACACTGCTCCAGAACGCGGAATATTGCTGACTATTTATTTCGGTCGGTGAAAAACGGTTACTGCGCGAAAGTCATCCTCCTATCAGAAAATGCTATAAATTTTGCGATTGGCCCCTAAGGTCAGTTCTGTTTTGACATTTGTGTAGTAAACACATGCGAAATACACGTTAATAAACAATGTTACGCTACACTGCTCCAGAACGCGGAATATTGCTTACTATTTATTTCGGTCGGTGAAAAACGGTTACTGCGCGAAAGTCATCCTCCTATCAGAAACTGCTATAAATTTTGCGATTGGCCCCTAAGGTCAGTTCTGTTTTGACATTTGTGTAGTAAACACATGCGAAATACACGTTAATAAACAATGTTACGCTACACTGCTCCAGAACGCGGAATATTGCTGACTATTTATTTCGGTCGGTGAAAAACGGTTACTGCGCGAAAGTCATCCTCCTATCAGAAACTGCTATAAATTTTGCAATTGGCCCCTAAGGTCAGTTCTGTTTTGACATTTGTGTAGTAAACACATGCGAAATACACGTTAATAAACAATGTTACGCTACACTGCTCCAGAACGCGGAATATTGCTGACTATTTATTTCGGTCGGTGAAAAACGGTTACTGCGCGAAAGTCATCCTCCTATCAGAAAATGCTATAAATTTTGCGATTGGCCCCTAAGGTCAGTTCTGTTTTGACATTTGTGTAGTAAACACATGCGAAATACACGTTAATAAACAATGTTACGCTACACTGCTCCAGAACGCGGAATATTGCTTACTATTTATTTCGGTCGGTGAAAAACGGTTACTGCGCGAAAGTCATCCTCCTATCAGAAACTGCTATAAATTTTGCGATTGGCCCCTAAGGTCAGTTCTGTTTTGACATTTGTGTAGTAAACACATGCGAAATACACGTTAATAAACAATGTTACGCTACACTGCTCCAGAACGCGGAATATTGCTGACTATTTATTTGACCAATAATCGTCGGGGCCAAACGGTTACTGTGAATGGTGAGCGCTACAGAGCAATGATCAACGAGTTCTTTTTGCCGCAACTTGATGAATTGGGATTGGAAAACATGTGGTTCCAACAAGACGGTGCAACAGCACACACTGCACGTGCCACAACCGATATGCTGAACATCGGAAGCTTACTTTTGCGCCACCTTGTATAAACAATAAGAGAAAACGGATATGCAACTTTTTGTCGCAATGATCGATTGGTGTATAAAACAACAGTTTCTCACTAACTGACAAGCTTTACGTAATAAATTCTGTTAATACATTTTTTTAAATATTTACAGCTGCATTTTGTGCCTTTTCCAGTTTACATACACCTCATTTACATTTGTAACTTCCACTTGGTAATTTTTTCAAATACATTACATATCTTAATTTAAACTTGTCTGCAACAAATAATGCACCGGAAGCAAATCTAGTCTATTACATAGGACAGCATTGCCAACAGTCGAAATAAAATGTCAACTATTTGACATTTAACTTTGACAATCGTCTGACAGCGCAGAAAGAAACATCCGTTGTTGGTACACCACCAATTCGTATAGAAAGAAAAACATCGGCTAAAATGCCTGATTTATCAGCTAAGGAAAAAGAATTCCTACGTCGTCGACATGAACACACCGCAAAGTTGCGTGCTGAATTCTTAAAACAGTCATCGAATCCCTACAGACATGCCACCGGCGAAGGTGGCACAGTGGTAAGTGCAATAAGTTGCCTGCACGTTGTTATGTCATCGTACAAATTTGTATTTATAACATGCTAGTTAAAACTACAATATTTTTAATTCTTTCAGTTCGATGCCGGTTTGGCGCGCTTCCAAGCTATGCGTGTCTCGCACTATGATCACTTCAGACCAACTGGTAAAGCTTTCCGTACTGGCTTCTTCGCAGTCATCGTACCTATTGTCGTCTATGCTTGGGCACTGAAAACAGAGCGGAGCGGACGTGAAGCAAAGTACCGTACTGGTCAAGTTGCTTACAAGGACCGTCAATTCAAATTTATTTAAAATGATACCCAGGTAGCAAAAAGTAGCTACACGAGGTCCATAAAATAAATAAAAGCTAAATCTTTGAAATGTGTTATTCAACTTACATTAAAGAGTAATACGTATACTGATTAAATGAAAAACGTTTTACTAAATACAAATAAATAAGCAATTTAATTTATTTCTCTTCCAATTGTTTATCACGCGCAATAACGTAATCTTCAAATTTCACCATATAAGTGGTACCTTTATGCCAATGCGCCGACACCTTGCAAGGCTGAAACGAAAAATATTTGTTCCTAATATCAAATCCTGAAAAAAATATATATCTACTTACAAATCCACAATGTGTCAACACAGCCTCAACAATACCTGCTGTAAAATTTGCACAATTCAATGTGCCTTTATCTTTGGGCACGCTTATGAATGTGTTCACCAATGGATCCTTTTCGATTATATAGTAGGTGCGTTCATCATCATTTGCATGCTCTAGCTTCTCAGCTTCTTTTCCAAATAAATTTTTCCAAACTGTGGTTTTAACGAACAATAACATTTGTGTTAGCTTAGTTTCACGTTTACCATTACGTTCTCGCATGAAATATAAATCAATAACACGCGTACCAACATCTTGGCCGAGCTCGTGTAATCTGTTGAGAAAGGTTTGTTAATGTACAACTAGATAATTTATAAAATAGCATCATAGTCAATGAAACAACCTGTTTTGTAACTCCTGTACTGTGCTCACTTGACTCTGACAATATTGCACAATTTCACTGAAGAGAAGTGCTACAATGCTTTGTGAGACCTCTGTTTTGCCTTTTGATAATGGCCGATCTAAGATGTTTGTGCGTGGACGCATTGAAGATATCTTTAGTGCTTCTAACTTTTCCATGATTTCCCAAGATATGTATTTACAATAAAGTGTAAACTCGAACTTTGCAAATTAACAAAAAATTATTCTGTTTGCTCGTTGTTTTTTTTTTTTGTTTTTCTCTTCTCTTTGGTCAAACAGCTGTTAGTGATAGAGCTGCCAGCCGCTATTTTTTTTAGGATAGCTGTCAAGTGAGATCGGAAAAATTTAACCCGAAGTAAACTAAACACGAAAATGTTAATTTAAACGTAAAGTCAAACGTAAAACCCATTTAAATAAACCTAATTCAGTCACGCGTAAAACCAATAAAATTGTACTTTTCAAGGTTCAGGCAGTATTCAAAATTATATTTTGTTGTTGTACTATATAAGACATTAAATAAGTTATTGTCATATCAGGCTATTGAATAAACAGATTAAACTCTTACTTATCCAAACACGACACCAACCATCTCAACAAAGCAGACTCTTCTAACACCAATCTGACTCTGATCCAACCCTATTGGGGCAGCGAGGTGGACAATTCTAGGTAAGGAATGTGACGATTACCACAACAACAGCGATTAGGCAGGGCGAAGCATCGATACAACAACAACATGGACGTAAGCCCCTGCGGGTTAGGGGTTTAGAATATGCCCGAGGTAGGCATACCGGTCGTAAGAGGCGACTAATATGCACAAGGGTAGTGAGGTGTAACTCGATGGTTGATCTACGGATATAATCCCTCTCACCTCTCATTGCCCATCTTATCCTTCCGCAAGGATGTGATATGACTTAGAAGGTTTCACTGGTCATAAATCGCTACCACGACAGTCGGGCAGTACCGCAAGGAAGTACCGGGTTCAAATCCTGCTAAGGACTGTTAATTCGACAACACTCCCCAAAACCTTCGGAGAGTGTTTTTGTCGTTACCACAACATTCCGTTGTGAATCCTCTTATAATCACAACAACAGAGAACAGACAACATTAAATTCATTACATACACTGGGTAATATACGAGAAACTTTACCCCAGGTTATTCCATCAGATATGCAAATTGTCGGTTTTGTGAACTTTCGATCCTGCTTCACTGTACAGCAAAATTAAAGTTCACCACTCTGGAATTACCCACCAACATTAAAACGCAATTTTTTCGTTTCTGTTCTTCAGGTTTTATTAAATATTTTTATTTAAATACTTCTTTATTACCACTCTTCATTTGTTCATTATAATTTTAACGGATATACCATGATTTAATTTATGCATTTATTAATTTATTGTTGTATGTGTGTGATGATGCATATATATTTAGTAAGGAATTTTTTCGCAGTGTATAAACACATTTATTAAAAATATTTTTCCCTTATATTTTTGGAATGTCATCTCTATTTTTGAGAGAGCCGAAGGTAACTATATATGTATGCGTATGGCTTCCAAATTTATGTATGTAAAAATGTAAATATATTTTGCATATTTTTGCTTCATAAATATTTTACTAAAAAACTTAGTTTTTTTTTTTTTAATTTATGAATTTTTCTATAACAAAAATATTGCCTAACAAAAAAGGGATAACTGTCAAAATGTTAAATAGAAATTTTATAACAAGTAATTAATTAGTATAAATAAATACATACAAATTTATATATGTATAACATAGTTTAGAATTTCAATGAGAAACTGTTTTTTTTTTTTAAATAAAAGCTTTACCAGCTCCATGTTGGCGCACAGCTAATTTCAATTGTCGTCGCTCAATGCTGAGTGGTTTTATAACTGTTAATGGTGCAGTTGTCAGTGAGATATGACATCTGTCAGTATAGGGAGCTGTTAAATTCAACAAACAAAAATTTATCTTAACATTTTGTTATATGCAAAGGAAGCATAGCCGTTAAATAGTTGTAAAACTGGTTTTGTTTAAAAATGTTTTTTTTTTTTTTAATTTAGCACTGCTGAAGTAACAAATAAGCAAATATTTCAGGCTTGAACTCTTAAGTTCCTGCTTGGTTCGAATTACATTCTAAAACAGAGACAAATTTTATACGATCTTTTAACCAAAAAGTTTCAGGTGCTATGATTGAAATATTTATGGGTTTCAAAGCAGTTTGAAACATATTAACGAATACCTTGAAGTCAAAGTTTTGTCATTTATAACGTTTACCGAGGCTATGCTTTATATAAGAACAATCTCTGCATTTCTAATGTGGCACTGCTGAATGCACTTTAGTAATCATCAAGAATGTAATCATTACTGTCTTTTTAAAGTTCTTTCTATGTCAAATTCTTTTACTGAATTTCTGAATGTTTTCAAAAACTTGGTAATTTGCAAGTACCTTCGGCGTTGTTGTTTTTTCAACATTTTTCTATTTTGCATATTTTTATATATTTAATTATTTTTCTTCTAATGACTGTGTTTTGTCGCTAATTTTGTGTGCTTGTTGCTAGAGCGCTTCTTCGCTGCTACCATTTTTACTTACGTAGCTCTATTTTCACACTTTTTTTTAAGTTCCACCACTTTATATGCTGAATTTGTTGCTATTTTACACAACCACATTTTTATTATATTAGTTTTCAAATGTTTCATGTTTAATTTGCATTTTACACTGAAACATTTTACTTTAACAGCATAACACCAAAGAACATAGATTTATGTTCTTTCCAGTGCCATGTTAACGGCGATCGCATGCTGTCAAAATATGTACGATCATGTTAAGCCATGCCCAAATGCTGTATGAATGTATTTCTTCAATATTTTGTTAGACACTTTTTATTTTACATAAATATATATATTTATATTTACTTAAATACAACAATGATACTAATAATAATAAACACAGTAATTTTTTTGTTTATTATTTCTTTTAAAGTTTTAATCAGAATTAATAATTAGTAGCTTAATAAATGGTTTGTAATGTTTTTTTTTCTTGTAATTTTTAGTTGAAAATAAAAATTGGAAATTCTTGTAAAATAAAAGATATTTAATGTTTGCACATTAAGTGTATGAGTTATTTAAATTTTATTGATTTTTTTCGCAGACATGCTTTGTTTGCATTTTTTACATTAACTGTCAAGTATTTTTGTAATACACACAGGTTTTTTGTTTTTATTTTATATCTGTTTTTATTTGTAGATAATTTTTTATTAAAAGTTTTTGATGCTGTTTATTACTTCTTTTTATAATATTTATATTTAGGTATACAATAGTGGTATTAATTTAGTAGTAACTGTATTTTTTGATATACTTACATGCATTCCTTTTGTTTACCAACATACGCTTATTATTAGTACGAGTACGGCTTTTTATTTTTTTTTCTTTCTAATTTTAATAAAGTTTTATTAGATTTTAAATATTTGTATGTACGTGAACAGCTAAGCAAAGCTTGTTAGTCAAATGGTTTTGAAAAAACTCTTATAAAAAGTTTTTACAAAAGCAGTTGACTGCATGCTTTATTACTATGCGCCCGCGCAATGCAACGTCGTATACTAAAAGCCTCAATTACTTTTCAATAAGCTGTAAAAGCGCTTGACAAACCGCATCAATATTGTTATTCAAACAAATATATTTATGCAAGTTGTACATACATACATAAGACATACATATGTACATGCATATAAACACGTCTAAACAGAATTTTTAATATGCAAAAAAAAAATGTCTGCAAAAATAATAATTTTTCAAAGAAAAATTTTTGATTTTTTTTTTAGCAAATTTTTTTTGAGAAAATTAAAATATTTATAAGTTTTGTTTAATTAATTTTTTGCTGCTATTGTCAACATAACAAAAAGTTGTTTTATGCAAAATTAACAAAAGAAATAACTTTGAGTCTTCTTGAGCCCAGTGAAGAGTCAAAATATCCCTTTTACATGATAAATTTGAGTTTTTTATATTTTAATATTTTCAAAAACCACAAAATTGACGTTGCTTTGTTTTTTTTTTCAAGCATTTTTCGGCCAATGGTTGTACGTAGTTTGAAAAGGCGCGTAGCTTACTTAAATGCAATTTATTTCTAAATATATATTTTTTTATATATATTATTTTGAATTTAAACTTATTATTTTAAATTTTTGTGCAGTATTGACATATACTGCCAATTTGGGAGATAGGTTTTTTTTCACAAAAAAGTGTTTTTAAGCATGCCTTTTTAGTTTTTTTTTTTTGCTTTTTAATTATTTAAATTATAACTTTTATTTGCCATTAATAAATTTTTGTACGCAGAATCTCTCATTTATTCAAATTTATTAGTAAAATAGTAGCTTTACGACGACTTCACTTTTTGCATTTTTTGTTCTGTTTCTCATTTTTCTCTGTTAACAACCCACAACTCTCATTTCCATGGTCAGTTGTTTTTGAAAAACAGTTACATAGTTTGAAATTATTGTAAGCATTCGTACAATACATTGATCAACTCGGTTCTACTTGAAAATATTGTTGATCTAGCGCTGGTCTCATCATTATATTTTTAACGTACATAACTATTTTAAAAATATTATGGCCAAGTTTCAATGCCAATGTTTTGAAAAACATATCAATAACATTTTGTATATAGCGTCTTTTCTTAACTACATAAAATTAACAATATTTTTAGTTGCATTTAGTTTTTTTTTTCTATAAAAATCAAAATACATTTCAGTTAACAACAAAAAAGAGGATTTTCAAACCCATGTTTTCATATTATATGTTTTAAGTATTTTCCATACTAATATAATTTTTTCGTTCGAAATTTATGCACCTAATATTTCATTCACGCAGATTCGTTGCGAATTTCACGACTAAATATTCATTATCGAAATTCAGCTAGCAAAATGTGAACGAGCCTAAATGTATGCAACATATGTGCGACTAAATACATCGGAGTCTTCATATTTATTTCAAGTATGGCGTATGGCTGAGCAGCGAATTTAATAATTTTTCCATTTTTTTTGGAAATTTGCTGCTCATGCTCATTATACAAAACGTGTTTTTCTTTTCTATCAAGTGAGTTTGTTCAGACACTATTTCTTATTTCTTTTGCTTTCAATAATTAGAGCCTGATTAAAATCTTTTGGAATTTCCTGCAATTCTTTTCTTTTTTTTTTTAGTTTTCATCAATTTTTCATTAATACTGTATTCGCTTTGCACCAAAAAAATTTTGCGATTCTTTTTTGTAAACTTATAACTAAAGTAGAAAATAAGTCGTAAGTGGCACATTTAGCAGGAGTTAAAAAAACTAAAAATTAAAAGTCTGTGAAAGAAAAAAAGGAAATAATTAAAAAGTGAAAAAAAAAAATAAAAACATAAAATTGAAAAAAAGGGTATATAAAGGGGCTAATTATGTAAAATGTTGTAACACTGAGTAGCAGTCTCGAATTCAAGACTCTAAAATAATACCAGATAAATTATATAAACACTCTAAATTGCTGTCAGTCATTGAAGTGAGTGAACGCTCTAAGATTAGGCGAGTTTTGTTTCACACGAGGAAAAGTGACGCGTTAGGTGGGATCGTGTTTTACTGAATTCAAGCCAAAGTATTAAGTATTGAAAGTAAAGTAATGCAAGGAATTATAAACTTAAAACCAAACATTTTATAAATGTATAATTTTGAAAAACTGCAAATTTTTCAAAACAGTAATTCAAAATTGTTAAATAAGAAATCAGTATAAATGCAAAAGCAAAAATTTTTCTTATTTATATTGTCAAAAAGAGAAAAATTATTAAAAATTTTATACAAATACTAAATGAAGATTTCATAATAAAAATAAAGAATATTTAAAATTACATAAAATAAACTTAAAATTAAAAAGTATTCTAACGAGTCTAAAAACGAAACATATGTATGGCTATATATTTACATACACATCTACTGCAACCAATAAAAAATCAGTAAAAAATATTTAAGAAAATTACTAAAACTCTTAATAATATAAAGTCAAAATTTATATATATAATACATATTAACACATACAATATACATGCATGTATGCTGCCATAACAGCTTAAGAAAAAGTTGTTGGAAAATATTTACAACTTAAAATTAGATTTTGCTTATAAATATATATAAAAAAATCTTAGAACTAATTTGACAAAATTTATAATAAATTCTTGCTGCACATTTCACTTTAAACAAATTTCATATAAAATTCATAAGTTATATTTTTTTAATATAAAATAATTATAACAAAAACAGTTGAGCCTGTTTCTGGAGAGGTGGAATTTGATTTGAAATCAGCAATTGAAGGAGCAGTAATTTATTTTATTTAGCTAAATATTAAATTTTAAATAGTGTTTTTTTAATATATGTAAAACTGTAATAAAAAGTTGAACAAATGAGTCCTATTTTTTTTTTGTTTTTCTTTTTGCAAATATGTATATAAAAGCGTAAGAATTAACATATATGTGCCTTTTGGAAACTAAATTGTTAAATTTCAAAAAACAGTTAAAAGATTAACAAATGCAAAACAATTATTAAAAAAAAGATATGCTTGTCGCTACAAAAATTAGCAGTGTGCGTCTCTTTACTCTCGCGATAAATAAAAAAAAAAAAAAAATTCAGTTTATACAAAAATTTTCTAAAATTAAAATTGTAATTGTCCATAGTCATTTTGTTGTGCTATTGGACGCGCCTGTTGCAAGGTATATTGTAATGGCATATGCAGTTGCAGATGTTGTTGTTGTTGTTTTTGTACCTTCTGTTTCTTGCTTTTGTTCTTCCTTTGCGCTTTAAGTGTTTGCTTTAAAGTTATTTCCTGTTGCTTAGTTTTTATGCGGTCACCATCGCTGAGATGCCATTGTTCGAATTGTCTTGTTAATGCAGTGCCACCAGCAGAAATTTGCCGCGGTTTTTGTTGTTGTTGTTTTTTATTGCTAACATTGTAATTATAGCTGTAATTATTGCAATAAAATTTATTGGCATCGTAGTAATCATAGCGATGATCGTCTAAATCGCCATACCCATTGTAGTAGTAATTGTCTGAGTTCATAAAATCGTCATCCACCTCATAACTGGAAATGTAGCCTTTATCGAATTGTTTTTGTAATCGTCCCTCCATATGTCAGACTTGTGGTTTATGTCGACCGCCGCACACGCCGCATGATACTCCCAACCAATGGCAGGCGCGCAGCGGCGGATAACACCAAAGGCAGGGTACGAGCAATGATAATAGTGTCAAACCAAGCCAACTGTAAAAGAGAAAACATAGGTCAAAAAACTGTACAAACTTCAAATTCTTATTTAGGTTATCATTCTAGTCCGAACTAGATTCATTGTAAGAGCTACTAAAATCCACGAATCGAAGGTTCAAGGTGCCACCAGAGCTTACCGGCTTTATTTAGGATTAAGGATAGGATTATTATTAGATGCCTAGCGACAAATAGCTATACGTAACAGACTGACCTCGACTAGGAAATCACCTCTTGAGTTATTTACTTACCGTTTAGTGCAGCCCGCTTCGTTGACACACTCGCATGGATGTTGTGGCGTTTCACCTTCAGCATCGCTCATACAATGATAGAGCATACAACGCGCACAACCCATACCCGTTATACACTCAAATGCCGAACGAAAACGATCGGGTGCAAATTCACAAGCACCCTTTCGATTCCATTCGTCATTATATAATTCATGGCAATAGCGGCAACGTGCACGTTGATTTTTCATAAGCATATCCACATTGCTGATGGGATCTTTGAGTATCATACCAGCTCCCATGGGTGAGGATTGATGAGCAGCAGCAAGCGCTTGAGCAGCCTCTAAAGCGTTACGTTTCTTTAGCGCACTTATCGATTCACGACGAGCATTAAGTACTTGCGCGCCAGCTGGTTGATCAACAACTGGATAATTATAATCATGCACCTGTTGTGTTGAAATTTAAAAACCAAAAGCGAAAATTTAGTTGGAAATTAGAACAAACAAAAAATCAAATAACAAGCCAAAGAGTAATAGTTGAAAATGTATATGGGGCAAATGAGAAATCAACATTAATTCAATTGCAAAAACAAAAATGCATGTCATTACCGCTGTCAGTTGAACATAGGAGTAATTTTCGCTAGTCGCGATGGCTGTTGGCAACGGTGGCGTTGACGTTTCAAACGGTCCCGATGAAACGGTGTTGATAGGTGGCGATATGATGGCACCACTCACATTGGTCGTGGTGATAAGATTGCTATTGTTGTTGTTATTACCACCAGCACCAGGTAAAGTGTTCGTGCCGATACTGGCGGATAGTGATGGCGGCGGTGGTGGTGCTTGCAAGGTGCATGACTTTTCGCTAGATATGTAATGAATGGTCGCCTTGGGATGTTGTGTGACATTACTACCCCCATCTGTGGATTTATTTAAATCGCTTTTATTGCTGATGCGTTCACCGCGATCGAGACTAATACTTTCTGTTTTGTCAAATTAAAGAGGGAAAAATTTGTTATTTTCTTTTTTTTCTTTAGTAAATTGGCTACGTACTGTGACTTTTTTCGCTGCCCTCCGGACTGGAATATGTCTTCTGTATGCATTCGGCTTCCACAGGTAACTCTAAGGTCTGTATTAAAGAAAAAAAATATATAAAAAAAATTTATCAAACAAACCGGTTTATGATTAAAAAAAAAAACCTTTCTGGGGGATTTCTTTCTAGAAATACCGCAAAACTAAATCACAACAATTTAAGGTGATGAAAAAAGTGGAGCTCAGAAATTTGTCCCAAAATCAAAAAAACTCGACCACGCATGAGTTCGAATAACGCATAAAAATAAATAGTCGAGGTGAAGCTAGTATGTCTGCACATGAGAAAAATTTAATATTAGCAAAAACTATAAGAAATAAAAATTTAGAACGGTTTTTGAAAATTTTTATTTGAAACTAGCAGAGTACCCGGCGTCGCTCGTGTGCAGACACAACTTTTCTAGAGTTTTATTAAAGACTAGTAAACCCGGCCCGCTTCCCTGCGTCTCAGAACTAATAATATACTGAGTCCGATTTTAATTATTATATCCCATAAATATCATATAAGATATGGAGCTTAATTACATCGCTTATTGCAGCACTCATTATCACCTTTCGTTTGATACCCATATTGTACTAACACATGTTGGGTCACCTTGGTCCACATAACGGTCGATATCTCATAAACTGGTTGAGCTATGGGAACAAATGATATCTGAAATTTTAAGTTAAACGGCAACAGTTCCATTCAATAACATTCAGCAGTTTTTGAGTGATGCGCGCCCAAACATACAGACAGACAGACAAAAATCCTAGAAACGGTTGATTTCTATTGGCTTAATAATGATCCCTGCTGTGGATTTTTCTTAAATATCTGCAATGTACATACATCGACCTTTTACAATTTTATTATATGTAGAGATTACCATTAATATTTTTGAAATACATATATTTCACATGTTCTGTTATTTCTATAGTACAATAGATTATTCCGAATTCTTCTATATTTGCTAAAGTACACTTCAAAAAGGTGTAGGTATTTCTTGTGGAATTCTTTTTGTTTAATTTTGAGACAAGTTTCTTTAGGATTTCTACTATGCTTCGGTAATCAGATCGTTGTCGAAAATTGTCCTTAAAAAGCTACTACTGGTCTTGGACTCCACAATTATGCGCCCAAATTTTGTGGCATAGTTTTCATGCATTAGTCATATAATTTTCGGTAACTTGATAATTTTTTAAAGAGTTCATTCTTATAAAACTTTATTGTTAACTCACCATAAAAACTTCGTCCTCGCCTACAGAATCGTATTTGGTAAGTGGCGGACATATTATTGATGGATTCGATTGGGCAAGTCCTATAAAAAAAAAAATGTGTACAATGAATTTTGTTTTTCTATTATTTACTTTATATATAATATGGTATATTCAATTATGTTTAATTAAAGTACTAAATGTATCACTAGTGCCAAGCATTGCATTTGCTATATAGAGATCATATAATAAGTAAGAAGTGAGAGTCGCATACCTATTGAGGACGGGGAGGATAAAGGTAAGAGTAAGAAGAAGAAGAATATTTATAGGAGAAGGGAGAGGAAGGAGAAGATGAATAGGCAGTCAGAATAAGAACTTTCGAGCAGGGTATCGTCATGCAAGTATAATCTATTCTGTTCAATCAGAATATGCGACGCTGATGAAAAATGCCCAACACCCTAATTTGGTTTCAGTAGTAAAGTCAGAACTATATAACTAGCCTCTTGGGTGTTTCAGGTTTTATTGAAACCAATCCTAAGATGAGAGTAGGTAGGTAGATAAAATGGCTGCGACCCTGCAGTTCGTCCAAGTAGCTTTTAGAAGCCGCTTTGATGCCATAAAAAACTCGTCGAACCTACTGAGAGTGACACGAATGTAAGTTACAACCAGAGTTGTTGATAAACTCAAGGATGTTTAGAATCCCTATTTCAGATACCTACTCTAGATTCTCCAAAAAGGGGTTCCAAAAGGATTTGAGACGCAATCTGACTAAAATGCTCAACGGCCCCTTTGGTAGTTATGTCCTTGCAGCTTCTTTTCCACATGCATGCGTATTGCCCAGTGGCCTGTGCAGCCTGCTATGATTTTGTGAGTGTCCGTTCTGGACCTGCTTCGGAGACTACTTGTCCTCTTTGCGCTATAGTCAGACCAGATGGTGCTTGAAATTGCACAGGCAGTGGTATTCTTCCACCTTTGTCGTGCTTCGTTCGGGTAATACTTTTGGATGTTTCCCTTGACTACGGGGAGGGGTACAACCAATTCTCAGCTGGTTACTCCCTTGTTACCCACCGATGAGTCCATACGTGCCAGCTCATAAGCACTCTCATTACCCTCGATTCTTCTATAAAGCCGAACTCTGATATTTCAAGAGGGTATGTAGCGCTGCTTGGCTGTCAGAAATGATCGTCACAACTAGATTAGAAAAGAATACTGCTATTAAGGTGCATCACAAATTTGAAAGGGAGAGTAGAAATCAAGAAAGATAGAGAGAAATAAATAAACTATTCAAGAGAATACAACACTAGAAATGGCAAGCGTTTGAATGAATTTTTATAGCGCTTGATTTTTCATTTTGTTGACGTTGTTAGTGTTAATTTGTTGTCGCTATTAATACATATACAAACATATGTAGCAAGTGATAATTACCATCAATTAATTCTTTGTAGGCGCGTAATACGCCTTTGTCAAAAGCTCGCGCATCGGCAGCTGTTGTAAATGTGAGACCGTTGCGTTGTTTACCAGCACGCCAATGATGAAATGTTGGCATCACTTTATAATATTTCAGATCCCGATTTATGACGCAGCTTAAAATTACCTAAAAAGAAAAATCAAGCAACAATTATATTTGCATATCGTGCGTTAAAAACAAAATTTTTAAAATCTATATATTGACAGATATCGATAATTCTGTTTACAATCAATTCAATCAATCAAAAATAATCAAAAAAAAAATTTTTTTATTGTTTTTGATTATTTTTGATTTTCCTCGATTTTATTTTTCAACATAAAAAATTATGACTGTTTTCTTAAATAATCATCAAAACCTGAAAACACGGATAATCAATCATGAAAATGGTTTTCAAAAAAATAATCAATCCAACTGGTAATCATTACGATTATTGAACATTACTTAACAGTTACACCTTATTTTCAATTCAGGCGACAAAATTTTAATAAGTTTATACTTACACTTTGATCAGAGATTCTTTGGCCATAGATGATGTATTCATGTCCAGCAGCGCCAGGGGATAGTCTAGCACGTTTGCGTATTGAAACATTTGCCAAACCACCCCCGGCGAGAGGTAACCAACCCTCGGTACTTTCGTCTCTGGTCATAACCTGTGCACGTACTGTTACTAAGAAGTCGCTGTAAAGAGAAGACAAAATGTGAGTTTGTAAATAAGAAAATGTCAAGTGAATAATCAAATGCTGAAATATATACATTGGTGTCACAATTAATAGACCCCAAAATTTGAAGTAGCGAAATCTATAACATAAACCAAACAAATAACGCTTTCAAATTTTACATAAAGCTCAGGAAAGTTTATCAAAGTTTCACAAATTGTCATACAAATTTTAAATTTTTTGGGCAGAATTTTTAGAAAATTTTTGAGTATTTAGTTCTGTAGCTCATTAAATTTAAGTATAATAATGTGCTAGCTTGAGGTATCTCAAAATTTTCCTGAGTTTTCAGGTTTTTTTGCGTCGAGGGTGTTGAGTATTTTCTTCCATACACTTTGATGCGTTGTATGGAAAAAAATATTCAACAGCCTCTGGACAAAAAAAAAATCTGAAAACATATTTTGCCAACAGAGCTATTTTCAATTTTGGGCCTATTATTTTTTCCATCACTGTAGAAAAATTTAAAAAAAAATTACGAATTTTGAGGTTAATAAGAAATACTTTTTTCAAACTAAAACTTGATAGAGTTCAATATGTTCACAATCAATCACTATAGGTGTTTAGGCCCGGTGCCTAAATTCTTACAAAATGTGCCACCCTAATATCATTTCTTCTGCCTTCCAATCACACACACCAAGCCACCCACCTGTATGTGCATGCATGCATATTCGTGTTTTGCCAGCACACATATACATGCATGTGGGTGTGCATGTGTTGGTTCACCTCCCCTTAAAACCGGAGGATAATTTTTCGGGTCAACGGTTGTCTTCGACTTGACAACGTTCTACTTTTTCAGCGACCATCGACACAACCACGTCACGGCCATCCCAGGAATTTTCGACCATCGTCACCAAATATTTAAGAAAGGTAAAACCAATAATTTGTAAATATATTTTTTCCCCAAAATAAAACAGCCTATATTATAACGGGAGTTTTCGTTTGTTTTTTTTTCATTTTCACTTTCATAATCACAATTTGACCGCGGTGCTTTCGAGCCACGGCCGCTCGAGCGAAGCACCACTGCCGCAATTGTTCATGGTCCTTCGAGCCGGATTCGAACGACTAAGCCGTCTAGGGGGGAGTATGTTTAAGCGACATAAGCTGTAGTCATTTCTTTCGTTTATTTCATTGCAATTCGCAATCAGCTTATGAAATATTCCAAAGATATAGTTTATGCTTTGCAATCCCAAATCGGGGTTTTTCACAACTAAAACAAGGAAGCCAATCCCGCGCAATGCCTCAAAGCCAACAGTGCTCGACCCCAATTAATACATACAAGGTGCAACAGGTGCCCCGCACCCCCTTCTATATAGAAAAAGTAAAATAAAATAATTTAATATTTCCAAAACATCGCCCCTATGCAATATTTGCAACGGGGGTTTTTCACAACGAGAATGAGGAAGCCAATCCCGCGCAATGCCTCAGAGCCAACAGTGCTCGCCCCCAATTAATACATACAAGGTGTAAAGGTGCCTCGCACTCCCCGTTCTATATAGTACAAATAGTTATAATAAAAACAAATAATATTACTCAAAGGTTGTCCCCTATGCAACATGTGCTTCGCACCCCCCGTTCTACTCTCTGAACAAATAATAAAATAATATACAAAAATTAACTTAAAAAAACTACTCGCCCTCCATAAAGCTTAGACAATAGGGTATACTGTCCATTTCCTTAAGAATTTCACGAGAAACATGTACACAATTCCTATTTAGAATAAGGTTCCACAGTAAATTTACCCAAAACAAAATAGAAAATAATTATAATACCACATTAAAATAGTAAGGATTGATATATTGAAATAAACATCACGTTCCACAAAAGAAATAAATATTTGGTTATTTTTTAAAAGTTCAGAAAAATATGAAACATATATTTTTGTTATTTTGCCTATTCTTCTCAATCAAATTAATGAGTATTGAGCCACACTACTATTTCGTGACTTCTAATTTGCTAACCGTTAGCAGATAAAGGGCTAGGCCAACCATAAGGTGTGTTTAAACAAAACGCTGCTACTGCTTCCCTTTCATGAAAAAATGTTGTAATTTTCCCACCATTCATAAACACTGAGAAATTTGCCATTTCATTCAACAAAATAAAGTGAAGTTACAAACGGACAACTGTATGTATGTACATATATATATATCTGTTGTATATTCATTGAAGCCATATTATGAAAATCCTTGAAAGAGCAATAAGGAAGTTACTGCAGGATACCAGCGCCAAAAACAAAAAAAATCGAGTATATTAGCAAGCCAAATGACATTGAGCGGCAACGCTGGCAATGCCATTAGCAAAGCCACACCAATGTTTATAGTTACCCAGGCGCGAGTAAATATATATCCGTATATATATATATGGTATGTATGTATGTAGATCATGATGTATAATCATCAAAACAAAAACTCCATTCATAGAGTTGTAACCCAATCGATTTTTTTTTATTTAGTTCTCTCCTTTACACTCAAACTTCATGATATGCGCTCTGTGGTTAACGCTAAGTTGAGAAGTTTTTGAAGTAAATTAGAGTACTGGCGGTGTTTCCTGCAAGCCAACAGGAAGTGGTATACAAGGATTTATATATACACAATTGTAGCTAAATACTTATGTATATGTACTATATACATACATATATGGTGTATACCAGGCATTCTTTCTTCACTTCAGCGCATACTCCAAAACTTCAGAATAAACTGGATTTGAGTGCAATAAATTGTGGTACCACCTGTTCATATCTCTACATAAATTTTGTCTTGATCTATACATTCACACATTTCCAGGTATACACACTGCACTGGATTTGATTAGTGAGACCAAATTTTTATTTAGAACTCGTATTAGTACGATGAAGATGAAATTGCATCAACTAGAAACCCACTGCTGCCTAGAAACAGTTTGCAATCCATAGGTCATCAGTGACTGCCTGGTTTACATCTGCCTAGGCACCAGTGTTCTCGAATTCGTGAAGTAAAATTAGGGCCATTAAAACACAAACGCTTAATTTTCCATACAAAAAAGGATTGAAAGAAATTTGTGTGAATTTTTAATTTTTGATATTCCAACTAAGTCCAATCATGCACTAAATATAAATGCGTGTAGTAATGGAACTGAATGTCCATTAAAAATAATAAATAATGCTAATTCAAGTGAATCTCCAGGCACAATAAACGTAGAATGATAAGAGAAGAGAAGTTTCACTCAGACCTGTTAAATTTGATTAATAATTAGTAATCAATTAATTAGACCGCCTTTTAAATTGGTAATGATTATTTGCATTATTTTTTTTGATTACTTTTGATTTTTTTTAATAATCGTAAAAAACATGATTTTTTTTTTTGATTATTTTCTTAATTAATTGGAAGATCATCATTAAAAATTTAAAGTAATTGGTAATCAGTTATTAAATGGACTCTCAAGAAAGTAATTAATCAAACCTGTAATAATTAGAAAAATTAAAAACATATTTAATTCCTTTTGCAATTCATTTCCACCAAACGGGCGTTAAAAGAAAAGCTCTAACATTGGCGAAGTGATACGTATTTCTGTTTTGGAATTAGGACCAAATTTCACTTTCTAATCAACCTTGGTACAATTTCATTCATGCATCTAGATGTAGCTTTTTTGCATACAAATGTTTCAATTGTAAATTTGTATGAATGTGTGTGGATATATAATAATCATAGTTATTAATGTATAACAAATAAGAGGTGTGTACCTATGCAATGTCCCTGATAATACTGTCAATGCCAAAAGCTAGTAAAGGTAGATATCGCTCAATGATTAAGCAGGTACATTGGACTCTTTCGGAATATAAACATTTTTTCAGTTTTTTTTTTTTTCAAGTTGAAGAGGACATAAAATTGAAATTGAATGCATCTGTAAAGCAAGTTTCTATTAAACAGAAGTGCAACGCCTTATCTAGATCAGAGCTCGGCAGGATGTATTAGTTTATTTACTATTTTTGTGGGCTATTGATCTAACTCCTAGAGCCATATACATTGGCAATTTTTTTATGGGTGATTCGGACCAAATCTTCCCATAGCTTCCATTTCAGGTAAACCTTGTCCTTCCCTTTCCCCTTATCATTGCAGGCAAGTGAATATACATTAACGTAGTAAAACAAAAACAAAAAAACAATTGTACCGGTCTAATGTGCATACCAGAATGGGCTAGTCTGCGCTCATAGCTTCATGGTCATATGCACCCCGTGAAGTAAATACATACATATATACATATGTACATAATTTGATACATAGATGCATATATATATATTTACATATTAGAAGGGTGAAATTATCAATGAAAATATATAAATTGCATGAATGAAGAAAGTTTATTTTACTGAAATATTTTTGTAAACAGAGAAACCAATAACTGTATTTTTTATATATAAAACTAGATAACCGTGATAGTGCAAGGCTTCACCAAGTACCCAATAATCTGCATATAAGCAGAACGCGGAAAATGAGTCCTATCCAGCAATGTATTTGTTAAAAAAGTATTCAATAGCAGTAGTTCTTTAGTGATCGAAAAAAAAATGGAGAGAATTTGGTTTGTTTGTGTAGCGACAAAAGCACTCCCGACCGTTTTGGGGAGTTTGTCGATGTTGCTAGTCCTTTGGCGGATATGTATCCGGTACACTAACGCTGTAGCACCGTGCAATACTAGCCGGACTGTTGAACTTAGTCGCATCTTCCGACAGGCAAAGTCTTGGCGCGGGTATATTCTAAGCCCCTGACCTGCTGAGGGAAAGAATTTTGTATTTGTATTCTGTTGATCTAATAACGCTTTATGCTTTTTTAAGTAATATCTATTCAGGCAGATTCAATTCCATGCCGCAGTTTAAAAATGCAAACATACAGACAGACAAAAATTTTTAAAACTATTGTTTTCGCTTCTGTTACACGAATAAAGGCCTCAGGCATTAGTTTTTCTTTAATATCTAAAATGAAAAAGACATCGTCCCTGACACCTTTCTATTATCTGTATATAAAGATTTGTATTTTATTTTAACATTTCAGCATCTCTAGTTAGCATTTTACATTTAAAATTTTTCTATATTCAAAATTTTAGCAAAATAAAAATAGTAAAAAAAAATTCTGACAGCGGTGGGATTCGAACCCACGCCCTTTCGGACTGGTGCCTAAAACCAGCGCCTTAGACCGCTCGGCCACGCTGCCTGTTGCCGTCGTGCTGCTCAGTGTCTCATATGTGCTGAACACTAAAATCGACTGTGCGAGCATTACATACACACATCCGAACGCGCCTCTGTCAGTATATACGAAAATGAAGGTCACAACGAACGTATGCCAGCAAGTTTTCACAATACATACTACTATTGTGAATGGTAGGTCATATGTAGTAAATATTCTAAAGAAGAAAATTCATTCTGAATATAAAACAAATAAATGAATGAATTTTGTTTGAAGGGTTAATGTGTGTGAGTGTGTGTGTGTGTTTGTGTTTAAAAGCGGCGGAAGTGCGACATGGCTGTTCGTGGTGTTGATGAGCTTATATGATATGGTAAACAAAACGCGCATGTTTTTGTTTTTGAATGGTTTCTACATTGATGCGAATAATAAAAGAAAAATTTTAATTATATTGGCTAGAACTTGCATTCTTGCAATGTTTCATTTTATTATTAAAAGCATAGGTTATATATTTCAAGATTAACAGAGATGATGTGTTAACTATAAAAAGGTAATATCTCGGTTAGGAGACATTGATCACTCGGCAAATAAATAAATAATTGCAGTATCACAGTTTAATTATGGATTACAAAAGCTGGATTTAAAAAAGCTTAGAGTAATTCCAAAAGTATTTTCCGTGACATTAACGCTCACGATATTCAATTTACTTAATAATTTAATGATGACCTGTATTCAGATTTTTAAACAATATTCATGGAATTAAAACGCTGCGGCTTTGTGGACTTGGTCATGTTATTCGAATGATAGGGATTCTTATCTGCAGATACCGGTAAAAGCAGGAGAAGAGGGAGTCTACAACTTCCATGGGAGGACCAAGTGAAGAACAATTTGATACCCGTTCCTACTTCCACGATTTAATAAGTAATGTACATACTATACAGAAAGCCGACATTTTCAAAAGGGCAAGATATATTCCAAGAATGTGCAAGGACCCAGAATCCGCATAGGCGCTTAAGAAAAAAGTGCCATATCAGATGTTAAGCAAAATCCGCAAGACAAAGACTACATACAGGAGTCTCGATTTTAAAGTAGTTTCGTAGTCAAATTACTTAGGAAATTTATTTATTTAATTATTTATACGAACTATAATTATAAATAATTATATTACGTTTACTAAAGGCACTAGCTACCAAGGCTATCGACCTGTAGGAAATTTAGTTTACATACAGAGTGTCAAGAAATCTCTCCTGAATAAGATCTTCGCAACTGAAGAGCTTGCATGGGAGAATGATATAACCCTGATGGGTGCCAATTTCACCATCTTCTATATAACAGCGTGAATGCAGTTAAGCCTGTCTCTATTCAAATTCCGCCTGATTCCAATGGCGAAATTCGGGGAATATTTTGCCGTTACAAACAGACAAACAAAACAAAAGAGAATTGCAAGTCAAGACGAATGTATTGAAGTTAATGGCAAGGCTTTCTCGAAAGTATGGAAACGTTTCTTTTGACTGGTAGATCAAAATTTATCCAAGGGTAGAGCCTATCGCAATTTCGTTTTACTGACATTCTACCTCACTCCCAAAAAAAGCAACATGTAGTCAGCTGTTTTTCTGCAGACAGCCTCTTATGAATTCGTCTCGTTGAGAGCTGTTCACCAAACCTACTAGTTAAGTTGACACTCTTCCGAATAAGAATTGCAGGACCGCGAAATTTGTAATTATATGTATGGGAGCAAAAAAATTAAATTGGTTTACCGTCAATCAAATTCTTAAGGTACTTATTAAATACTTAATTTCCATTAAAAATATGTCTTAACAGAAATCAAAGTGAAAACATACAATTTTTTTATTTCTCTCACTTTATTGCGCATAGTTTGTGTATCGCAGCGCATGCTCTCTCAACGAAAAATGATTATCTCATATTTTAAAAAACTTTTCTCACACGCAATGTATAAACCCATCGAAAGTAAATTCCTTTACTCCATATTTGGGAGTACAACACAATAGCCAGTGTAACACACTTGTATGTACATATATGTATGGCTTGGTAGGTGGTATTGATGGTTGACGAACAATGATGTTGAATGGAAAATAGTGATGACAGTAAGTAGCAAAAGATAGCCTAGGCCAATAGCTAAAGTAGTGAGAGTGTTTGAGTAACCGAAGCGAACATCGTGTGGGGAAAACGAGCTAACGTACGCTACAACAGAAGTGTGGTATCTAAGCTGTAGCTAAGTTCATATAAATTTTGTGCAGTTTTGCAAAAAAAAAAAAATTTAACAACCAAACTGTGCGTAAAATGTGAAATGTATACTCAAGATTTCTACCTTAAAATAAGTTTGAAATATTGAGAGAGAGCCATAAAAATTAGCAAGAGTTCCCTTTGAAAGGTGTTCTTAAGAGGATTCTTATACCCAACTAAATCGAGGAAAATATAGAGTTACAGGTATCAAGGTTCTTAGGGTGAGTAGAGAGATCAATGGAGTATTTTCCGCCCATCTGTAAAGTTGAGATACTAAAGTTTCCAAGGAACAAGAAATATTAGAAATGTGAAGAGTACACTCAGTGTACGAAATCAATGGGCGGCCGAGTCCACTGACAACTGTAACTAATGCTGAACTTAGACTTTCTTACTTGTTTTCCATTATTTTTTTATAATCTTTACATCAATTATGTATGTAAGGAATATATTTATCTTATTTTTTTGAGTATTACCTATAGATTCTGAAAAGATGTATAAATCCAGTGGCTATTAAACTGCTCCGTCTCATTTTAAGAATTTGTTTGTAGTCTTTAGGTGATCCTCGAGCTTATCGAGCATTATGTGAACCCGGGCTTATCATATACGGCATACTCAATTTTGGTAGCAATGAAATAGGTATTTTCCATAAAGTTTTTTTTCGGTTTTTAAATATAATGGCTTCCATTTAGAGGAACAAAAAAATCAAAGACGATTAATTAAGAGGGAAAAGCTCAATTCTATATATTGCGATGTACCTAAACTGCTTTTCCACAAAATAGATATAGACCTGAAAATGTTTATTATACCGATTATTGTTTGTTAAGAGGACTAATATGAATAAATGAAGATGCTCCGGCCCGAAATATATGCTCATCGTCAGCCGGCGGTGTAAGCAGATGAAGAGGAAGGCCACCACTACGATTAAAGAACCAAGTGAGATCGATTTGAGATCCCAGTTTAAACGATTTAGTGCCAATTAACTAAACAAGCTGGTTAATAAGTCAAACAATAACCAACCCAGTTGAAATCGCAAACTCCTTCAAGAAATAGTGAATATCCCAGATACTGTGGAGTATCTCGATCAGCCCCTATATGAAAGGTTAGACGAATGTGATACACTTGAAATTGAAATAACAATAAACAATTTAAACGGCAGATTCGCAAACGGACCAGATGGTATTACGGGACGTTTCGTTAAGAAATATAAAAAGTTCTTAGTAGAACCTCTTAAGAATTTTGTCAATCAATGTTTCCAAGATGGGCAATACCCACAAGAATTGAAAATTGGATGTGTGGTACCAATTCATAAGGGGGGAAGTAAAGAAATCTGCGCGAACTATCGTCCTATAACCAAATTAAGTACAATTGACAAAATTTTCGAAAAAATAATTCTCAATTGTCTAAAATTTGTCCTAAAAGAAAACAAAACTATTCATCATAATTAGGTATACAGGGCCAGCACTTAAAAAACTCTTTAAAAGCTTTCTGCTAAATAGAGAACAATATGTGTAAATAAATGGAGAAAAAAGTTGTGTGCTAAAGATTAGGTCAGGAGTGCCACAGGGATCGAAACTAGCGGCAACACTTTGAAACTGGACTTAAAAGGAACTCCACAATTCTATGCAGATGGACTTTTTATGTATTCTGCTGATACAATTGAGGAACTCATATCAAACATAAAGCCGACCTTGTACAATTTATCACTGTTTAGATAAAAACCTATTGAAAATAAATCTAAACAAAACCAGTTTCATGATATTTAATAACTTTAGGCCAACACCGTACTTGGAAGACTTTCCAGGTATTGTTTTTAACGATGTCTTAATAAAAAGAGTCGATACATAAAAGTACCTTAACTGGAATGAACATATAGAGAACATAAAATTAAAGCTTTTACTCGTACCTCTAAGTTTTGCCATTTATAGAAATAAAAACCATATCTCAAGGAAACACCTATGGCTGCTATACGAGGCTTTGTTTATGTCCCAAATAAATTACCTAAATGCAATTTGGAATCGCTGTACAGCCCAAAGAATAAACGAATTACAAAAAATTTTGAACAAAATTATAAAAAATATTCTACTGCTTCCTAGGCAGACTGCTTCCGACAGCTTATATACCTGCAGGCTGAATATAAATCAGAATTTCAAACTCTAATCTATCTCTATCTCTATGGCGCGATATACAACAGGTATATCATCATAAACCTCCTAAGAGATTTTTGCGCCAAGCTTCTCTTCCAATTTGTGGTGTGACGATTTGAATTTTCCCTAAAAATTGGTGGGACCTACAGTTTTTTGCCGACTCCGAACGGCATCTACAAAGGAGACGAATTTTTGCTGAGAAGCCTGTCATGGCAGAAATACACTCGGAGAGTTTGCCAAACCACTGCCGAGGGGCGACCCCGTTTTGAAAAACTTTTTCTTTTTTCAAATCACTTTTGATGTTACCTGTACCAGGGCTCGAACCATGGACCTTCGGTGTGGTAGGCCGGCAACACTACCTTCACACCACGGCGGCCGCCGCTCTAATCACTGTTTATAAAATAAAGAATAGATTAATCAAACACAATTTAGATATCAATTCGACAGAAAAATCTAATTATAACCTTCGAAGTAAAGTTGATATGAAGACCAAATTCTTTACAACAGAAAGAAGCTCGAGATCAATTAGAAACATGGTATAAAAATGTTCAATAAACTTCCGGAACAAATAAGAACTGCTGTTAACATACAAAGATTTATGGATTCCCTTAAATCTTTTCTTCTGCAAAGCTTTGATTTCGATTGGCAGTATTGCTTTAAATAATTACAATTTAAGGCTTATGTTTAAGGAAAAGTTTTAAGCAATATTCATATTGGTTAAATTTTATTATATTTTTTGTTCCAGTTTTTCTCGCACAAAATGTATTTTTGTTTTTTTTTGAGAAATAGTTTTACTCGAAGCATTAATAAAGGAAAGGAAAAAAAATGGAAAAAAAAGAAAGGAATAAAATCTTTTACCTGAATTTTACTGCTAAAGTCCTAGAGTTTAAATTAACAATATTTTGCTCTTAAAATTAAGTTAACTCGTTATGGATATTTAAAATCGAGTCTGTGGAGTGTAAGTTAACTCGTCACGGTTAAAATCACCTATGTCGTATTGAAGTCATTTACATACAACTATAAGTGTCATAAATGTGACGGACATTTCTTTTGTATTAAAAACTAAATATTTAATTTTCTTCGTATATCACATATAGATGGATACTCGCCTAAAAAGTCACACCTATTCTCCCTTACGTTGATATACAAAGCGAACAACCGACGACGAACGCTCAAAAACATTGCACAGACGATTTGTGGATTACTGCACGAACTGGCCCTGCATGATATATATACATTGTACAAGCATCATCATACACACATATATACAGCTTATTCGTATAAACTTCAACACTAATAATGAATGAACACCTCCGTGCTGTATATTCACGTGAGTTTGTGTGTAAAGAAGGGCTATTGTGAAGTGTGCGTGGGGTTAGATGACAAGAACAACACCAATTTTATTGTCTACTTGTATAAAGGCGGACGTACAACAATAGAAATTCCGTTGAATGATAGTTAATAAATATTGTTTATGAAAAATGCGTGGGGATGGTATAAACAAGTAAGAAAATTAAAGTTTGGGTGTAACCGAACATTATATACTCGCTGTGCGTTTTAGCTTTTTATATGGTTTCCTTTCAAATATTAAATAATTTAACATCTAACTTTTTGCAGTTAAAGTTATAGTGTTATAGTTATAGAGTTATAGTGCCTTGGTTTAAAATAAAAAAAAATATTAAAAGACAAAATTTTTAAATGAACTAATCCCAACAATCATTTCTCTAAATGTTTTTGTAATTTAAAGTAAACTTGCTACAATAAGCGATATGCAAGCTTTTTCAGTTTTAATTTATTTAAAAGTTTAAAGCATACTTTTTATAAACTATAACAAAAAACTGTTATAAATCATTTCACATTGGAAGTGAAGTGTAAATGTTTACAAAAAATCCAGAGAAAACTATTTGTCAATTTTTTTTTCTTTCAACTTAAAAATTTTTCAATTTCTTCTCATAAGAAATTTTACATACAAATGTGGACGAAAAAGCAAACATCATGGCTGCATATTAACCACTTCTGCAAATCTGCTGATAATTGGTTTAAATTGCAGCATTCAATGTATGATTACAACTTATTTATTTATTATAGTACAATAGCTAAATAATATAGAAAACATGGTTTGAATAAAGTTTACAAAAACCACTTATAAAAAACTTTCTTTGAAATTTTTGTATATGCTTACATTAATAAGCTTTTTATAAACGTGTCGTTTCAATTATAAAACGTTTATTTTCAAAAGTTTTATAAACGAAGAATCAGAATTTTGTAAGCTTAATATTTATTTCGGAAAGCTTTTTAAAAATTTATTTTAAGTTTACTTTGCTTGTTGGGATGCCACATAAGGATATAGGTGTATTTTTAAGTGAAGTATTAAAAATAAAATATGTTTCAATAAAATGTTAAGTTTATACAACACCTACACCGTTGGCTAGTCAATCGTTTCTGCTTAGAGAGCAGCAAAAAACGAAGCATTACGCTCGAATCTCACCTCTTTGTAGAAGAAGTAGTGGAAGATAAAAAGGGGGCAGAGGAATAGAACGGGGCGATGAGAACGGGAGATAGAGCGTTTTTTCGGGAAGATCAATGTCTGCTCGTTTGTATTTAATATATATTCGCCAGTTGTGCAATAAAGGTCATAGATATGGAGGGCTGAGTAAAAGATCACCATATTTCATAACATTTTCGAAAAACGCCCTGCCTCAGAATTTGGTTGACGAGGAGCTTATATCAGTTGCAGAATTATTGATTTCACGTTTCTATGGGCTGTTCTTAAAACGAATTCTGATTTCGAACGTTTTTCAATAATTTACTGAGGTACAGTCATCTTCCACTCAGCCGTTGATATACTGTGTGCTAAGCACAGCTAAGTATAAAAGTGTACAAATTGGGAAAGTGATAAGATTTTTTAACTGGTGCGTTCAACTACTAGACAGGTATATTTATTTATATATTGAAACTACTAGACAGGTATATTTATTTATATATTGAAATTGCGACCCACCAGCTATGTAGATAATAGAAAAGAGGTAAAATTTTTTACGCCAACTCCAATTATTTGTTTCATCGTTATTCATTTAAACTTGATGGGAATACATACTTAAGCTACTATACAGTCCGCTACTACATATGTTTCAAGAAACAAAATCCAAGATAATCCAACAGAAAGGTTTCCTGGTACGAATTGGATTAATATTGGGTTTCCTAAACCTACATCGCATACTATTTTAAGCTTTGAGTTAACTGAAACCAATAAATTTGTCAACTGCCATCTGAAAATTAATTGATAAAACAGTATCGAAGTTTTATAGGTGAATTTTGTAACTAGTATCTAGTCACTAATAGAGACATTTTGTGGTCAATTTCAATTTTGATACAATTTGGTATTCAGTAAGCTGTCTCACATCTCTAGTCTCAAAAAAATAGTCACTAATTTGTCAGCTGGTTCTCGGCAGGTCACAAACAGTAAAATATTGGGTTAAAAATTAAAGAAACGAAGAAAATTATAAATTTTAAGTGTGTTTCTATTTAAAAAAATAATATTTAACTAACAAAAAATAAAATAAAAAATAATAAATTGTCCGCGATCCTGGGTTCGAACCTGCGTCGCTCATTTTGTACTCGAGACCTTTACTAACTGGGCTATCACGATATCTATACACCCACTGTTAATTGCTGTGCATGAGATGTATGCAAGTGTGTTTTCACCACATATAATTGGTGAACTTTTTGTGATTTTCTCTTACAGAATACCGAAATCTTCTGAAGTCACAAAAATTGTCTAATGAAAAATCTCAAATTTAGTGACTTGAGATGAAACCGACTTACAGAATACAGCTGTTAAGCTGTTCATCATAGCCGGCGGACATTAATATAAAATAAACTTTTCTTCCTGCAATATGGAGCACAAGCATGGACGATGATAGCCGCTGATGGGTGGGCACTTGGAGTGTACGAGAGAAAATTCTTCGAAGGATTTATGTGCCTCTGCGCGATGCCGACGGTGTTTACCGACGAAGATTTATTTATGAGTTGTATGAGTTCTACGCACACATCGACATAGTCCAAAGAATTAAAACCCAGCAGCTACGTTGGCTTGGGCGTGTGATGCGATTGGAAGATGCTCCGGTCCGGAAGATATTCTTGTCGGAACCCACCTATGGAAGGAGAGGAAACGAGAGGCCAAGGGACAGCATTTGATCTTTGGGGATATTTAGAAGTTCACGAATTGTGTAACCAAACCCTTAACAAACATTATATTTATAGGTGAATTCTGTAACTAGTATCTAGTCACTAATAAAGACATTTTGTGGTCAATTTCAATTTTGATACAATTTGGTATTCAGTAAGCTGTCTCACATCTCTAGTCTCAAAAAAATAGTCACTAATCTGTCAGCTGGTTCTCGGCATTCTCGGCAGGTCACAAACAGTAAAATATTGGGTTAAAAATTAAAGAAACGAAGAAAATTATAAATTTAAAGTGTATTTCTATTTAAAAAAATAATATTTAACTAATAAAAAATAAAATAAAAAACAATAAAAAAAAAACAAAAATAAAAATTGTTCGCGATCCTGGCCTAGAACCTGCGTCGCTCACTTTGTATTCGAGACGCTTACTACCTGAGCTATCGCGATATCTATACATCCCCTGTCAATTGCTGTACTTGAGATGTATGCAAGTGTGTTTTCACCACATATCATTGGTGAACTTTTTGTGATTTTCTCTTACAGAATACCGAAATCATCTGAAGTCACAAAAATTGTCTCTACTGAAAAATCTCAAATTAAATGACTTGAGAGGAGACAGACTTACAGAATACAGCTATTAAGCTTAATATAGCTTGATACAATTCCACTTTGAATTTTACACCTAATTTATTGCCCACGAGTGTACATATGTACATTTCATAATATTAAAGCTATCAATCGAATTCAATTTCGGTGGACGGCAATTATTGCGCAGCGTAGGCGTCGGAAAGCGTGCTTGTGCTACTTTGATTTGTTTATGGTTTTGTAAATTTGTGCGCAATTTCATTAATAACCAAAACAGCTATGTAGTACGTATGTATGTATAAACTATGAGCAAAAACGCCCAATGTATCATAGAGTGTAAGCACTTGAGGGGCGTGTAAGATCGACGTATTTTCGCTGAGCTCGTCATTTGCAATTTGAAAAAAAAAACCGAAATAGCAAATACATAAAATAAAGCAATATAGTGGAATATACAGAGCGGAAATGGCTTTTAATTTCATTCTATTGAATTTAAAATGGCACACTTAAACAATTTCCTCGCTACACCCCGCCGCTTCTAACACAATATAAGCATGAATATATGTATGTATCTAACAGCTAGATCTAAACCACGATCAGCTCAAAAACACATTGAGAAAGTGCCCCAAAGTAAAGTTTAGTGTTTGGCAAGATTTGGGCGATAGGCATTTTAGCTATTATTGAATTGGTTATAAGCAGACCTGCTAAATTTGATTAGTAATTAGTAATCAATTAATTGACGGCTTTTTTAATTGGTAATGATTATTTTAACTGTTTTCAAGGAAAGGCAATTGATTACGATTAGAAAAAATGAAAAATAATCAAAAAAACCCAAATAATCAGAAAAAAAGTTGTTTTGATTACTTTAGATTTTTTTTAAATTTCTTTTTGATTTTTTTCGTGTTGATGTGTATATTTATGTACTTCTACAATACTGAAAAAAATCAAAAAAAAACAACAAAAAACTCAAGAAAAATCAAAACAACCTTGTTTTTTGTTATTTTTGATTTTTTTTAATAATCGTGAAAAATCATGATTTTTTCAATTAACTGGAAAATAATCATTAAAAATTTAAAGTAATGGTAATCAATCATTAAATGGATTCTCAAGAAAATAATTAATCCAACCGGTAATCATTACGATTTGTAATCCATATTTGACAGGTCTGGTTATAAGTACAAATCTGCAATTCTTTGGACGGGAGCGTTTTTATTTGCATTACCCTGCCATAACCAAAGTTGTCGCTATATTTAATTCGCTGAACTATGGCAATATCGTGTATGTAGATATTGGCCAGATCGTTCGCCTTGCTTATCCAGGGTTTTATACTAAAATCTTCTTAAATGTTTCCCGTAAATCTTCTGGAGTACTTTTCTCTCAAATACTTCATTTTGGATGATTCTGACACGTCCAATATTCCGAGGATCGGTGTTAAAATCGAGGCAAAATAATCCACAAGGGTTTAGGCCATGTTGGCTACTTAACAGTGCGTTGTCGGATATGAGTCCAGAACGTGTAGCATTTTATTTGAACTCTTCAACCTTTCAACATTGCTTGATTGTTTAGGAATAAGAGTGGCACAGTATGCGAAGTGATAATTTATAACCCCTGCGGGTTAGAGGTTTAGAATATACCCGAAGTACATACCTGTCGGAAGAGGCGACTAAAATGCACACGGATATGATGCCTCTCATTACCCATCTGCCCTTCCTTACGCCAGGAGGGTTGACATGAGCTAGAAGGTTGCACTGGTTTTGTCGTTAAAACCAACAAAAACAACGATTCGACTTTAAGCACACAAGTTAGTTTGTTTAGCAATACCACAAGAAGCACTTAAAAAATATAGGTTGTTCCTAACCTTTCGGGTAATTCCAAACTAATATAAACTACATCCGGTTTAAGTATGTACTTACCTTTCATGTCCTTCTGTCATGATTTGTAATCAGAAAGAATCTAATATGGTAGCGTATTGTGTTGGTGGTCAGTTGCACCATGATTATAGCATAAAGACATCCAGAGCTGCACAAACTTCCGACCGACTGGACCCAACCGACTGGACCGACCGAACGCCTTCACTGCTTTTACTAGAATATCTATTTAACCCTCGAACAACTTGTTGAACATTGTTGATATTAAGCATAGGAATTAGCGAACAAAACAGTGATCGACCAACGATCGGCCGATCGATGGATCCAGTGACCGACCGGCGTCGATGAACGAAGTAGTTTTAATTGATGTGGCACGATAATTATTTGTGAATGTGACAGGATGGAATGGTGAATTAAATCTTGTATCGATACGCCAGATGTTTTGTTTTGTTTTTCTTTATATTTGTTCACTAAATTATAGTTATTTTTTTGTTTTGTTTGTTTCTTTGGCACGCAAAAGTCGAAGACACTAGAACATGTTTGTGGGCGTTTGGATTTGTAGATCGCCGACGCTATCACCGTTTGTAAGGTAATATTTTTTTTTTTTACAAACTTAGCCCTTTTTTTATTTTTTAAACTTTACTGTGCGCAGGTTTTCTTCGCCTATTTAATTCACATTTTAGCCTAAATAAGTTAAAATATTTGTTTTAGTTATTATTAAATGATGGTCGAAAAAACAAAGAAAACTTACTACAGCGAACTTTGTCGTTACCAACAACAACAGCGAATTGGCACTCTGTAGTTTTTGTATTGATCTCTCAACATTTTACTGTGGTGCCGCTTGACAACTCAGAGGAGTGACATAAGAACAGTAACAACTCACTGAAAAATGCTGCTTGAGAGCAATGAGTGGGAGTTGTTGCAATTGCCGGCACTATAGGGTATTTTAAAGAAACTCTCAAAGTCAAATATGTACACTTCTCGGCAACGGATCTAGTTAAAGATATAAAAAACCATTTTCAAACTCAAACATTAACCATATAAGAAAGATGGAACACGTGTAAGTAATCTACTAAAAACTGGCCCGCAAACAATGTCAGTCTTAAAAGTCAGAAAATATTCATAATTCGGAAATTCTTCGCTCAAGTAGGAGTCCGAAATTAACGCATTTTTCTTCTGGCTTTGATCTTTGAAATGAGCCCCATTTGAGACCGTATCATATATTACATATCTTGGCATAAGAGACAACTCATATTTCATCTTTTATAGTACCTAGGTAGATAGGTCATAAGTATCGATGAAGTTAAATGTGTACAAGGAGAAATCAAAACCTAAGTTGTTTTCTAAATGAATACGTTTTATGGCTTATAGTTTTCTACCAACCACAACTCCATTTCCAGTTGTATTTTAGAAAGCAGAAATTGGATTTTAAATGTGTCAAATGGATTGTAGAAACCGGCAATTGGATTTTGGAATTGTCAGTTGGATTTTAGAAAGCGTTAATAGGAAATAAGGAAACTTCAATTGGATTTTCGAAAAAATCAATTGGATTTTAGCAAACTTAAAAACAATTCAATTTATGCTTTCTAAAATCTAATTGACTTTTTCCAATACCCAATTTACTCCCATTGGAAAGTGTGAGACATAGAAAATTGAATTATAGAAAACGTCAGTTGGATTTTAGAAAGCGAACTTGAATTTACTTTACGTTTTCCAAAATCCAATTGACGCTTTCTAAAAGCCAAATGACGCTTTCCAAAGTTCAACTGAATATTCTTAAATCCTACTGGCGCTTTCCTGTTCTGAAATAGATAAGCGTTCTTAAAAAATATTCTCAAGTAGGTTGATCTTCCCGTCAACCGTCGAAATGTTCCATATTTCTCATATAAAGCTTGTTTTGATAACGTACTCTTGCTCGAGTTAAGTATTTGATTATGAAATAAATTTGTTTCATTTCCTCCATAGTGCGGCGCCTTGAAACTTGTGGGCGATGCAAAAGTGGTTATGACCAAAAGTGACAGTCCAACAAAAAAAATATGAACAGCAACAGCAACACTATCATTATAAATTCTACCACAAGCAATAATAAACAGAATACGAAAAGGCAAGAGAGTCGTTGTACGCCGACGACTTCAACACCGCACAGATTTAAAAACGAGACAGGCAACGACAACACAACACGAAAACAAGCAACAAACAAATGGCAGATACAGCAATGAAATGTTGCTCCAGCAACTTGAAAGCCAACGCAACAGCAAAAACACCAAGTATAACATCAATAATACTACCAACGAGCCAAAGATATAACAAAGTGCATGATGTGTTGTGTGTGTATGTGAACGCTATGAACGCCATAAACGTAAAACTAAGAGGATAAACATATTCAAAAAGCGAAAGCAATAATAAGAATCTGAAATTTTGGGCTATTTTATTATTGCCAAATTTATTTTAAACGGCTTTCGTGTTTGCCCCTAAAATACATACTTCGTTACTTTAGTCGGCGCTTCAGTTTATGGAATCTGAAATGAGCTGTCAAACAGGGTTATGCTGATATTGTCTGTCCTCAACCGGTAATGAACCCGGTACCAGAACTTTGTGGTATTAACCCGACTGCGGCGGGAACGTTGACCCAGGAATAAGGTAGCTGGGGTATATTCTAAGACCCCTAAAGTAGGCATGGTTCATAAGTATCCAGCAGCTCCCTTGATAATTTGTACAGTATATTGCTGCAAATTGAATACGAGAATATAACTATTAGCCAAGGAAAAGGAAATATACCCATGTGCTGCATATAAGGAGTGCGTTTAAAAAATTGTCATTTACTTATGACAAATTTCGTAAACTAGCAGTCCGATTTTGAAAATAAAACTAGCTGTTATTTGTCCTTTTAATTACAAGTTTTATTATATATCAACAACTTTGTCACTACTATTGTTGTAAAAATCGTTTTAACTTTTATGGCACCCCTTCCATTAATAGTTTTATAGTAGTATTTGACACTTTTCGAGCTGCTGAACTCCACTTTTCCCGTCTTTGGCATTCCTTGATACTTATTTTGTTGCTTTAGTTTCTTTTTTGAACAATGCCCAGTATCTTTCAATTGGCCTGAGTTCTGTACAGTTGGGCGGATTTGCTTCTCGAGGCACCAAAAGCACATTATTTTTTAACACCATTCTAAAGTCAATTTGCTATAATGACAAGAACCTTCGCTCTGGATATTGTAATAGGTTAAATTCTTACTTATCCAGACTGAACCCCAACATACCAAATACATGCCCTGCATGTGGTATGACCCCTCATGATACCATACATCTCTTCTCCTGTTCAGTTGAACCCACTCTTCTAACACCTACATCACTCTGGTCCAACCCTGTGGAAACTGCGCGTTTCCTCGGACTTCCGTTAGAAGAGCCTGATGACAATTTAGAGTGATCGAGCCCATTGGGCAGGGCGAAGCACTGTTAAGAACAACAACAACAACAACAACCTAACCCAGCGGGTTAGGGGCTTAGAATATGCCCGAGGTAGGCACACCTCTCATTACCCATCTCTCCTTCCTTGCGGAAGGAGGGGTAACATGACCTAGAAGGTTCCACTGGTCATACCAAATCGCTACCACGGCAGTCGGGCAGTACCGCAAGGGATTACCGGAGCGTACCGGATTCATATCCGGCCAAGGACTGTCAGTTCGACAGCACCCCCCAAAACCTTCGGGGAGTGTTTTTGTCGTTACAACAACAACAACAAAAACAACAAGAACCTAGGTCAGGCCCAAAAAAAAGTGGAAACCTTATGTCGTCTTAGGAAAGGCTTTAACCTTAATGTATATTTGGGATTTTATTGTTCCCGTAGTTACAAAAGCACTGCTCCTTACTCCACAGCTGCAGATTGCTTGCCAAACTAGGAATGCACGAGGAAATTTTGACTGCCTTTTTGACTTAAACTTTGTAAAACTCCTGGCCTGGAAGCTGTGAAAAGTCGGCTAAAACATACTTCGCGTCGTCCATGATGCAGCATTTGAATTTTTCAAAGAAACAAATTTTAGTTTTTTTGCGCGATTTTTTGCTTCCCATTCTTCACAGAGTTTCTGTCTGGAACTTTTTGAACCTTGAACGTTTTGAAACGTTTTGCTGTTTTGCTTCACGAACAAAAAACTCGGAACATTCCACCTTCTGCGCTAGTTTTCTACCTGAATTATTGGGGTTTTTCTGAAAAACGGTGATGATTTTCTTTCATGTTGTGGTCACTGATGCCCCCTTTTGTCCTTAAAGTTTTTTAACGCCCTCGAAACAGTTTTCGGGCTTACTTTAAGTTCTCGAGCAATTTTTTGAAAGTCCACTGAGGATGGTCTTGAAAACTTTTAACAATAGTTTTTCGTACTTCCAATTCGCTTGCCATTTTTATATGAACTACAGCATTTAGCGAAAATATTTTCAAACTGTATTTTTCTGACATTTATTTCTAATCATACTACGAAATAAATATTCAAATCAAATAATTAAGAAAAAACTTGTTGAATAAAATAAAAGTGAAATTTTTTTCAAACGCACTCCTTACCTGCGGTAAGGTATGTCTATCGTGAGAGACTTCTAAAATCCACGATTCGAATGGATGGTTCGACGAGTTCAAACAAGCAATCAGACTAGAGCTGCCCACATCGGCGACACTCCATCATACCTTCAGAAGGTGTTTTGCCGTTGCACAAACAACAACGGAGAGTAAAACCAATTGTTCCTTTGACAGGAATGGTAGTACTATAATAGCGATTACTTTTCCAAACATTCGCAGAGTTAATACAACAACCAGGCCGATTACGCTGGTTATAGGCCTGTAATACAATTTGTGCACCATGGCTTGTTTAATGAGAAATTATCAAGTATCTACCCGCACAAGACCTGCATAGGTTTAACAATGGGGGTCACCATAATATATTTATTTGTTGCTGCTTTCTATCAATGCCCTTGCTTCGGTTATTTTTTGTACTCACAGAAGCCAACTCCAATTGTCCCAAGCCCACTACAACTTAATTTTTTCACAATGAATTTTATGTGTACACTGTACACATATGAGAAGTTTGTTGCTGCTCTCAGTTTCACCAAAGAGCATGAAATGAATTTATGCTCTTTGTTCGCTGTTGCTGCTGTCACTGCACTGCCGCAGCCTTCGTTTGTCAAAGAAATAAAAGGAAAAAACAACACAAAGCTCTTCTGCGCAACTTTTGCATATACCACACACACACAAATTGGGACTCATCCTTTTCAATTTGCGTCTGATTAAACTTTAAGCTTGGATTACAAAAAAAAAAATCGCTAAATACTTCAGAAATATACAAATGAAAAGGAATATGTTGATATTTTTTGGGCTTTTGTAATGCTTCGATGGTCTTAAAAGCAAATCTCTAACATAAATTTGCATGTGTACATATAGATAACTTGGTTTGTCCTTTATTAGACTCGCTGATTAGTTGCACTTCAATTCATAATTTTCTTTGCATTGTTTATTGCAAAACTACACTTTTATGCAAAAGATACATGCTTGCACATATATGATGAATGAACAGATGCAATTGCTTTGCTGCTGGGTGCGTCGCTTGCAATTCAAAAAAGCGTGTATTGGAATTTTTTCTCTATATTGGATAACGCGTATTGCCGTTTTTTGGAGCACTGAAATTTTCACGCACGCACACCCACACGCATATTTCTGCTGCACATCAGGCACCACCATCAATTTTCCCCTGCTTCTTCTTCTGCAATTTTTCATCTGGTTTTGCAGACTTTTCACGAAAAATTGTTTTCTTTTACTAATTTTCATACCTCATAAACACTTTAATCATATTCGGCATTAAAGCAAAATTTTCTGCACTATTTTAACACAATTTATTAATTAATTTCTTTGTAAAAAATTTTTTGTGTGAACATTGTTCGTCTTCATCACTTTCCTGATCCGTGTATCCGTTCCGTCTGTCCGCCTTGACTGCGCTGTAGCTGCTCTGCTGCAGCCGCTCCTATCCGCTCGCTTGAGTTTTCGTTTCCTATTTTATCTTTGTGCGCATACTCCAGCAGGGTTGCATAAAATAGTGTGAAAAATAGTCGAAAGAAGCCTTAAAATAAATTTAACATGTCCATGTTATATCTTGCATTTACAGAATATTTGTCATAGGCATAGTCAAAGTTAAGCATCAATCAAATTTAGATGAAGCTTTTTCGGCATATAGCCATATAAAATTGTGCTACAACTAAATTCAAGTCATATCTAAATTTGGCTATGACTATGCCCCTACACTTCCAAAAATAGTTAATTGTACCTCATTTAATAATTTCCATTTACCAAAGTGCCTGGATTTTTACCTTTTTATTCCTACAATTTATTTTAGGTTATAATAATTAGCCACACGCGTGCAGTTAGGGTCGGGTAATTCGAATCTTATGTTCCCTTATAGTGCTAAGTGCAGTTTTCTCAGTGTCCGATTAACGCTAATCGGCAGTTTAATTGACAGAAGTTCCTCGGTTACCTGTCAAACAAAGTGCAGGCCAGCGTGAACCGTCTTTTGACAAAACGGCCCTAAGTATGTACTGAATAATTTTAAGGTAACAACAAATTTCCAAAATGTCATAATGTCACCAAGGAGAAAATGTTACTTTCACTTTCGACCTCACTCCCTAAAACCTTCTGGGAGTATTTTTGTCGCTCCAAACAACAAAAACAACAACAGGCAATGTAAAGAAAACAACTAACACGTATGTCACTATCGAACAGTAAGATTTGCAAGATTTTTTGTTGATTATTTTAATGTTATGATTGCAAATATAAAAAAAAGCAACAATTTGCCGACAACAACTGATTGTCACGGTGTTCGACAGGATAACCGTAAAAGTTAGCATTTTGTCTCCTGCTTGCCATTTTTTATGAAATTATATTTAATAAATGATAACCTTCCTTCTTCTTCTACTTTAAACGGTCATCTAACCGCCTGGGCGATTTTGACCGTCCAACATAGCTCGCCAGTCGTTTCTTCGTTGCGCCAACTGGCGCCAATTGGAAACACCGCAGGGTCGCAAATCGGTCTCCACTTGGTCCTTCCATCGGAGTGGTGGTCTCCCTCTTCCTCTGCTTCCACCGGCGGGTGCCGATAAGAATACCTTCTGGGCTGGAGCATCTTCGCTCATTCGCACTACGTGGCCTAGCCGAAGCCGCTGTGTTTTAATTCGCTGAACAACATATGTCGGCGTCTGCGTAAAGTTCATACAGCTCATCAATAAATCTTCTTCGGTACTCGCCGCCGCCAACGCGTAGAGGTCCACAAATCTTTCGAAGAACCTTTCTCTCGAATACTCCCAGAGCCGCCTCATCAGATGTTGTTAGTATCCACGCTTCTGCACCATATAGCAGGACGAATGCGATGAGTGACTTTCGTTCGTCGTTATTTTCGTTCGTCGAGAGAGGACTTTACTTTTCAATTGCCTACTCAGTCCGAAATAGCATTTGTTTGCAAGAGTATCTCTTCGGCGGATTTCTAGGTTAACCTTACATGTTAGCAATTTGCCTTCTGCTTGCGGTAATTGTTTACGACCGCCACTGAGTGCTAAGACACGTCCGCGAAACCACTGCGGGTTAGGGGTTTAGAATATGCCCGAAGTAGGCATACCGGTCGTAAGAGGCGACTAATATGCACAAGGGTAGTGACGTGCAACTCGATGGTTGATCTACGGATATGATGCCTCACACCTCTCATTACCCATCACTCCTTCCTTACGGAAAGAGGGGTGACATGACCTAGAAGGTTTCACTGGTCATACCAAATCGCTACCACGACAGTCGGGCAGTATCGCAAGGGAGTACCGGAGCGTACCGGATACATATCCGGCCAAGGACTGTCAGTTCGACAAATCCTTCGGGGAGTGTTTTTGTCGTTACAACAACAACACGTCCGCGAGAGATATAAAGAGACGCGTATCGGTCCCAGGAATCATAATCCGGATCCGGAGAACAATTATTTTTAGTAGTTTGCAAGATATTTGCAAGCAAAGTTACAAAGTGCCTGTCATTCCCTGGAATACACAGATATAGGGTGTACCGAAAAGTGCAAAAGTGTATTCTGCGCAGAAATGCTGCCGAAAATTGCGGCCGAAATCCGCCAACTCAGAAAGGTGTTCTGCACATAAAAGCCCTGGTGCCATTTTTGCAAATATTTTTTTTCTATTTTCATTTATTTATTTAAATTTCCTAGCACAACAATTTAACATTTTCATTCAGCTAAAATTTGCAATCCATCATTTCGCTCTCCCTTGTAAGTATCTTTGACATCACGAGCTCGATGTAAACTAATATCATTTTTTTCGCGAACGGACCTATATACCATTTCTATGATACAAGCAGCTGCTTTTAACCCAAACCTAAAATTTTCTGAATGAATTTCCTTTTTAACCTTCATTCGCACATTTAACTTGAGAGATGGGCTGAATGCGCATGTGCCGGTATGTCGATTTCTCAATGAAAATTGCTTTCGATTTTGAAAGCAAAACGTTCAAAATTTTTTATGACTAAAATTCAACAAAGAAGACTGTTGAAGGAAAAAACACAATTACTTTTCAAAAATTTGGTAAAAACAATTATGTTTCAAGAATTTGGTAATAATATTATTTTCTGTGACAAATTTATAGAAATTTGCAACCCTTAAAAAATAAAGTATGAGATTTTTCCATGATCCAATAATTTATATGGTCGGCTCCGATGACATAGCGTCTTCTTCTTCCTCATCCACACCTTATGTCAAACTATCATATCTTTGTTTTTTGTTTACATTCTTTGTTTACAGTTCTTGGAAAAGCTATTGAGTTCGCTTCGTGTTTTGTTTATTTTTAATAAAAATTCGCTGTGAATTGATATTTAACATGTGCATTTTGACATAAGAATTAAACGACGTCAAACGGTAATTTCGTGTTGCTGGCCAATGGAGACGACCATATAAATTATTGGTTCATGGATTTTCCGCCTTTTTGCTATTTGACAGTTCTGCTGTCATTTTGACCCTTTCATCCAGCAGTGCAGCCAACGTAACAGAAACAAATCTTTTCTTTCGGTGTGCGTTCGTTTAATGACTGAAGGCGGCTGAAATTTTAGGAAAAGTGCATTTTCATTATTATAAAATGGCTAGAAAGAAAAGTGAAGAGTACGGAGCCGATGGTAATGATGGAGACTATGAGGAGGAGCCAAATTTTGAGGATCCGGAGGGCTATGTTGATGATATTCCCGATGAAGGTAAGTGCCAGCACATCAACATATTCCGTACTATTGTTCGATGCTTTTTGCACGCCAAGTAATGTATATGCAACATAACCTCAAAAAGAAAGTCGGGCAGAAAATAGTTTATAAATATTACATTGTTTCATAAATTCGCAAAATTCCAAATTTTTATGTGAAATGGAAGTAAATAATTGATTCATTTGCAGAACTGTTGGCCAACATGTTGGCGCAGCGTCCCCTGGAAACAGACGGCGTCGAGAGTGTTGTTGTTGTGGACAACATTCCAAAAGTAGAACCATCTCGTTTGGAAAAATTGAAAACCGTCATCCAAAAATTGTTTTCGCATTGCGGCGAAATAGTAAATGTGGTATTTCCCGTAGACGACGAAGGTAAAACAAAAGGTTATGCTTTTATGGAATACAAAAACGCCAGTATGGCTGAGGAGGCAGTCAAAAATTTGAATAATCATCGTCTTGATAAAAATCACACCTTCGCTGTTAACTTATTCACCGACTTTCAGAAGTAAGTTCAATAAATATTCTAAAATATGTTATTTCAACTAATGCGTCACTATCTAGGTATGAGAATATCCCAGAAAAATGGGAACCCCCTACCCCGCAACCATTCAAGATGCAAAATGATTTATATACTTTCATCACTGATCCGGATGCCTACGATCAATATAGCGTTGCTGCTGAAACTGCACCGAATTCTGTGCAAGTATCTTTTTGGCAAAACACTCTTCCAGAGCCTAATGAATTGGAGTCTCGTGAACGTTTCACAGATACATTTGTAAAATGGTCACCACTGGGAACTTATGTGGTCACATTCCACAAACCCGGTGTTGCTATTTGGGGTGGAAGTAGCTTCCAAAAGATTCAGAAATTCCCGCATCCAAGCACACAATTCGTAGAGTTTTCACCCTGTGAAAATTATCTTGTCACTTATGGTCCAACACCCACTGGCCAGAAGGTTATAATTTGGGATATACGTACTGGTGCTGAGAAACGTTCATTTGTTGCTGATGGTATGTCTGTACTGTCAATGTTCCGGTGGTCGCATGATGACAAATTCGTGGCACGTTTGGGCGATAACTCTATTCATATCTATGAGACACCATCTTTCTACCTGCTTGATTTGAAATCAATTAAAATCCCTGGAATACGAGGATTTTCATGGTCACCAACTGATAACGTGATCGCCTATTGGGTGGAGGAACAAAATCAGATTCCCGCGCGTGTTACACTTATGGAGATACCGAAAAAACGTGAGACCCGTAATAAGAACTTGTTCCATGTGGCTGATTGTAAGCTGCATTGGCAAAAATCCGGCGACTATCTCTGCGTCAAAGTCGACCGTTATTCCAAGTTGAAGAAGGACAAAAAGGAGTTGGATGTTAAGTTTCTTGGCATGTTTTACAATTTTGAAATCTTTCATATGCGCGAGAAGGAAATTCCTGTTGATTCAGTGGAGATACGTGAATTGATACTAGCATTCGCATGGGAGCCAGTCGGCAATAAATTCTCCATAATTCACGGTGAGCAAAGCAATGCGAATGTAAGCTTTTATGAAGTGAATAAGGGCGTAAAACCAACACTTGTAAAGAAATTGGAGAAGAAGTCATGTACCCACCTGTTTTGGTCACCACGCGGCCAATTTATTGTTATGGCAAATCTTTCTATGGGCACTTTTGAATTCGTAGACACAAATAATGATTTTATTATAAGTGCATCACCAGATCATTTCCGTGCTTCTGAAGTTGAATGGGATCCAACTGGACGTTATGTTGTGACTGGTGTTTCAGCGTGGAAGGTTAAGGAAGATACTGGTTTCAATATGTACACCTTCCAAGGACGTATTATACGACGTACCATTCTTAAGAATTTCGTACAATTTTTATGGCGTCCACGTCCACCCACATTGTTAACGGAAGCTCAACAGAAGGATATTAAGAAGAATTTGAAGAAATACTATCCAATATTCGAACAAAAGGATCGTTTGCGTTTGACACGCGCCTCCAAGGAACTGCTGGAGAAACGCGCACAATTGCGTGAACAGTTCATGGAGTATCGGAATAAGCGTATTGCTGAGTGGAAGGAGCAAAAAGCACGACGTATGCAACTTAGAAATCGTAAGTTTGCAAATATAAATTTTTGGTTTGTTGTAAACATGGGTTTAATTCTTTTTCTTTCCTGAACAGATTTTGACACTGATAATTTAGATACCGAGGAAGTTGATGAGGAAATTGTTGAATTTTTAGTCAAGGAAGAAGTAACTGTACTCGAGTAGACGATCAAGGGTTGTGAAGTTTTCCATTGAAGCATACGCCTTTGTAACTGACTTTTGTACATACGAAGGCGTAGCTGCATACCTACAACAATAACGACAAAAGCACATAAATTACGTGTTATAAATATACATATATACAGAAACAACGTTGTATTTAAGCTAAAGTCCAATATTTATTCATCAGAATCAATTGAAAAACAGAATCATAAAAGAGGTTTAGAAAAAAAACTAGAGAAAATACGCTATACAACTTTTTTTTTAATAGCCACAATTAACATTTTTTCAGGCGCATTTGGCATACTCAAATTCTAACGCGTGCAGTTAGTTTAAGCATTTAAATTAACTACCTGCTCATTTTTATTTAAACAAGCTACAATAACTGCGCAGTTTAGTAAAAACTTTCTATATCAATTAAAAATTGATAAGTGAATAAAATCTGCTCCTACAATATACTAGCAATTAACTTATTGTTGCAAAGTAATTTTAAAATTTAAATATATAAAAATTCGTGTTATTTAATTTTCTTTATTAATTAAATGTATTTAAAAAGTACGGAATAAGCGTACAAGTACACATGTAAACTCATGTATATATATGCATAGTAACCCTATATCCTACAATATGTTAACAAATCTAATGAATATCTGTACTAGTAGTTCCGCTGTATTCATTATGCTGATTTTTAACAAAATTAAATATAAATTTGCACTTTATTTGTATGCCATAAGCAAAAGAAAAACGAAAAAAAGTAAGTCTTTTATTAGCATGTCAATTTCGTGTTGTGTAAAGGATGAGAGATATTTTGGTGGTCGATAAGGCCGAATTTCTGCGCCGAAGCTGCGGGCTTGACCAGAAAACCGGATCAGGTGCGAAATTTCGACCCTGGATACCCCCAAATAATGAAAGGAAGCACTGATAAATCGGCACAAACGCTCGTGATGAGAGGAGCTTAGATCGTTTCCTAGCCAGACGACTGCACGATATGGAAACAACAATAGACTAGGGCTCTTTCGTTGGTGGGCTGTTCTGTTTTTTAACTCGTGGAACCTGACATTGTCACCGACAAAATCTAACAGCAATTTTACTACGACCCATTGAAAGTGCCCGTTTTGGCAGGGAAAGAGTGGTAATTTTCTTTAAAGCTAGCAGCCAATACCATTAATACGCTCATACAACCCCCATACCACCCTTCTGATAAGGTGTATACACTTAGGTATGTACATACAACAAACAAGTTGCCTTGGATACCCAACAAACAGGTCACAAGAGACAGCAAACACAAAAATAAAATTGTGAAAGCGTCCACTTTAAATTAATTTAATTGTAATAACAAATAAAGTCATAAAAAACAATGAGCGCCCGTCCCCCACAAAACTCAAAAAAGAAGCAAAAAAGTAATCGCCAGAAAAGTCAGATGAGCCGCACAAGATCCAAACGCTGGAAAACTCGACCGACAAGCGAATACCAGGATAATGAACGTGAAGTGCAAGAAATCTTGGAGAACACTAGTCTTTCCATCGATAGCAGTCCGCAGTCACATTTCACGGATGATCTAACCCGTAGCTTGGAATTTTTTTGCCGCACCAGCGAGGAGGAGTTGCTGCCGACAGCAAGTACAACACAGCAGAAGTTGTCACTTAAAATTGAAAAATTGGAAAGGCAAACACACATCGAGAAAGAAAGTACCGGTGCTAATGAGGACAATAGTGATGTACAAGAGGAAGAGTTAACCAGTAATGATGAAGAGGAAGATGGTAATGCGAGAAGTGGCAGTCAGCACACACTTTCACCTTCATCGACACAGCAACGCGAAAATACCGCATCGACTTACATACAAGTCGAGGAAGACGTGTTGATGCGATTGCCGGGTGAAAAGTGTAAACCCAATGAAACCTTACTATACAAGCCAAGCACCCAACTGACACCGGATATTCACTTAATTTTGACTAGTGTAAATGATGGAACAGAGCACGTTGGAAAGCGGCAAACTCTAAGCGCCAACACGTGTCGTATGCTTCAGCGGCATCAGATAGAGCAACGTGCAAGAGATCAACCGATTTCCAAAGAGCTCGTGAAACAACTTAAACATGCACAGTCAAGTGATGCGATCTACATAAAAGATCGCCATACACTCTATCGCAGCTTTTGCTTGCATAAATTTCATCCGATCTTCTGCGAACCGTTGCGTCAACCAGACGAAATACCAACACGCAAATTTGTGCGCTTATATCTGAAGGAATTAGTCTTCACTAAGCATCCGCATTTGTTGGAAGAACATCAGTTGGCAAATATATTGGAGGAACTCTATGAGCAATATGTCCGACGTCAACAGCAGAGGATTTGTGAAAAATTACGTGCACAACTGCAAACGGAGCGTCGTGTGGTTAATGAACTGCTGCAACGGGAATCGCGTAGTACGGACGAGGGAACAACATCGGCTGCAACGAAGGAGCGACGAGCGCGGAAACTAGAAGAGCAACTGCTAAGTGTGCGCGTGCTACGCAACACACTCTACGACGAGGAGGCGCAAACCAAACGTTTGCTTAAAGAAATACTCGATATCTGGGTGCGTTTGAAACAGTTACGCAAGACGCAGGATTATCAATGTACACGTTTTAAGCTACGTATCAAAGTAGAAGATGTGGTAAATGTGGCAGTGGAAAGTCATCGATGGGCGGACCGTTTCGAGACTGATTTGAATGAGATTTATCGTGAAGAGTTGGAGATTTACTACCGCGCCAAACGGCTGTGGAAGGCGCGAGATCGAAAGGTGGATTTGGCGGAGTGGCCGACAAAGCCACATAAGCCGGACATTATGCAGATTTCAACGGATTTGCGTGCCAAATTAGCAGAGTGTTTGGGTGCGCCTGGTGAACCGAAAATAGACGTGCTACTCCATCGTGTTTGTGACGAGGAGTTCTATAACTTGCCTGGTCTGCGACGACTAAGGAGGTTCTTTATGAAAATTTACTTTGATAGCGATTTTGTAAGTGCAACACGCAGTTATCGCATCGAACCAGACCTGCGTATACCCATGAACGAAGTGTTTGGAATATTTTTGGAGCGACGCATGCCAAAGTGTATGCGAGTGCTAGTAAGTTCATTTTTGAATACCTCTAAGCCTATGCACCATCTTGTAGTTGTTGTAGTTGTAACAGATTACCCACCTCTGATCCATGAAGATTTAAGAATAGTTATTAATCGTCGCCCTTCTTGTCTGGATAGGTAATTGTTCAACCTGATAAAGTATTCAGATCACGAGTCACCATTGACAGTTTGAGTACCTTCCCCAATGGCATCTGAACTTAGCTTTCCTACTTTTGGTCTCTAATGGCTCTTACTACAAAAATTATGTAACATTTCTGCCTTTCTTGCATTTTAGCTTTACGAAAAATTCCGTCTGCATACATCACGTAGAGTTGCTGAAATCCAGATCACTATACCACAGACACTACACACTGCAGCAACTGAAGACCAACGCATCTCATTTACAACACAAAAACCGATTGAAGTCAGTGGCCGACTCAATATACGCTTTCAATGTGAGGAGCAAAAAGATGTAGGTGGTAAGTGGCATGTACCAACTTCGACGACCTCATCACTACCAAACTCACCCATAAACGAAACAAAATCACAGAGAGCATCATGGCATGCAGAACAATTACTGGCGCTTGTCGATGAAAATGCTCAAATCAGCGAAGACGAAATACAAGCAGCACCAGAAGCAGCTGTCAGCATATCCGCTCAAAACTCATCCAAAACTTGCACTTTCGAAGAGGAACTACTACAATTTTGTGCCATCGAAGAGCTCGACAATAACCGTCGCTTTAAATTGTTGCGCTCACGTTATTTGAAGAATGATGCGCGTACACGTGATCTGCGTTTCATTGCTGCGTTAGATAATGAACTCGAGTTCGATTGGTCCGATAAAGAGGCACACGTAATTGAAGCAGGCGATTGGATGGATCCAATAGATTTGCATAAACACGAGGGTAAAAAGTATTTGAAACAGCTTTACGAAGCAATACGCAGTCAGTGTGCGCGTTTGAGTACAACAGTGGTCAATGCAGAACATCAGTTGATCGGCGATGTGCCGGCCAGTTGGAGGTGGGATTTGAAAATTAGATAAGTGTCGCTCAATAATACTTTATTTATATTTTTTTCGCCTATCTCAACAGCACTTTCTTTGAAGTCTTAAGCTTGATCTTCAACCCAAAACGCTTCTTAAACTTGACTCTTAATCAACCAGCCATCACGTCCCAAGCACACCCTTTGGATATGGATGCATGCCAAAACTATAAGATAATTTTGAATATTGTACGAGCTACCGGTATACCAGTACGCATGCCGAGTTCATCGGATAACGAGAGCAAACAACGCCGCAACGAAAGTCAGAATATGTTCGTGAATCAACGTAAGTTTTGTAATTTAGACGCACTCTAATCAAAATTCTTTGAAAAGTGTATAGATGTAACGAACTCTTAAAAAATATTTTTATTTCCACCCATGTTCCCACATATCTATTTCCAGCTCAAGTCCCACAATTTCTTTTTCCATATTTCTGGTTTTCCACGGTCTAGGTGGCTTTGACCAAGTTCAGAAAGTTGCCATATCCTTTAACCGTGATTTATGTGGTTATATTTTAAATTAAGTTTTGAAATATGTCAATAGTTTTTTTTTCTTACCAATTTTTGCTCATTCACAATTGACAGTATCTGCATATTTATTTGCAAAAAAGTGGTATCCGGCTACTTGGTATTTTGATGCTATCAAATATGAGAGGCACCATCCAATAACTACCTAGAAACAGTCATTAATACTACCTTTTGCTTTGAAATTCATATAAAAAGTTAGCTGTGTACTTTTGCACCCGCCGGTTCAAATTCATTTTTCATGTATTAATTTTCAAATAAGCATAGACGTCAGTATCTGGTCTACTATATACTTTGAAGTTAGTAAGAATTCGTAACGTCCAGTAATAACTTTTTGTTATTGAAAAGACCTCTTAACATGAGTCAGTCACCGTTACTATGATACGCAACCTAAAAGTTGCGGTACTTTTGAAGTTGACATTCACGTAATAACGTATTTTTCAATACGTGTCCGGTGAAAAAACTTGCAAAGAACTGTCAGTAAACTGAGAATAGGTGTGTTCGTGTAAAAGTCCAGTAACAATTATCCAGCAACGAGATTATCAAGATTTTTTAATCATTTTCTCTCAATGAGTGATCACTGCAAATATTTACGCGAACGTAAAATTTGCAGAAAGTGCGATTCCCGCTCAAAAAAAAAAGCCTTCGCTGAGGGTTTTTGTTGTTACAAACCGCAACAACAACAAACTCGAACAGACAGCATAGGTTTCGGGTCACCTAATAAAAACTGAATTCATATCACCCCTTGCCATTCTACTGGCTAGCTAGCTAAACCCCCCAAAGTCCCTGGGTTCTCATTAATACAAAATCCCTTTTTTTAGAAGCTACATAGCAGATATTGAGGGGAAATCATCGAATCCAGTTTATGAGAGCTATTTTTACTAGCTTCTTCCAATCTCCGGAGAGGGTCGAGTTCGGTTTTAGCCGGCAATATATTATTGAATATTTTAGTATCACCAAACACCCTTATAGAGCTCGAGTAAGATTTCAGCGGTCCATTGTCACGATGTTTGGCGCTTATACATTTTTGAAGTTGTTTACTCTTTTTTTTTGCCAATTCCGAGAGACGTAAATACATAGCGATACAAAATATTTACATACATGCATAAATTACTAGTGATGACTTTGGCGTAAAATTATTGCTACGAAAACTTTATTTCCAGTTTATAAATACACCAACGTGCGTCCTTTCATCGCTTTAACTTACAAGGACAAGTTTTGCCGTTCTCTGACCGTCGAGGGCTCAAATCCAACCTGGAATGAACAGCTCATTTTACAATTGGGGTATAAATATTAAAACTAATACGAACTGCAGTAGTTTCTTAGTTTAAATTCTAATAAAAAATTCTAGCGGAAGTTTGGCTGAGCTACGTGACGATTTAAAGATTTCGCTCTTTGATGAGGTAATCGAAAATCATGTTAACGAGGATCTTAGCATACGCAATATGGATATTTATCAACGTATACAAACAAATTGGTTGGGAGAATATCGGTTTCCAATCTATGTGCTGTTGGCTCAACAAAGGGTAGGTAGATGCGTCTGCATTCATCAAAATTACTTATCACGTCGTAGCATTTCAGCTTGATGGTGTCCTCGAACTTGACATACCCAAAGTGCTGCTCGGCTATAAACAACCCACTTTGGATTACATTACTTCGCAGATCGACATGAATGTTGGTATTGAACAATTTCCAGAAATAAAAGAAACTGTGCGCCTCTGGTATTATATGAGCGTTGAACCGCATGTCACATTACCACGTGTGAATACCGCATGCCTAGAATGTGCCGAATTGAAGGAGGTACGCCAACATATGCAACAATGGTCTATACAAGTGCAAGAGCTACAACCACAACGCTACATTGTGCCGTTAGTATGTACTGCAGAGGGTAAACGCATTTGTTTGACACGTCTTTTGGAGCCAATTCCATTGCCATTCAAAGCGAGCGAACATCAGCTGGAGCTAGCCTGCCGTTTCGTTTCTATGTTAAATACTCTGAAGGGTTTTGATCCTTGCCAATCTTTCGAAGGTATTTGGTTAAATAATCAATGTGTCTTGGACACCAACTGGACTACAGTCAAAGATATGGGTGTGCTGTTGTGTAATTTTTTGCTCGGCATTGGTGTGAGCTGTTGGTTGGTGCTTGGCTGGGCTGCACCTTATGGTCAATGCACTTTTGTATTATACCGAAATGTAGAGGGTGAACTAGTATTAATAGATCCGTATACTGGGAAACGTTATGGCACACGAGACGTTTTTTGTCCGTTAAATAAGATTTGTCTAATTGTGGCGCAGAATAATGTGAGTTTCTTTTGTGAAAATTTGTTCAAAAAAAGGTTTAACCTCGTTTCTCTTTCAATGTGCTTATAGTTATATTGCAATATACAGTCCGAATGCCGTGTGACAATGACGAACCTAAATTTGAATGACACCTCTTGTTGGTTGGCCGCATTCAGCAAACGGAATCCAGCTCCTTTAGGTGGTGTTCAAAAACTAAACTACAGCTACCGACTCTCCTTTAATACGACAGAATTGAGACGTAATATTGAGCGTAAGATAATGAAGAAGATTAGTACATGGCGTACGATGCGCAAGACAATTTGGAATCGGTAAGTTCGTATGCAATTATACACATTTTCAATCGTAAGAGTACACAAAAATGAGTCAAGTGTGACTCACTCCACTGACTTCATTACGCCAATGTGAGCCATATATGACTCACTGAACAGGGAAGTTGTTAGGAAAAAATTGTCTGCTACTTTTGGTCCGTTTATATGAATCTAGTGTTTTACATCATGTTTACCATAGTTTTCTCATTGAATTTTTTTTTGATTAACCAGTGCTTTTCAGCCCCGCCTACAAAGTATTCTTCAGGATTTGGAGCAATTGAGTACTTCTAGTAATGGTTCATATACCGAGAAATATACAGATCAAATAGCAGCTGAGTTTCCGAATTATAAGGTAATTTTTAAATTAATAACTTTCTGTATAAAACTGCTCGAATTTACAACTAAAGTATTTACAAAAGAATATCACGATATGTCGTCACTTGTTATTTGTGCTAATAAAGGGTTTTTCGAGCAGGCTAACTTTCAAATTTGCTATCTTTCAAATTGTTTTTGTTGTTGTTATTTTAACGTAGGTTTTGGGGAGTGTTGTCGAAAATAAGCGGAACCGTGACTTTATTAAAATTATATTTATTTCTATTAACTTTCTTTCAGATCTATGGTTATACACTCAACTTTCCTTATACGAATCTTACATCGATATCGGAAAGAATAAAATCAACTGGCATACATTTGAATAGTGATAAGCTAGTCGAATTTTGCTTGGCTACACATATACATATTTATTCCAATAATGTGCTATCCGTATGGATATTTCTCATATCTCTAATACCTCATCGATTAAATTAGATTCATTATGAATATATTTCAAAATAAAATCGAGTTTAATAACTTTGTCTACTATCCATGGCTATAAATGATTTTATTTTTCAATAATTTAATTAATTATAAAAGGTTTTTAACAAAATGGAAAAGGAACATTTTAGATACAACCGCCATACCTTTTCTTATAGATCCATTTCGGAAACTGCTTGTTATTAACATTTTAAAATTTGATTTTGATATATAGTGCATGAACAGCATAATGTTAGCCAAGTAGAAGGAAGCTTTGAAAATCGTTTATGAATACTCAAATTATTCATATACTCGGATTCGGGTGTACTGGAACTTGTCAGATCCGGCTACTAAAATATTCATACAACAAATCTGGCAGCACGCTATCGTTTATTCGAGCGAGTGCAAGACTGCAGCCCAGCTGACATTTCGCAACTTTTAATTTTGTTTACAATCGATTACATTTTATTCTAAATGCAATTTATGTGAAATTTTTATAATTAATGCAATGTCGGGTGATAAACGAACGGTATACGTAGGAGCTTTGGCAGATGAAGTTACAGAAAAATTACTAAATGATGCATTTATACCATTCGGTGACATCGCCGATATACAAATGCCGGTGGACTATGAATCACAGAAGCATCGGGGATTTGCGTTTATTGAATATGAAATGTCTGAAGATGCCGCTGCAGCGATAGACAATATGGTAAAGTGCATATAAAATCAATATAGTTAGATATATGAAATATAAACAATGCTATTTATAGAACGACTCCGAATTGTGTGGTCGCACGATACGCGTAAATCTTGCTAAGCCTGTACGCATCAAAGAGGGTAGCTTCAAGCCCGTTTGGGCGGACGACGATTGGTTGCAGAAACATGCTGGCGCAACATTAAAGGGCGATGAAACTGAAACAACTGAAGGTGGTGCCAAGAACGCACAGGATGGTGAAGACGCCGTCAGTAAACCCAGTGGGCCTGTAGTTATTGAGAAAGCGGAAAAGCGTAATCCACAAGTATTTTTCGATATACGCATTGGTGGGCATGATGTGGGACGTATCATAATGCTGCTGCGGGCCGATGTTGTGCCAAAGACAGCAGAAAATTTTCGCGCACTTTGTACGCATGAACAAGGATTCGGTTACAAGGGCAGCATTTTTCATCGGATTATACCAGAATTTGTAAGAGAAAGTTAATATTCATTTTATTATTCTACTCTATGAATATTTTTGCAGATGTGTCAAGGTGGCGACTTTACCAACAACAATGGTACTGGAGGCAAGTCTATATATGGAAAGAAATTTGCTGATGAAAATTTCTCGCTTAAGCATCATGGTTTTGGCACATTATCAATGGCTAACTCAGGGCCAAACACAAACGGTTCACAATTTTTCATATGCACGACAAAGTAAGAGCTTTTCCATCCTATTGCGAGTGTCGGCAGGAATTAATTGCCTGACAAGCGATTAGTTACGTACTGCTATCAAGGTGAAAGTTGGTCAAAAAAATATAGCAGTCACACCATAACGAAAATTAATCGATAACAGTGCATGCTTCTGCCAGTTGACACTTGCAATAGCGGAATCGTGAAAATAGTTTCGTCTAAATCAAATTTATTTCAGAACAGACTGGTTGGACAACAAACACGTTGTGTTTGGTCATGTAATCAGCGGTTCCGATGTAGTACGAAAGATGGAACGATGTGGTAGCAAATCGGGTGCTACAACACAGAAGATTGTGATTTATTCATGTGGAGAATTGAAATAAATACAAAAATTTATTTTAAAATATGCAGTTGTTTTCATTTTATTCAATTTTAATTGTAATCATGACACATTAAATATAGAGTACCAGCGAGAGTATGAAGATCAGAGCCCTGATGCTTATTTACCTGCAAAACAGTAACAAAAAAGGCAAAATTAGATATAAATTTACTTTATTTTGGAATATAGTATTTAATAGCATGTATCAGTTAAGTAGTGAACAGCATGGTTTTTAATGGGTTCGACTCAGTAGAGGGATCCTGAGTTAGGATAAATCATCACTTGTAATGAAATTTATCAAAATTGTTAAATCTGCTAAGATGACTTCAAGACATAAAGATAGTACAACATATATACCTTTTTATATGGCCGTAAAAGGTTTTCAAACCACGCGAAGAACACTATGGTTTGATCCGCCTAATATAGTCTGTAAGCCCTGAAAATGCGAAAAGAAATCTTTATAACATTTACTACTATAAAATAGAATTTTACTAATTATTCATTTCAGTTAAGAAAATTTGTTACATTTCTGTTTCAAATGAACTATACTAAATGATTCATCATGTACATATATAATTTGTATTGCAAATATATAATTAATTGTAAAAGTAAATGCAAACCTTTATGTATCATTGTGTTCATTTTGTAAGAGCCATTTAAAACTAAACGGTTCACCTTCCATTTATTTATTGTACGTACGAGACTCATGGGCAATAGCACGTTTTTCACCTGGAATTACATTTCACTAATTAGTAAATGAAAAATGGCTTACACAAAAAAATTTAGTTTTATATTATCAGAATCCTTTTGGTTTAATATAATGATTCAGCATGATTTTAAATCAGCTTAAAATGTATCATCATACTTAATTTGTTATATTGAACAAAGAGAAAAAAAATTACAAACCTTTCAAGTCCCGAAACGAGAATTTATTATTGCTTGCAAATGATATATCTGAAAGAAAAAGAAAATAAAAATTAACATATAATCTAGAGTAAATACCTTAACTTATTTAAGACATTTTTCAGAATCCTTTTGGTTTTTATTAAGTTGAACATCAGCAACATTTTACTTCTGATTAAACTTATCATCATTTAAATTTTCGTAATGGATTTGCTTCTAGAAGCTCCCCTTTTATAAAATTTTTGGAACTTCCTCTTTCAACCCGCCAGTTGATTACTACTTTAACTCCCAATTTCAGACCAACGAACCTCGAAATTTATTAATAAATTATTCAACTTGTAAAACTTTAGATTTAAACTCTTTCACAGCTACACTGGCTTCCAATAAACATTTGTAAATCATTTGCATTAAAAAACGTAGTATTCCCTAATGGACAGCCAGCTTTATCACAACAGAAAATTTGGTATACTAGTGTTAATTTTTAATCGTCAAATGTTCCAAAACAAAAACGTGTTTTACTATTTTATGAATTTCTTAGCTATTTACCTTTTATCCGCAAGTTGTAGCTTTCAGCACACATTTTGGCATTATGACCTCATTTTCCAAAACTGCCTGTAAAGTTCATAATTAGTGGGTAAATTCATATAGCGGAGAGCAAATGCATTAAAATTCATTTTCAGTTGGCCGTTCTTATCTATCCGCAAATATATAAGTGCATATAAATAAACTAAGAAGCTTAAATATACAACACTTTTTCAGCTCGAGAACAATCATCAATTTTACATTACAGCTAGGTTCTGAGTCGGAGAAAAACTTACCTGTCAATTTTTAATCTAGTATTTTCACAGCCATCGCAGCAGTTTTCATGTTTTCGCGTGATTTGAAGATGTCGCATATATAACGACTTCATCGTTGATAGAAATTTCTTTATATATTCCAATGTTAGAGATAAATTTCAACATTTTAATAAAATCATGCTCCGAAAACAAAATACTCCTTGAAAATCCGCCAGATAAATGAACGAGTTTATGAAGGAAGTGTGGCGAGTAAAAATTTTATAGCTTTTTGTACGTAGCTGCCAGAGTGTAATAAATCCCATTTCCGCTTGTTCAGTAAGGTGTGCTCAATAGACTTGTACTAGTCGCAAACTAATTTATAGCAAAATAAAATTTTTACTTTCAGCTGCCACTTATTGTTCTTATAAACGCATAATCAGTGGGCCATCCTTGGTTAACTTTCATCAGAAGATAATAAGCGATTTGTTGCTAATCAGGCATTGGGTCATATTAATAAAACCAGAGTATGTGCCAGTTAGTTCCAATTTCCAATCTTTTTCTCAGATCTGAAAATTTCAGAAAAAGCAACATCTTTCTTTCTATAAATATGACCCCTTGAGTAAACGATTTTTGGGGCAAACTCTGATAAAGTCCTGATTAAGTGGTTATTCACATAGAGTAAAAGGCTATAAATTGGAGCGTCAAGCATGAAATAGCTGTCAAAACTCCTCATGCATATACAGGTTGTACAAATCATCCCTAAATAGTGCTGTGCTAACACAACAATTGGAATTTTAAATTTTGACAGAGCGTTTCGGGGTGAAGTTGACTGCACAAGACACAGGTGGAAAGAAAAGAAGACAAATTTGACAGAAATTAAGCCCTGCCAGTTGCAGTCGGCCGTTGGTTTCGATCCAGAAATAGTGTTGTAAATCATATTGACAAGTTGCTACGTTTTCTGTTAATAATAATTCGATGTCATATACTTTCGGGGAGATTATCGCCGAGCTTATCTTCCAATTTTTAGTCTGCTGCTTCTCATTTTTCTCTTACTTACGACTTTTCCATACTATTTTCCCATTTTCCGCTTAAATTTTTAATTTTCTTTTTTGCTTGTGAATATATGTATTAGTGGTTACCACCCCTTAAACTGAACAAGTAAAAGTTTCCTTTAATCTGTGAATTAAGTTTGTTATGTGCTAAGTTTCTTGGGCTTGGAGATTGGATGGACCTGCCCACGCAGAAGAGCGCTTTGCAGATAAAAAGTAGTTCCAAAGTTGCCGAATTAATTTACTTTGGCTCTGTGCCAATCGGTTGAAAATTGTAAATTTTGACAGAGTGAAAGAAAATTCTGACATTTACCGCGGTGAGTATAAACGTCAGGATTTACCCTAGCCCATGGGGCTAGGTAAAATTTTGACAACTACGAATGTGTACACGTATGTGCATTCGGTATTGCCAATCATATTATTTCAAATTAATTTATATGCCAACACGTTATCAAACGATAAATAACAACTTAACGCAAAAAATACGAAATATAATGGCAGAAAAAGTACGTACATTTAAAATTTATTCACAGACTATTTGCTTTCGCACGTGATTTTTTCAGATGTCAAAAATTACAACTGTCAAAATTTACCATTTCATTTGGCACAGCATTTCATTTACACCATAGAAAATTTATACACCTCATTTTTCCTCTGAGTAAAATGTTTCCGATTAGCACACGGCCTTTGAATGAAAAAGGACTGTAAATCAATTCCATCGCGCCGGCTAAATCTATGTTGTGTATGCATCTGTGTAGCAAAATTCTATGGTGAGAAATTTTTGTAATAGTAATCTACAAGAGCGATAAATTATATTCATTTCATAGTGCCAAAGCAAAATTGCTTGTGTGGTCTTCAAAACAAATATTAGGTTTTTTTCATGGCATATTAAAACAGGTGATAGCAAGGCGGCCGCCGTGGTGTGAAGGTAGTGTTGCCGGACTGCCACACCGAAGGTCCATGGTTCGAGCCCTGGTACAGGTAACATCAAAAGTGATTTGAAAAAAGTTTTTCAAAACGGGGTCGCCCCTCGGCAGTGGTTTGGCAAACTCTTCGAGTGTATTTCTGCCATGACAGGCTTCGCAGCAAAAATTCGTCTCCTTTGTAGATGCCGTTCGGAGTCGGCAAAAAAACTGTAGGTCCCACCAATTTGTAGGGAAAATTCAAATCGGCACACCACAAATTGGAAGAGAAGCTTGGCGCAAAAATCTCTTAGGAGGTTTATGATGATATACCTGTTGTATATCGCGCCATAGAGATAGAGATAGATAGCAAGGCGGCCATTTTGAAAATTGCTTCTCTAAAACGTCAGAATGGCACAGCACATTTTAAAATGTGAACAAACCGATTACAGGCAAGTTTGAGAGTTTAGAAAAAATTAAAATGAAAAAAATCGAATCAGCTGTTGAGATGATATTACCTGTATAGGTATGCCATGGGTTTTTTTTGAACACATTTCATGAAAAAATTTAATGAAAGAAGTTGTCAATTTTGAAATTTTCGATTAATTGTTTTTATGGAAAATATCTTAAATTATGGATAGATGTGAATTTTAATCTGTCTACTCTCAAAATAGAATAGTTATTTTTTGTTTTTTAAATTAATGACCTCAAACAAAAATAATTAGAATTAGTCCTAGTGCAATATGGCTAAAGGCAAGAAAAATGCCCATACGGATAAGCAACCAAAAAAAGTTGAAAAGGAATACACGATAATTACAGAAGACGAGCAAAAAGCACGAGATACTAAATATGCGATGCGTTTAAACGATTTACGGGCATGTCTGGGTTATATTGATGGTGAGTAATAGAGAAAAAGTGTCGTCACGAAATTATTAGTTAAGCTATATGAAATAAATAAGCTATTTCTTGGAGATGTGTATGACATTTCGAAACTAGCGACATCCACGGTGATAATTTTTAATTGAGCGGAACGTCAGGTATCCACCAGGACGACCAAACTAATTTGAGTGGGGTATTTAATGCTGCCATATCTAAGTAGTTAAGTAGGTAGAGTTCTACACTATTTTTGCAACGGAAGTAGCTTAACGGAAATAGTTTACGCATGATCCAACTAACAGAAAACAATCCAACCACAACTAAGTTGGATCCTTTTTTTAGGCATATTCACAAAAAAGCAAAACAAAGTTTACGAACTGTAATAATAACTAATATCGCTAATTTGTTATATTCACATCAAACAGATGCATTCATGGTTATTGAAGAATTAAAAGAAGAGGAAGACTTACTGGAAAAGGTTAATCTTAAGTTCATTTCTTTTCTGACGCATTCAGCTACTAAAAAAATTATTCATTAAATTGCAGTGGAATATCTATTTACGTTGCGATGGTTTACCAAAACCTTATATACCGCCTGAGGTACGTTTGTTTTTTGCAAAATTGAAATATTTCGACAATTTGAGCATGGAGAAAACAATCCATTGGGTGCTATCAGTGGATGAACGTAGTGTACTATCTCAGGATATATTTCGTAAAGATTTGACGCGTAAGGCGCTGGTTAATGAAATACGTCCAAATTTTGGTGATGAATACAAGATAAATATAGATTTTTTGTTAAAGGTAGATTTTAAATTAAGTTATTAATATTTAAAAGATAAAAAAGTAATTTTTTTGTAGGTTGCAAAAAGTATCGACTATTATATAGATGACGATACGAAAACGGCTAAGGCAAAAAGAAGTATTTTAACAGACATTTTATTGGTAAATAAATAATTCGTTTTTTTAATTTTGGGTAAATACATGTGCTTCAAAAACTCATTTTTTAATTTTATAGCAAAAGAAAGCTGCTTATGAAGAAATCGAAAATTTCTTCGATCGTTACACATATCGTATATTATCATCGGAAGATTCTTATATGGAGTAAGGCTTGAGTCTATATTATTTGACACGTAGACACTTTTTACGCTGTTCAGTTGATAGTTGGGCAAGTAAGAAATTAGTATAGGCAAAAGTTGAAACTTCCTAGCATAGAAATGAGTGATACTTTAACTTTTCCTTCTGAATACAATTCATAAAAACTTCAAATTTTCTCCACGACGCATTAATGTAATATACATAAGTATATGTTCATTTAAGCTCCATACACATATTATAACTGCGAGCCTTAATTTAAATCAAATTAAATTAAACACACTATAAGCTAACCATAGATTTTCTAATTGAACCAGAACGGTTTACGAAGTGTACAGCTCACAGATGGTCTTTTTTTGGAGACTGCTTAGCAATTATATTGCAGGCGTGTTCCAACCATGACCATCTAAAAAGGCTTTTAATATTGCAAAGCATAGCTCTGACTTACATTGAGCAGTATAAAATGTTTTTTTTTTTCACAATCTCATTCGAAAGATCGATAAATGCCACAACTGCTGAATACTTTTACGAATGTGACAACTTTAATATACACATTTGGACATTGAAAAATGTGCCTATACTTTTCCGATTTCTAGAGTAAGTACATTTGGTACTTTGATTTTACAAATTAATAATTAAATTAATTTCCAATCAAATAGTATACCCTGCTTGGAAGCATATTTGCACAAGCTTAAACTTAAAATTCAATTACCGTTGAGCATTACAAATGAAAATCTCACCATAAGAGGTTTGCATTTATTTTTCGATCCATACAGTGAAAATGCAAAAAGTTTCAGACAAGAAATTCAACCAGATGCTGGCATTGAAGACTTGACAGCTGGCATAACAGGTATTTTACTTGGAAATATTTATTTATTATCTTGTTATTTTTGAATTTATATACGTATGTATATTTTTAGATTTACATGAATGTTTGGTTCATGAGCATTTTTTGCAAACCGATTTACAAAATGATGTACGTCTTAAATTGATTGAAAGGCGAGCAGATTATGAGTACAAAGCGGCGTAAGATTAGATTTTAGTATACTGATAATGGTGATATTCTGTAGAAAAAATTATACAATCTTCGTATCTCAACTTATCAACACAATTTGTGAATGTAGTATTCCGAACGATTTAAATCCCAACTTGCATGTTGTTGTAGCTATGCTTCGCCCTACATAGTGGTCAGTTTACTTACCTAGCATTGTTATCAATTTAATCTGTTACAGTATCCACATTGAAGTTGGGCCAGTGTGACTCTTATCTTCCTCGGAAGATCGCGTTCCTCTCCAGCAACATGTGGAGCTTGTGCCTCAATGAAGGCATTCACCGGGCGAGAGCTGACATCCCTAAGCTGTCCCCGGTTTTGTGGAAAATTGGGGAATTGTCGGTTAACTTCAATATAGCAAGCTCTGTAAGTTTTACTCATGTTAATGTTATGCTTTCACGCTTCAATGTGACATATACATGTTGTTGTTATTGTTGTAATCGGCAAAATCCTCCACATGGTAGAAGCCCCATTGGCGCGGGAACACTTTTTTTGATCGCTTGAACCTTCGAATAATTCATGTTAACAGCCTTTTACGGCAGGCATAACCTGTCCGCTGGGCCATATCGAGCGCACTGTTCCCTTTAGTACTCTTAGTTGTCAAAGTTGAAGTAAGACGTAAAGTTCTCTCTGTCATCGCCTTATGTCCAGAGTCCAGTTGTCTTCTCAAATTTAAGGGTATTGACTTCATTTGATCGAAATCTTTCAAATATGCTCGGGCAAAGTGTAAACGGAACTTTGAAAAAAACCAAAATCGAGTACCGCCAGCGACATTAATTTTTCCTTCACATTATTGGTGATTACTATCCAAAAGTAATGTCAGATTAGTGAAAATTGTGGCTAACTAGCGATATGGATACGAAAACGATAGCTTTATTCTTAAAGAGAAAACCTTCCAAATGCAGAGTAACTACATGACTATTACGCAATATCACTACTTTTTTTGTATTTTCATTAGGTCATAGGTTTCTTTCGAAATAATTTCAACTTTTATATACCCCAATCACAGCGCACTGAATGAACAATTGGAAAACTTGAAAAAATCAAAGGCCAACGATGATAAGAAAAAGCCCCCAAAACTTATTAAACTTCCTAAGGAGCCACCTGTGATAACGCCTGATATGTATCCCGATGTTTGGGAAGATTTTTTACATGAGGAACAAGAGCGTTTTAATAATTTTATCAATAATGTTTATCATCCAGACTGTTTGAAGCTGGAGGAAGATGAGGTAAAAAACCAACTATGTTGAACTGGTGTCGGGGTGTATTTGGTGACAGTTGCGACATTTATTGTGTTTCAATATATATACTTATATATAATTTTTGTCGTTGATACATAAAACGAATGAAAAGAGTTTGTAATTGTACTTTCCGAAAGGGTTGAAAATTTCCACGGCTACCAGGAAAGACTATTATAAAAACTGTACTTTTCCATGGAATCTTAATTTAGTAGTGGAATTAAAAAATATAGATTGAGCTCGCTATTATCTGTATCATAAAACTATATAATAATGAGACATTTAAAACTTTAATTTTAGATTAATTTGAAGAAATATACTATACTCGGTGGAATATATCAATTGTATTTCGTTAAAAAGCCAACACATTACAATTTTAATGATTTCAATATGACTTGGCATGAAAATAATGGCGAACTACAAATTATCAAAGACATTATAGCCGAGGAGGTTTTGCCACCAATACCTTCCGGCATGCCTCGCTCATCATCTCAAATAAGATTTAGTAGATCATCGACATTACTTCGGGATAGTATGAGAAAATCTGGTCATGAAGATCGTTTACCATTTATGGAAAGAATCGACTATATCGATACAACAAATTTTGTCATATCAATTGATTTGCCTGAGTATTTATGCTTGTGGGGTGAACCATTAGCGTGCCATTTTGAGGATGATCTCATCGCGTACATAAATGAAATTGAGTCTACTAGTCAAGGAACTGATAAAACAAAAGCGCAATCTGCGCCTTTCGAGGATGAAGTTAAAACGACAGCGAAAGAACCAGATGCATTTACATATGAAGTATCTTCTTTAGATATGTCTTTAACGCCTAGAACATCTGCATCGAATGTATCAGTGCGTATTAGACGTTCCTTGTCGAATATTTTTCGTCCGTCATTAATGTCACTTACTGCGTCACCATCAATACAACAACATACTCAATCACATAATATAACTGAGGTGGAAGATTTCATATTGGATTTACCATTGTCTACTATACAAATACGTAATATAGCAAGGCATTGTATACCCCGTATTGTGTCGTCCTTCAAATTTCCTGTTGAATTGCAAGATGAAGCAAGCGAGGAGCAACGGGGTAAACCAAAGGGAAAAGGTGGTATATTGATGCGTAAACGTTTATCCGATGAGACCGAACAGACCTTAGATGATGCTAAAAAATATCAATTCGATGGTCAAAATAATCCCGAACGTATGTTTCCCATTTTTGTCACGCCTGAAAAATTGAATATGGAATATGTTATACGCGATAAAGGTGTACAAGAACAAATCGCTACACCGCATACGTATCCGAAAAGTTTTTCCGATTTAGTTAAAACATTGGATAATATAAAGAAATCGTATGGTAAACTTTACAAGTTAACACTTCAAGTACCAGATTTTAAGCTTAAGGATCCGAAACGTAAAAAACAAGTTAAGCCAGTACAAAGATCAACAGAATTTTCAGTGTTTAAAGTGCCACCACCTACACAATCTTCAGTTAGTTTACCAACAAAGATTTCTAAATTTTCAAAACGAAAAGTATCACGAGTGAGCGCGCTCGATCTGTCAAAGACAAAGGAACAAAAGGAGCGAGAGAAGATGGAACGTGAAATGCTAGCGTTGCGTAAACAAATAGCGGATGCAGAGCAGTTAGCTGCAACTTCACCAGAAAAGGAAGGTGAGGAAGAGGAAATTAAAGAGGTAGCAGGGGAACCGGAATTGGAAAGGGAAGATACACGTAAAACAATTCGTTACTCTCATTGGACAACTAAATATATAATACAAGTGGACTATCAGAAAGAAAATCGAAAGATAATCATTTGGACAGATCGATTGGGTGAGTGAAACAAAAAATAAAAATAAGTAGCCTATTCATTTATCATTAATGGGAATTTAGCTGTAGCATAGTTAAGCACGGTGGCTGCAGTTGTGTGGTGTAGGTGTCCTGGCCTACTATACCAAAGGTCCCAGTTTCAGCTAGAGGGGCAGGCAACATAAAAATGGTTTGAAACAATATTTGTAAAACGCGGTCGCCCTTAAAAAGTGCTCAGCAGCCTTCCGATTGTATTTCTGCCATGGAAAAGATTTCACGAAAAAATTCGTCTGCCTTTGGAGATGCCTTTTGGAGTTGGCATAAAAACAGGCAGATACCGCCAATTTGTCGCAAAAATTAAAGGCGAAATACCAAAAAATTAAAGAGAAAATCTGATATGATTTCACACGAAGTGATGTGGGAGTTGGGATGGTGTGAAATTGGAATGCTTCTTTGTTTGCTTAAAAAGCTACCCTGCAATTTACTCGGAGCCATACCGAAAGTTTCCGTATTTCTCCCATCACATTTTTAAAAGCATCGGTAGATTTTTTCACCGTTTCTATTCTCAAGTTCCTGTGTGTGCGGTTTTACATCTCGGTCTTTCTCATTTATTTTTTGACCTAAGATAAACATATTGCTCTTACCGGTGTCACAGCTACTAGTCATTTGACTCGTATATAACACGTAAAATTACGGGATATTTTACCGACATGAATACCAATTGTAGTTTCAGTCATTCGATTTTTGCAGGGTTCTTAAACACTCCAAAAGTTTTAGGGAAATTTGCACAAACGACAGTCCTTTTCTTGGATATTTATCTTGTACGATCAGGTATGTATATTACACATTCTATAAAGGGGTAGGGGGTACCGAGTTAAATTTGTTCCCAGCAAATAGTTTTCGTATATGAACTGCTATAATGGGTAACAGAGGGAAATGTTTGTTTTCAGCTGCTAGATTGATTAAATTACTTCATATAAGGCTTAAAACTTCTGAAATGGGCAATGTTTTTATGCTGATACTTTTACCAAACATTTTGCTTTGGACTTCAAAATCAGATAGTTTTTTTGAAAATATTTTTTTAGCTGTGCTTAAAATTTAAAAAATATCGTGAGCTTTTAAAACCAAATATTAATTAAAAAAAAAAAATTCTCCGCCAAATAATTTAACGACCTAACCTAAGAAACATATTATTTATTTCAAGGTACTATTGGACTTGCATTTAAACTATACGAGCATTTTCCTTTTAAAGATTGGACAGTGGAACCAGACTTGGAAAAGTAAATATGTATAACTAAAAACAAAAATAATATTTATTAATGAAATATATGAATCTCTTTGAACAGTGAAGGCGAAGTAATTTTTACGCTCGAAACTCAATTTGTTAAATGTGTCATTAACATTTCAGCTAAAGGGTACCGCGGTTATGTCACGGAACCAACAAAAGGATTCGTGCGCCAACGAAAAATTTATTTAGATATCAAAGAACCAATCACAGATTTTAAAGAGTTGAAAAAGGTTGGTATGTTTGGAAATACCTACATATATCTTTTTATACATGACTAATAGGTTTTCATAATTTTATTTGTATTAGCTTTTTCGTAATAATTTCTTAAATATATTCTCTAATTATGACGCTCGTTTTTATATAGAAAACGGTAAGAATATAACAATTTTAAATATTTAGTTAATTCCTCATTATTAACATTTTTAATTGCTTTTTAGGTTATTTTTCCGAGAAACATTTGTCCTGCGAATTACACACTTACTCCTGCATAGCTTTGCATTGCTTGATGTTAAAATATGCACGATCTGATTGGAATCGTTTGGCACAACGTCGTGATATTGTTTTGAATTTCGCACATCATCGTGATCCGCCCGAAAATATGATGCAGGTCCGCATAACACCCGAAAATGCCACCTTCGTGGATATCAAAGAGCTTTGTTCGGATAATTTGGATGTATTTTTGCTGGACTATGCTTTAACGTGGCGAAACATAGATGTAAGCATAATCATGTAGTTGTAGGAGGCATACCCCAAAACTTGTCAAATATTATTTTGACTTCTGCTAAGTGCTGCGTTACATTAGATATGACAGTTCAAGTTCACCTAAGCTTAGGACCTGTACCTATTGTATCAAAGTTGCAGATTTAAGAGACCTTTAGGTATAACCCAATAATTAGCCTCTTGCGGGTGGTAGAACTTCACCAAGTTTACTTTCAACGCCTATAAGTAGGCTACACAAATTATCTATCCTAACTATGTCTATAACAGAATAGGTGGGTTCAATTGTAGCCCACTGTAAATGAAAGGTATTGATCGCTAATCACTCTCTTTAGAGATCAACCACACAACTTTTTGCAGGGATCTGTTTGGACGGTTGTGTGTGTGTGGTCTATAAGTTAGCAGTTTTGTTACTTTTGAGTTTCAGAATTATAGTTCACGGATTTATAAATTCTGTGAACTTGTAATTTTTAACGCTTAGTGTATTATGTCCTGTTTTGTTTGCGAATCTTTTCCAAACATTGGGTATCAGGATACGTGGCTTTTTACTGTTTTTCGCAACATGAGAAAGATATTTATAGCTGTTATTTTGTTCTGGTTTTTACTCTTTTATAGAACTATTCCGATTTACATCACCTAATTATGTCTACATATCTCGCTGCCATGGATAATCGGTGCAAAGATCCAAAACTACTCGTAAATGTAAAAAATTTGCTTTTCGAAATTCGTCCACTAAGTTATTCATGAAATTATTGGAAAATGCAAATAAATAGAGGTATTTACAATAAAAATTTTGTTTTAATTATTTATTTATGTAAATATTTACTTAGCTTTGAAGTATACATAAATAATTTAAAACATGTATTTGATTTAACATAATGCACAAAATATTGATTTGAAAGCGCGTATAAAAGACAATTGTATCATTTTGATTTTCATAGAAACTTTATGCTACCGCTCTTAAATTCTTGAATTTACGAATAACGAGATTGAAGAATACGGGAAAATTATTCTGTAACTGTATTCGAAAACAAATTGGCTCGAATTCGAATTTTACTTGAATTAAAAATTAAATTCTAGCAGAATCAAGTTTCGAAGAACAGAGTTTACAGAACATGGTCCGAGTATTACTAGGTTCTTGAAGCCAAATCGATTGACGGAATGAAATTCTTTAATGCTGCACTAAATTGCAACAAATATCTATTTTAATTAATAATAAATCAGCAACGTTATACATACATACTTCATTTAACGGTAGAAAATTAACTTAATTTACTAAACTTATAAGCAAAAGTTTATATGTTGGAAATGAATTGCAAATAATAGTTGTACGCAAAGAGACAGCAATCTTCCAAAATGAGCATTCTTTTTATCGGCACATAACTGACGTCGACATTTTTAAAGTTTTCTAAAACGTTGCTGCGAGTGGGTATACACTCTTTATTTATGCTCGTAAGGAAGTTGATGTTGCCGTATACTACTTTTGCTGCACTGAAGCTGCTGCTGCCAACTTAAGAGCGATTGTATTTACCCCAAATGTGTAACATAAAGACGGAGGCAATGAAGAGCAGAGACATCACCAACACGGGCACGGGACCACTGCAATAAATAAAGTAATCAATGTAAGAAAAGTTTAACGTAACGAATTTTCATTGGAAACGTGTGCCAAGTATTTTCATTACAACTTACAAGCGCACAAGAAAAGAGAAAGTACACGTCCCCAAAAAAAGGCTGCTATTGCATGACCTAAATTGCATACCCAACCAAAATGCTTTGTTGGCACACACATTTAGCACATTTATGCCACTTACACTTTAATGCCAGGTGAATCGTCTGTGTAAAACCGCCACATGCCACCAGTTCCTGCGCCACCAGTGGTGCGACTTCTGGCCGCTGTTGTGGTTGTTGTAGTTTTACGCTGTTTCAAGTTGCTACCACCAGCGCCAGCGCTGCGTGGCGCTGTCATTTTTGTTGGTGAACGTGAGCCACTGCCCACAGAGGTTGAACTGGCTGGTGCAGGCTGCAAAAGTTGAAAACGAAATTTAACAAATGCACTCTCAGCACAAAATTTAGACTTTTATTTACCATTTTGTTAAATATATATTCGGTGCTTTTTTAAGATTGAAAACAACACCTAATTACAACTGTTTTGAATTAAATAAAAGAAACCAATCGAATGCTTGTGGAATAATGAAGATTTCGATGTCACTGTGACAATTCGTTGTTGCTTTCGTTGTTTTTTCCAATTCGGCAGTCAAATCGTTTCCACGTATATAATGAATGTTGGCTGCTGTTCCCTGTAATTGTCAAATGTGATCTGTCAACATAAGCGTTTGCAATACGAACATATAGATGTCGCGCATGTTAAACAAAGTAAAGGAAACGGAAATAGCAAACGGTCTGCATTAGTGCTGTGTATTTGTGTCCTTTAGGCCCGGTTTTTCAGTCCTTGGTTAAGCTCAGTTTAAACTAAGTTTGCTTAAACTCGGCATAAATTTAAACTCCAGTTAAACTGCAGAGCGGTTTTTCAGTGAGATTTTAAGGCCGCTTTTAAGATTTGCTTGTTATACGGCAACATTGGTTTTTTTTTTATCTAGATACGGCAAAAGATTACATTTGTTTACATATGCAACGCCATTGCTTTTCCTCAGTATTGTAATAGTTAGGATTTCGCTAATTTCTGCATCACTATAATGACTTTCGTCAGATGATATATTCAGTATTTAATTAAATATAAAAATATCGTCCTTTTTTAATTGCGTTCAGTTTATTGTTTCACAACCAAAACCATCAAATATGCAAACAGCTGACAGGTTAACTAGAGTTTAACCCTGCCAAATTGACCGCTTAAACTACGTTTAAACTTCGTTTAAAGTTGACTGAAAAACTGCGTAACAAGTTTAAGCTTAGTTTAACTGACGAATTGAGTTGAACTTGTACTGAAAAACCGGGCCTTAGGAGACAACTGCTAAAACACGTCCAAAATTATTGGGAAGGGTATCAAAAAAACGCGTTTGGCGAATAAAATTTTTTGTTTCTGTCAAGAGATACTTGGTGGTTGTCCGATTTTGGCCATTTTAAGTAGCAACCTACCTTGGCTGAAAAAAAGCAGTGTGCCAAATTTCGCTGAAATATCTCAGTTGTCGTTTACAGACGGGCGTCGGAAAAGATCGTATTTGTTTTTTGAGTAAGTATATGATTCCATCCTCTTTTTTAATGTATGCCCCAAAGGGGTTTGAGGAGTATCGTGACAGTATTTACCGTATACAAATGTAGTACGATATGGCTGTCAGTATATGTGTTTCTGAAACTCTAGTTCGTCAGTCGAGTTCGACGATCGTCAGTCAGTTGTTAGTGGGTGGTACAGTCTATAAGGGCACAACTTCCATAATGTTTTGGAATTAAAATATTTTTAAATTAAGGCTCATTCTACGTGAGTATTGCGTTATAAGGCACACTGAGTCGGTAGACAGATCCCTCAGATCTCGGCCTGTGAATCCCGTTATTAATACTCAACCACCTGAATTGGCTGAAGAGGAGCGTGTACTTCCGAGGGAGACTAGAGTCATACTAGCACAACTTCGCTCTGGATATTGTAATAGGTTAAACTCTTACTTATCCAGACTGAACCCCAACATACCAAATACATGCCCTGCATGTGGTATGTCCCCTCATGATACCATACATCTCCTTTCCTGTTCAGTTGAACCCACTCTTCTAACACCCACATCACTCTGGTCCAACCCTGTGGAAACTGCGCGTTTCCTCGGACTTCCGTTAGAAGAGCCTGATGACAATTTAGAGTGATCGAGCCCATTGGGCAGGGCGAAGCACTGTTAACAACAACAACAACAACAAGGCACTATTTCGGTTACAGGTATGCCATGGTTAAGTTCTTGAGCGCCCCGCTTATTGTTTTCACTTAATTGTTGTAAATCAAATAGTTCAGCTAACTTGGAGTTTTTAAGCTGTTTAAATTTGAAAAAATTTCAATGTTTAAAAACATAAAGACAAATTAAAACTCCAAATAATTTTTTTACGGCTATAATAAATGAACGTGAGGATACCAGGTGTGTTCGGCGACAAAACTTGCAAAGAACTATCAGTAAAGAGAACGACGTAAAATTCTTTTGGAACGCCAAAAAGTATTCGCCGAACAGGAATTTGTAAAAACTTGCAAGCAAAACAGCTGTGTAGGGCGAGAATAAAATTTTTAAAAGTTTTAAAAAAAAATTTACTGAAAAGTGTTCGGCCACACAAAACATTTGCAGAAAGAGATCACACTTTGAGATTTCATTGGGGGAGAAAATTGCAAGTTTCTCCTCACTTAAAACTCTCTCGAAACGACAAACAGGAGTCAGTAAACACTTGCAACTAAAACAGCTGTTGCTTTTTTGATTGGGTTAATAGCTAAAATTTAAAAATTTTTGTTGCTTTCCTATGTCACGATCAGCTGTTTTTAACTTGCAAGTTTTACTGAGTGAAATTCCCCCAGCAGAAATTTGCAACTCTCTCTCCTGCAAATTTTTTGTGTAAAAATTTTATAAAATTTTATCCTGGCCGAACAGCAAATACGTAGAAAAGTATTTAACCACAATAAAAATCATAAATCGTACAAAATAAAGTTTATGCGATAATTTATGAACGTAGTGTACGAGTATGCTATGAAATCTATTAATTGATTTTTTTTTTTCATTCGTCATTTCGATGCTATTTTATTGCATATGTCGCTAGCGCTTACGAAAAGAAATCGGCTAGTATTAAGAATTGCCCATACTATAATCGCTTCAGAAATAATAAGAACAATATATTTTTAAAAGTTTTTATTTTTGTCAAAGCAAGTTTTATTACGTGCAGAGTAATAAGTTACGTTACATAAGATTTTAATTATATGTCTAATTTTTTTTTATAAATTTTTAAAACAATAATTTTCCACATTTTTTTTTTTTTTCTTTTTCCCTTCACGTTTTTTTACTTTTGCTGGAAACACTAAATTAAAGTATGATCATTATATAAAATAGTATCATATTATATGTGGGTGTTTATAAGTAGTCAGAATTTAAAAGAGAGTAAGTTAAATATTTAAAGGATGTCATGGCTCTGTGTGTTATTGCTATGAGGCCGAAGAATGTTTTCTAAAATGTGAGCAAAACAGTAACACTATGCAATGCGGCGCCATCTTCACTCCAATTATGATTAAATATGCACACCGAGATTTGATATCCGTGTAAGCTTTAAGGTTTCACTTATTTAAGAAAATTAAACAAGAACAAAGTTAATTAATGTTTTGCGCAAAATATGTGTATCAAAGCGGTGAAAATATATGCTTGCATTGTGAATGCATATCATTTCAAATAATCTAAAGATATAATTTTGTTTAATTAAATACCTTCCGAGTGTATATATAGTATAATAATAATGTTTTTCTTAGAGTGGTATAATTTTTTCCAAGTTAGGAATAAATATATATTTTTAAACTATCGGTAAACTATTAATCCCGTATATGTTTAATATTCTTAATTTTTCATGCTTTAATTTTGTGGTTTCTCTTAATGCATTGTGAAGAATTCTAAAACTTTTGTTTTTCGTATTTTGTATAATTTATTTTTTCATAATTTAACTTTTTATAAGAGTGAATTTAAAATATTTAAGTTGCAGATAATTGTTTTTCGTGCTCATGCTCATTTTGATCGAACTGCCTCTGTTGTCGCTGCTGCTACTGTCTGTGCAACATTTCGATTCGATTCCAAAGGTTTATCATCAGCCACATCCTTCAGCTCAGCATTGACCTCTTTATTCTTTAATTGTCAATTCTCAGCTGACATATTGCCGATATCATCATTAATAGTCAATAGTTGTCGTATGAAGTCCTTGTCATTTATGACTTCGGCTAATGACTTACAGAGATCAGCAAGCGCTTTTTGACTCATATTTAACTGCGGTGCCAACTTATCTAAATGTTGTTGTACGTTGTCTGGTATCTTCAGTTAAAAATTAAACAAACAGTTAAAATCTGTATTACTAAAAATATTTAGAGAGTAGTTACATACCTTTGCTGGATTTTTGAAGACATTAAACATGAATTTCACTTTTATGCGTTGATCGCTCGGTCCATCATAGAATATGGTGAAATGTGCTTCGTTACTGTTGGACACAACCGGGAAATAAATTCCAGCGAAGACACGTCCCTTTGCGTCGCGGGATAGCAGCGAACGGAAGTTGTATACCAAATTACGACGTACCGTCACATCAATTGCAGTCATATAGGGTTGTTCGACATATATGAGAGATGACTTGAAAGATTGTTCGCCGTCGCGTGTCTCACGCTCTCTCCATTCAACATACTTATTGCTATGCAGACAATAGTTATAACAATAATCACGTTGTACGACCGGCTCGTTTGACTGTGTAAACCAACCTGCATGAGAAAAATTAATACATAAGTTAATAAAATTGATGAATATTCACATCAACCCACCTGTATGTGGATACATTTGGTCTGACATTACAGTCACAGCACGTCCTACATGATAACCCGGATCTAATATCATCACACCTTCACGTCCAGCAATTGATATCTTCATAGCTACCATAGAGTGTTCTTTTTCCACATTAGCATCTGGTGAATTCAGACCACCCACTTCTTCGGTGCTTTCAATATAGTCACTTTGTGACATCACTTGCTCTTCGCACGAAACCAGATACAAATAATGTTGTAAAACTGGAAATATTTCAATAATGCGTGCCATTATCTCCATAGCTAATGATACACACATGTGGTGTCGTCTATTGATGGGTAAATCATAGAATTGGAAGAATGATTTCAAATCTGAACGGCGTGTACGTTTAAAAGCGCGATAGAAGTCGACGAATAGATTTGCGGTGTCGTAGTGTGTTTCTTCCAGCATACGATGTAATTTTGTCTCTATAATGGCATTCAAATCCTCATATTCCCAAACCGAATCAAAGTTCAATACGCCTTTGGTGTGTTCATCATCACAAGCGGTTGCCCAATCTGGAAGCGGCAGTGGATGTCCCAGAGGCCAAATGCCGTTGATTTGATTGAATGCAGTTAAATTGTAGCTATCCTCATCGGCCCACCATTCTTGTTGGTCACGCTGTTGGTTGCGCCACCATTTGCGATGCTGCTCCTCAAGTAACTTACGTATGTTGAAGCAGCGTTCCATCGATGCATTCGATGTCAGATTATCCACTTTAGCAATTTTTCTAGCCGTGTCAGTGGTAGAGGCGGTTGCACCAGCCACAACAGCTTCCGTTTTGTTGTCAACTGTTGCTGTGGTATTATCAACTGCATCATCACCATTTGTAGCACGTTGTCCACCAGTGTCGTTGTCATCGTCCACATGGCTTTCATTAACTTCATGTTGGTGATTCGGCGACCATTGTTTGTTGCACACCTTATTGCATTGCTGCTGTTGAGTGATAACAAATTGTTGGTCGCTTTTGTGGTTTTGTGGTCTATCTTGAACAGGAACGGTGTTCGTAGTCAATCCAATACGTACCGCACCCGCCGATAAACCGTCATCGGCACCGGCACCTGCAACAACAGCTGGCTTAACGGCTGTTGCGCTAACGGCGTCGGCGCCACATCGCACCAGGCTGGCTTCGGCGAGTCAACTTGGCCATTCGGCGCCCCAACGGCCAACCGTTGGCACGTAGCCACTTTCGCAATCATTTAACGAAGTTTCTAGATTAATTTTGGCTGTTGCGTTAATTGGTAATGGAATAGCGGTAGCTGTAGCGTCAGCGGTTACTGGAGCGGCGTTATTAGCGGCTGCAGCACCGTTACACGTTGAAAATAGACTATTCCGGCCCTGCGCGCTTTTGAACAGGAGGTCCGGCTCGTCTCCAAAATACGATGGTTGTTTAGAAAGCTCTGTGCGAATAAGAAAAAAAAAGAAAAATTGGTAAGTAAAAACAAAAGCACTTATATGTATGTACATATTTATATTGATTTTATAAAATTTATGGAATGAAAAGATAACCGACATGTTGTTTGAGATTTAATATAGCTACCTAAAATAAAGAATAAACAAGAGTTTATAAATTATATATCTATGTCTAAAGTCAGAAATGGAATATTAAATGTATAATTCATAAGTGGAATACTAGCTGCAAAGTGTATTTTCAATGTGAGGAATGATTTGACACTATTCAGAACTCGCAAAGAAACTGTGTTTTTGATTTTAATTTTTTACTTAAAATTTTCCTTCTATTCAAAGTTAAAGCTTTCTTATTTTTTATCGGAATCCTTCACCTAAATAGCGACCACTTCAAAAAATTTGATTCCAGCTTCCATGCTTTAAATGAATTTTTAGTTTCATCAATTTTTTTGAGCGTAGATGAGGTATTATAATAATTAATATCCATTACACAGATTTTTCAGTAGATAAGCACAAATGTACATATATTTGTGAGCCAATGTATTTAAATTCCACTAAGCATTTTTCTTTATTACTTCCGTAATTTGATGCACAGCAGAAAGAGCAAATTCACTACGTAGTCTGCACAATAAATAAATACATTATGGTATGTAAGTACATATATGCACATTAGAATAAACTGATACATTCCCATATGTGTGAAAATTCAACGATCTCAATGGGATTTGAAATCTCAATGCATATTTTCTAATAGAGAGTCAAAAATGACGGGATTTTTAGACAGAAACGAGTAAAAAGTACTCACAAAAATTTTCATGTATTTGCACTTTTGTGTAGGTCCGATTATTCATACATTTAGAAAAAGTTAAATCTGTACCTTAACATTACTGGCGCAATTGATTGATATTATTGTTTCTTGTAAGGAAGTTTCACTTGCCCACAATGCGTTTCTTTAGCTAATTAAATGCACTTAATACTAATCGGGAATACGCCGCCTTTGACGTCAGTTATACAAATGTATAAACGATATATACTGCCACTGAGAGATGTAGCACTTCGCGGTTTTGCGTTGTCATCGAAGTCTGCAAAACTGTTTATGAATCATTCGCTAAACATGATTTCCATACACTAATTAAATTAGCACCTATGGTGGCATACATACATACATGCATTCAAAGAACTATAATTCATACTCTGGTCCACCCCTGTTGAAGCCGCGAGGTTTCTGGGACTTCCGTTAGAATAGCCTAATGAAAGTGTTGGATGAGAGGTGATACTTTAGGCAGGTTAAGTAGTCGCTAATACAACAGTGCCGATTGGACTAAAATTATAAAAATTGGAACTTTCGAGCATATAATTTTTGTGATATGCACTTCTATCCAAATGGGAGCTTCTTAAATCAAATGGAATGCACCACGTTGATCGTGTTTTTCCAAACCATAAGCAAATTTTCGCATTACTTCCTATGCAATATATTAGCAAATTAATTAGAAAAATGCTCCTCATGATACGGGACAATGGTCTTAGTTGGGGAAGAAGGAGGGATAATTGGCCATTCTTTTAAATAAAAATCTGGTTCCGATTAGAGACCAGCTACATATTCCTACAACAAATTCAATTTTGCCTGTAACCAGGGGTTTTAGGTAGTTAAAGATTGTAATTCTACTCGTACAAAGGTATGCTAATTTCTAAAAATTGTAGAAGTAGGTATACATGTATGTTCATAACATATATGTGTGTAGGCGTATAATTGAATGTAGGCACATGCTCTGATTACTTTATCGGTCACTACATATTTGTGATAAGTAGCTTTCCTTGGATGGTGAACTAGTAACACTATTTAAAGCGTTTCTATATTGCACTGTGCATGTGAACACCGACTGAAGGTCGCATGAAACCGAAAATTAAAGACTTTTATTTTCATCGTAATTTTCTTACATCTGTTTAGCTGCGACTATAAAATGATTGAACCGATTCATTTAATGATAAAAATAATACAAATAGATTTATAAATACTACATTAATAGTATATAGAAAAGCTATGCCCATGTGTATGCATATACCCTGCAAAAAATAGTGTTGCTGATCTCTAAAGTGAGTAATCCGCGATGAATACCATTCGTCTACAGTGGGCTATAATTCGATTTTAATTTGTCTAGCCTATTTATAGGTGAAAGTAAACTTGCTCTACCGTCCAAGGGGGATCTGTCCGACACTACCCGTTTAGGCATAAAGGGCACAATTAGTCTCTTCATAGAATACGCTCAAGCAAAAGGGATCAGTTCAACCCATACAAAGAGATCAAAGCTGTAGCTGGCATCGGTCGCATGCTCCTTTACGACTGTGCCCGGACTCATCCTAAACTAATCGCATTTTTTGCAGGGTATGTATGGCAGCATCTAAATACGTACATATGTGCCGATACATACAAACCCTGCAAAAATTGCGTCTAGGATGAATCCGGGATGAGTCCAATGCTGGTTTTTTTCATATGTAAGTCATAATCTGCGCCGTGTTTTTACAATCAAGGCGTCTGATTAGAGCAGATTAAATAGATCATGCTCAGATTTTTAAAAAACGTTAGATTTATCAAAAACCTTCAAGCAAAGGAAATCGCGGGATCTATAGCACTAGCATATGCGTTAGATAAGAATGGTTTGGTTTATAAAAAAGATTTCTTTGATAGCTTATCAATATGCCTAGGAATGATTTTTTGCTGCAGTGTTTGAATTTGCTACAATATGTATAAACACAATAATAGTGCCACGTTGAGGATGAATAACGGGTTCCAAGGTCCTGAATATTTCTTTTAATAGTGGTGATTTAAATATACTAACATTATATTTTCTGAGTGAATTAAGTCATGAATATTCAACTATTTTTATTTATATAATAAAATGGGTCAAAAGGGGTTATTCGTTCTCAATATGTATCATATGCATATGTAGTCATATATAATTCTTTTTTTTATAAACATTCCTCATTCCTTCCTAATGATTTCCTCAAATAACATGCCAGTTAATTTGTAAGTAGATACTACACAAAGAAATGATAGCCTCACTGGCTATATTTTAAGCATTTAAAAGATTTTAAGCATATGTACATACAAATATATAAAATAGTGAAAATATTGCGAGATAGACTATATTTTTCTACGTTTACTTTTCTCAGAACCATATTTGCCGTAACTGTGTTAAATTATACAACATTACAAAGAAAAGTTTATCTTATAACTATAAGAATGAATCGCTATAATCTTGAAAATAGAACAGCCATATACATATAAATACCCTGATAATGGGCATAATAAATATTTGTAATCTGTATCTAAATCAAAATATATTTAAATTAGAGGGCTTTAATTTAATTTTATAGTCTTAACCATTTTGCAAAGCAACTCATTTATTGGTTAGTGGGCCATCAAGTTACTACTCTCCGAGTGTATTTTTGAAAAAGCTTTTTATTGAAAGCTTCGTTAAAGTTTTTTTTATCAAATACACAGGTGAAACCACACGAATAAAGCGATAAGAAATGGTGTTGTTGTTATAAGTTTTCTAAATTGTACTTTTCTTGAGACATTTGCACTGGTCTAACTGCCCTGTTCTGGCGCAGCTTGTCATTGCGACTACTGACAATTGTTATAGCCCAATTCCACTTGCTCCTATAATTTGCTATTGTCATCGTAGCTGTTACCACCTCGTTTGTAGATGACAAGCAAGCTGAGAATAGCACAATAAATATCAGTATATGTATATGTAAGAATGTTTCTATATACTATTGACGTAATTTTATGAAGAATGGCGTCATATGGTTTTTGTAAAAATAAATAAGCTATTTGAGAAAAGTAAACGTCACAAGTTTTACTGAAAATACTTTCTACAAAATCACTTACCCATACAACGGCCAAAGCCTGGATAAATTAAATTCCTTGTTTCTTCAGATTGTTTTTTGTGGTTATCGTTTTCACCGTTAAAACGCAACAATTCTTTTATTTTTTTGAATGTATGTACACAGAAGAAAATTGAGCAAACGTTGAACTTGTTCTTTATTTGTTTGTTTCACGCGCTTAACGCACGTTTTACGACACGCGATCAACAGCTGTTTACTAACGACTGATCGATGCTTGTAGTGTTTTCCTGTTTATATTCAATAGTTAGCGCTCTGCGTTAAAGTCAACAACTATTACTTTTTATTTTGGTTTGGTTGGAAGTCTCTCTCTTCACTTTTCTGTTTTATATTATTTTTCTAAAAACTTGTAGTGAGTCACTTATTTGTTTTGTTACTCTTTAGTTGAAGTTGCCTTGCTAGCGTTGTTTTGTTACACCACAATTCAATAGCACGTGATTATTTGATAAATATCTTTTCTTTTTCACTTGAACTACACTTGTTGTGATTCTTTTGCGTGTATTTTACAAACACTTGCACAACGTATATAATTTAAGTAAGATTCAACTAAAACGAACTTAAAACCTCAAGTGAACGAAGAATATTTTTGAAAACGAAACGGAAACGAAAATAAAACAACAACCTTTTGTTTGTTGTGTTGTTCCTCTAGCTTTTGTTGTTTGGCTCAATACAATTTGTATTTAAATTGATGCCTAATTTTTCTGCTTTTTTTTTTGCCTGTTTAAATCAGGTCAGAGTCTGTGTGTATTGGCGAATTAATCGACATCGGAAAACGGTTTCCTTTGCACCGTTCAGCACAGAAAATTCAAATGATCCACAAATGGATTTTGGTTGAGAGTTGTTGTTTTATAGTGGCGTTGTACTTTCTGCTTCTAGAGTGTCTCTGTTCAGCAGCGTAGTTTTCCTCTTAGTTGTAGCGCAATCCAAAATGATACTTCGCTGTTTTTTGTTCTGGAAGTTATCCGTACAAAAGTCAAAACAAGACTGAATTGTTGGCAAATTTGTTATGAACTTTAAAGTACAATCAGAATACGATCTATGCCGCGAACTGTGCCAGCGCATATATATATATAGATCCGGTGATCGTTAATTCGTACGCTTGCCAGTCGTAATGCCGTATAGGTGTTTGTATATTTGTTTATATGAATATATATGGTTAATGGCACGTTGATGTTGGGGTTTGGTTTGTGTGATTATTTTATGACTATTATCTTTTCTTTTCGTTTTTCGCTAATGCTGTTTTATTTTTATTATTATTTTTTTGTTCTGCCACCACCATACGAATTGTTGTTTAGTTTATGTGAATGTTTATGGGAGCGATAACAATTGTTTGCTCGTTTGCCTTTATACTTGTTGCTGTTTTTGTTTTTTTTTTCTGTTTGAATATTTACCTTAGAAGGCCTTTTTTTATTCTCTTGGGAATTCTCTACACTCAATATATGGTTTTATTGTATTATTCGTTACTATGATGGTTAGTTTTTAACGTTAATTTACGAGAGTTACTTTTGCGATGTGGAAAATGTCAGAGAACGGCAGATAAATAAGTAAAGCGTTACCACAATATGACCTTAAGTTAAGATTTGGGCTTGTAAGGATAAATGAATAGCAAAAAAGTGAACGTCAGCGCCAAAACATGAACCAGGCATAAACTCGTTTGTTCTGTGGCAATTTTTATTGCGTCGTAAACAGCTGACTGGTTCGCTAGCTCAGCTAATAAATGGACTGTTGTTGATATGCCCAATGTTGTTGCTAGTACTAAAGCAATAGATTTAACAAAAATATAATAAATGTTTAACTTGTTTTATCTGCTGATTACTCCAAATATTGTGCTTGGCCTTGGCTCTTGCTCCAGAATGTTCGTCGTCTCGCGTCAGCTGCTGAGAGCAAAAAATTTCTAGTTGTTATTTTTCACTTAATTGCTTTATGGGTCGTGGAATTTTTTGGAGTGTTTATGATTTTATTATTTGTAATCTCTTTTAAATTTTTTATAACTGCATTTATTTGAATATTTTGTTGTGGTTTCCTCTTTATCTATTTAGGTTCTTGAACATTTACCACTCTAGACAAGTGCCCTTCAAATTAAATAAACTAAGCAAACTATTTTCTAGTTATCCTTCCTAATGTATCTGCCGCGCACTGTAAATAGTAAAAATAAACAGAAATTTATTTTGTATTGAATATTTTTGAACCAATATTTTTTTTTTAATATTAAAAACTAAAATTCTTCGAGTAGTTTTTTCAGCCAAACAAAAACTTTGTCTCCCCAAACAGGACTTTCTAAATGTAAATTCCTTTTCGTTTACATAGATACATACATACATACTATGTACATAAGTTTCTCATCATACCTCTCTTGAGGCACGACTCAGAATAATGAACGTTGTCGAAATCGGATGGAATGCTACTTTGTGTATTCAACAGAAAAATTCTCCAGAAGATTTAAGATCGTTCAAGTTCAACGAATTAAAGCACAACAACTTCGATGGCTAGTCTTCCGAAAGATGGGTGAACGAAGGCAGGATATCTTGACCGTCCTTGCTGTTGGCACCTGGCGCCAGTTAAATTATTTTGTTATATGTATAATTTTTATATGAGTTGAGTAATTTAAATATGAGTTTCAATTAATTAAGTGCGAAATAGTCTATCTGTGGAGGGGCCGTTTCCGGCCATAAATAGAAATACAGATGCCGAAAATGTTTGCAAAAGTATGAAAAAAAGCCTACTACAGACTCATTACGCTATAAAAAATTATGTGACTAATAGTCTCAAAATAGAGTCATCCCAGATTCATCTTTATTGGGCATTAATTAATTACGAAAAGCCCCTCAACTTAGTTGCATTGTAATTAAAACAACTCAACTATTTTTTCGCATTATGAACTACAACTTATTTCAGGTGAAGTTTAATTGATGTTGCCAACCTAAAAAGTGACAACTTGACAAATAATTCAACAGCTGACTATTTTGCAGCGAAAAATTAAATCAACATTGTGATCAACACATGTGTGTATTATATTTTAAATAAATAGTAGAATGGACATTAGTTTTGATTTATTTTAGAACGACGAAAATGGTGGATTTACTGACTGCCCCTGCGATGCGCCACCAGCAGTTTCAAGATGGTTTCCGAAGTTGTTAGCAAGCTTTCATTTCAGGTTTGCCTTATAATGTATCCAAACCTGCAGGATAAATTTTAAATTATTATTGCACTTTCAATACATAGGTCTACTTTCATATCTACTACTTATTCGGCCCCACTCCTGCGCAGTTCTTGCTGGCGGTGCTAAGCTAGTGAGCTGTACTGCAAATTCTTCCCACAGTTCCTTCCTTTTAGTTCATGCAAATTTCGGCTTGCCTCGTCCATTATCGGGATGCTTCTCCATTAATTCAATAAGTTTTCAATCTGTTGTATTGTTGTAACCTTTGTTTCTATTAATTTGTGCAAAACTACTGATTAAAAAATTAGTCTAAAATAATTTGAAAAGGTTTACTTACCCGTTTAAAATTTTTTTTTGATATATTTTGAAAAACAACTTAAACAATATTCTGAGACAACTGCTAGTAAAGAGTTGTATGTTTTTGGCATTGCTGACAACCGAACCGGGTTGTAAATGATAATACCACAAAACAAGTTATAGACTGGTGTAATCGATAATACCAAATTGCAAAATTTCAACTAAAGTAGAGTTGAGTTGTAAACGTAATAGGGGCTAAACTTTTGCCTCATTATGCATATGGAAAATCCTTTATAAAGGGGAAAGAAGTGTAGAAAGTGTGGATGGAGAAGGAAAGTGAGAGCGAGAGGGTGAAGGAGATAAAAAGAACAGGAGCGATCAAAAGTGGTGGCCCATACCAGACTCATCCCTAAATAGTGCAATATTGTGCAGTTTAGAAAAGTCAATTAAATGTAATAGTCTGCTAGATTTATTGTTGTTGGCATGAGTTGCAATTCATACATACATATGTACATATATACACATAGTTTCTTATATAAAATAATTGCGCATTTCATACCCTTCATTATGTTTATATTTATGCTTAGGTTTAGATGTTACTTATAAACAAACCAAGATGTTATCGGTAAAATTCCCAACCGCATATTTCCTCTTACTAGAGAACGCCCAGTGGTTGAAATTTAACCACTAAACTTTATTTTATTTTCAATATTTGCTGTACTTTTCATCTGCCTTTTTTCCTTTTTTTCTCTGTCGTTCCTTTCCTCTAACATATTTTCGTTTTCCTTGATTTCTTCTTTTACTCTCTGCAGTCTCTATTTTGAATTTATTTTATTTTTCCCATTCCGTACCCTTCCTTTCCTTTTCCTTTCCTTCCCTTCCATTCCCCTCCTTTCCTTTCCTTTACTTTTCTTTACTTTCCTTTTCATTCCCTTTCTTTTCTTTCCTTTCCTTACCTTTACTGTCTTTCCCTTCACTTTATTTTAATAAACTTTGTTTTATTTTTTTTTAATCTTATTTAATTTATTTTACTTTATTTCAATTTACACAAACCCAACCACAAATCCAAATCAAACTTCGGTGTTTAATACTCTTTATGAGTAATCATTTATTTTGTTTTTGTAAACCCTGTTTGTAGGTAGCAGCAATGAAGTTTACATATTTGCTCACATTTGAAATTGCTTGTTTATGGCTCCAACAAAGCAACTTTTCGTGCTCTCACGAGAGCCGCTGACACTGGGCAGCGTAGCCAGTGATCAATGCAATAAAAACAACTAAAGCAAAAATGCACGACACGTTTACTCACACAGCAGCTGCGCTGTAGTGCGAATGCTTGTTATTCATTGGTCCACTACCAACTCTTCGCATTCACAGTGAGAGCCGATCACACGAGTAATACAAAGTCGTGCATAACATATTTACTCACACAACAGCGGCTCTATAGTGTGAATAAGTGAATGTGTAGTAGTGTGACTTTTATGTAAAATTTTTTATATTAAAATGATTTTTTAAATTTTTTTTATTTACGGATAAAAGTACACCTCAAAATTTCCTGCCTATACATATATAATTTGTATACCTTAGAATTATAGTTTAGCAGAAAACGGTTCCACATTGCATTCATCTTGTCTATTTATATATAAGATATGTATATACAACATTGTTGTTGTGTAAACAAATAATAGCAAATGGCGCAATTTATTTTCGTATTGCGAATTTAAGCCCTACAACTTGTAGGTATTTTTATGTTTGAATACATGAATGGCATATTTAACAAAAAACTAAACAAAAAAAAAAACAGCGAGATGAGTGAAAGTAGACAGCAGGTAAATATTATTGCATATCAAACAAATTCCTATGTAAGTATATGTAATGTAAAATTTTCTCTTGCAATTATTTCGAGAAGGTTGCCAATAAAACATCGCTGACGTGTTTCATGACAAACTGAACGCCGAAAAAGTGTAATGTATATATATAATCCTCTTCCCCTTTCTCTTCGTGTTTCTATTCCAATTTCCTTTTCTAATTTCCTATTCATAATTAGTTAGCAATTTTTTTCTTCTTTATGGATTTATCAGATAGTATAGTATAGTAGTGGGTTGAAGTACCTATAATCGATGGTTATGCATAACGTATGGTTTTACAGATAAGTCAATATTAATTCTAACTTTAGCTAGCTACATATCTTAAAATCGATTGACGTAAACGACTGGAGCTGATTCAATTGGAATAACTTGTGAACTCTAGTGTAATAATTATTATAGTTAGCATTCTACTCAAATGAAACTGAGCGCAAATATGTTTGCCCCCTAACAGTTTCTCACAAAAGTATTCTGCATTCGCATCTGATTCAGAAAAATTTTGGTTAATTATTCCATTTGCTAATTTATTTTATAAAAGCTTAGTATATACATATTAAAGCGTATACCTACAACTCAGCAAAATCAATAATTAAAACTCCAAAAAAAAGCTAATACAAACACAAAACAAACGGTACAAACGAAAGTTATCATGCAAAATACTTTTGTGAGCCACTGTATGTAAATAGTTAAATATGCCGAGTATGTTCAGAAATGTGCATGGTATAACCGGCTGTCATGTTTCCAATGCATGTGACATTTACAACACCACGAAACATAATGGAAATTGCCAAGAATGGCTTCAATAATGTCAAACAATTACTGACAACCTACACAACAGCAGTTATGAGCAAAAGTTTGTGGAGCTCACTTTGCGTGTAGTTGTTGTGTAATAAAATTTGTGGAGCTTAAAGAACAGTGCTCGGTGACAAAACATGCAAAGCAGTGTCAGTAAAATGAGAATGACGTAAAACTCTCTCGAAACGCAAAAAGTAAAAAGTTTCCGCCAAACCAGAATCAGTAAAAACTTGCAAGCAAAACCACTGTAGCTTTTTTCATTGGTTAATAGCTCAATATTTTAAGTTTTTGTTGTTGCTTTCCTATGTCACGATCAGCTGTTTTTTACTTGCAAGTTTTACTGAGTGAAATTTCCCCAACAGAAACTTGCAACTCTCTCTCCAAACGAAATGTCAAAATGCGCTCTCTCCCTGCAAATATTTTGTGTCACCAAACACTTTTCAATAAATATTTTTTAGAATTTTTGTTAGTTTAACGATCTCAAGACCAGTTGATAATAATTGATAATCAGAGTGTGTGGGTTCGATTCTCCACAAGATCCTCTGAAATAGCAAAACTATACGAATTAGTCTGACGAGAAATCGTGGCTGTTTTCGAAATAGTACTATAACTATAGCCTGTATATGTTTGTTGCTTTCAATTTTTCCTCTAATCAAAAATAATAATAATTAACTAAGAATTATTATCAACTGGTGTTCAGGTCGTTAAACTTACAAAAATATGTAAAAATGAACAGATTATAAAACCAACAACAAAATTTTTAAATATTTTAAAAAATTTTATCCCCACCGCTACTATGTAGTTGAAATATAATTTTGAAATTTGATTTAACTAATCATGTTTACAAAGCAAGTGATTTAATGGAAAAACTCTTAAAAAAACGTTGAAAACTATTACTAATATGTCTATATTTGATAAACTTTATTAGCCATAGGTGAACCGGTTACATGTTCCAGCACACATACTCGTATGCATGTGGCTATGTAGTCCCTGTTGTCATACCAACTAGTTGTAAACTAACTTAGAACTAGTATAAATCAGAGACCCACTAGTTTTTTAAATATTGTTTTCCATATAAGAAGCTAGTATTTTTAATATGGCAACTTTATAGGTGAGTTCTACACGAGGTGACGGTATTAGCGAAATTAATATAAAAGGCTTTACAGGCCTTTGCAAACTTTACTCTTCCGTACTTCAAAACATTTTCGAACTGGTTCTAGGTTTAGCCTAATAATTTGCTTTCTACCTACTTTGTTGCTGTGCTATAGGGTTTACATGTGGTACGTGTTTACGTTTGTATGTGTATTTACGCAGTTTTAATTTTGTTCATGTTATCATTAGTACTGTTAAAAAATTTCCACTCAAGTTAATTTCATTATTTAGAAGGTAGAGATGAAGATGGGGAAGGGAAAAAGAATTGAATAAAAATCAATTGAAAATTATTACTTGTCAAGGTAAATCTATAGAGGATGATAGTAAAACGAATTCAACTATATTAGCCCTGTCCACAGTAGTACAACTGCATAGGAAGAATAAGTTGAAACAGCTGATTGTTTCTATGCCATCACCAGGTATTGGATGCGTCTTGTTTAGAGTCAAGTTTATTTTAGTTAAGTGAGCTTAAGTTACGTTATGTTGTGTTATTTCAGTTTAGTTAGTTAAGTCAAGTTTTAAGTGGCACTCAGCTTCCTCGGTTATCCGATGAGAGTATGGGTAGGTACACGATTCAAAGGTAAGTATTCCATCTCATACTGTAAAAATCTATATGTATCCCTTGTCTAATCGCTCTACTGCTTAGCTATTAAGTACATATACATACAAAAACATACTCGTATATGATTTTCACGAGTGCTTAAAAGTTTTATAAGTCAAGAATATAGATTATAGCAATCTAATAATGTTTGCTTAGACTTGAGCAATAATGCGCAATTTTTTCGTAGACAAAAGCTGCTTACGTCTTTAGATACTGGTAGATTTTAAGCGTGTTTAGATATGAAGTTAACAATTTAACCTCTGAATCCTAAGAACATATATACAGAACGTGATAGTAATGCACGCCTGATACCTATTAGCACCTAAGCTTCCAGAAAATTGTAGTTTCATAACTTCTGTGGCATTCATTTTATTTGGTGAGGTCAAATGATTTCGATAGTTGCACTAGCGAAGAGATCGATATACATACTATCTACATACATATCGACAAGAATGTTTGTCAGTCTTTTCCTTTTGTAATTTAGATCGCTTTCTTATATATACATAGGATGTCGCAGAACTAGCATTGGGAAATGTATTTTTTCTTTACAACTGTGTGCTCTTCGCCCTCTATCTTAGAAACCTAAAAACTTACGCTTTAAGTCTAGTCACATGTTTGAAAAGTGGAAAAGACTGAAAGGTAATTTGACATGGAATGACGCAACACAATCATAAATTTCTTCATAACACTCCACGTACGAGTATACAACAACGCCTAGCGGGTTGAAGTCAGCAACTCAACAACAGAATTTCAGCATGACGTCAAGAAGATGTTGAAAATTTCAACAAGAAAAAATAATTGGACAGTTGCAAATAAAATACACGTGTTACCAATAACAGTTCCAACATACAGTGAAATCCGGTTATAATGGACTCCAAGGGACCGCGACAAGTGTTTCCCATAATCGAGTGTCTACTTAGTCAGAGTACAACATTTTAAAGTCAAAGAGAAAGTTTAATGATTTATTTCTCAAAAAAATATGTATTGCACAATGAATTATAAAAATAGGGAACTGAAACTACATAAATATTTTTTTAAAAACTAGTTAATTCTCCTTGGGTCGATTGGTCCATTTGGTGAGAAGTCTGGATCTAAGCTTTGCTGTTATGGAGGGCGAGTAGCTTATTTAAGTTAATTATTGTATATTATTTTATTATTTGTTCAGAGAGTTGAGCCCCCTTACACCTTTTATGTATTCATTGAGGGCGTGCACTTTGGGATTACAAACATAAACAATATCTTTGGAATATTTCATAAGCTGGTTGCGAATTACAATAGCATGAAATGTCAATGAAATAAACAAAGGAAATAATTTAACCCCTGCGGGTTAGGGGTTTAGAATATGCCCGAGGTAGGCATACCGGTTGTAAGAGGCGACTAATATGCACAAAGGTAATGACGTGCAACTCGAGGGGTGACATGACCTAGAAGGTTTCACTGGTCATAAATCGCTACCACGACAGTCGGGCAGTACCGCAAGGGAGTACCGGAGCGTACCGGGTTCAAATCCGGCCAAGGACTGTTAATTCGACAACACTCCCCAAAACCTTCGGGGAGAGTTTTTGTCGTTACTACAACAACAACAACAAGGAAATAATTACAGCTTATGCCGGTTAAAAATACTGATTTCGACGCTATTAAATAATAGTTAGTGGCAGCAAGAGGTTTCAACTTTTATTATAAACATTTTTTGTTAGAGAAGCGAGTTCAAATTTGATTAAGTTCGGGAATTATCGCACTCTCATTTGTTTCTTCAATTTTGTCCTTGACAGCTCCTTTTATCTGACCGTATTCTAAGTTTTTTAGAACATTTTAAGCGGAGTCCATAGTAAGTATGGTCCATTTTAACCGAGTTTTTTTCATAACTTTGAACTGAGACTTGGAAAATAGGTGAAGAATAAGAGTTTCCATTTTAAGCGAGTCCATGATAAGTGGATTACATGGTATGTACATATATTTGTGTGAAAACAGAAAGGTAACCACTTCTAGTTGGACCTACTGAATGAATAAATGAATAAATATTTGGCGCTACATAACTCAGAATAGATTAAGGCCGAGCTTCTCTGCCAATTAGTGGTGTGCTGCTTCTAATTTTCAACAAATTGGCGCGACCCATATTTTTTATGCCGACTGAATTTTTGCAAAGAATCCTTCCATGGCAGAAATACGCTCGGAGAGTTTGCCATACCACTGCCGAGCGGCGACCACGTTTTTTTGGAAAAAACTTTTTCAAACCACTTTTGATGTCACCTGTCTCAGTACTTGAGCCTGGGACCTTCGGTGTGGTAGTCCAGCAGCACAACCGCCACAACACGGCGGCCGCCAGGACCTATTGAATGCGTGCCAGAATTCATATATCGGTACGTAACACATAAACTCACACGTAACGCATCAACGTGGTTTCCTTGGAATTACTCCTTTTGAATTAAAATATATTTCTTATTCCTTTATGGTAAATATTCGTTAATAAATGAGAAAGGTTAAAGTTATAACCCATATGTGCCCGCTTTTCATGCTAATGACGCATATGACACACAAAATCTATAACGTGGCTTCTAGCTTTCCAAGTGTTCAAAAGATACAAAACCCCCAACCAACACCTACAAAAGCACTTAAATAAATCTCCCACACGTTAGAATAATTGTTAGGTGGCTTCTTTGTCTAACTTCTAACATCATTTCGTGTGCCCATCACGTGTCACTATTAATCGTAAATATTTTTGTAAACAAATCATACACCAGTTGTTGCTATTCCTACTAAAGGAAAATTGTTACTATTATTTTGTGGCTGCTGTTTTAATGTAGCGTTGTTGTAATTCCTTTCTTTGTTTTTGTTTCAAACTTACTACAAGTTCTCTCACTGGAAAAATTTGCGCACCTACTAAAAGTTTGTGTATTTGTGCCTTTGGCTGAAATGACGGTGTGTATGTGGGCATGTTTATGAGTGAGCATGCGCCTAAATATATGCTTCCATTGAATTATCTGAAATGTTTTGTTCACAAGAAATCGTAGAACTTCATGGACATAGAAATTGTGTAAAGATAAATTATTTAGTTATGAGGACAATATGCGTTTACTTTGGTAAGAAATTGGCTTCAATAGGAATACCATTGCATTGATTAAGCTCACTTCCCAATCTTCTCGAGCATCTCCATGACAACCTACGAATAAACAAAGCTTTTCAATGTATTTTGTGGTTCTTTTTTTAATGTAAACAGTGCGGCTAGATTAAGAGTATTTTGTTAGGAGCATGATCCAACTACCAGGTCGTGGCATTAGGCCAGCTGATTGAAAGTTTTTCTCCAATTTTGACAGTACGCTCATTTCTCAATACATTTTTGACACTAAGCTCACGAATTACAACAACAAAATACATTGAAAATGTATTTATGGTTGTATGTAAGTCATGCGTCCCCACCTTATTAGTTACGCCATGGTTATAAATACAAAACACAGTAAAACTAACGGTTTCTAGCGTGCACCTACTCAAAAAAACGTTAATTGTGTTGAGAACTTGAGAAAATATAACTTTGTATTGAGAAAACTTAAGTTGCATGAGAATACGTAAACTTGTTATTAGAAAGGGTGAAGTAGTAATGATAAAACATGAATTCAAAATGAGAAAAAAAACCGTTGTATGCTGTGCTGCTCTTGCACAATACCCTTTTGTAAAATTTGACTTGGCATCATCAGTCGTGTTTTCTAAATATTGAAGCCTGCTCCGCTCAAAACAGTTATCCGCAGAGTTGTCTTTACTTCTGTATTTAGGTTGTACTATACTGTGGGGTTGAGGGAAAGACAAAGCTAGCTGAAAAATAATGAACTAATAGTCGACTTATAGTAAGCTGATTTCTCTACAGGGTAAAATTTACTTTTTCTCGTCATTGGGTTGAAAAATTGTAGTGATGCTCTCTGATATGTCTATACTATATATATAAAATTAAATCCCTTATTTTCGTAAGAGAAAAACTGCCAATCTACTAAGCCGATCTCTCTGTAATAAGGCTTAAAATTGGAATTACAATGTTAATAAAAAATATGTTTAATTGAATTAAAAAAAGTTAAAATTTTTTTTTAAGTTTAAAGGCAATAGACCGTTTGACAGTCAGTCTACAGATTGCCAAGTGGTAGCGCTCTCTTCGCTTTCATATATTTAAAATTTATTACTACCAGTGCTGTCACAGCAAAACAAAAAATAGTAAGAAAAAACTGAAAATAAAAGACCAAAAAACTACCATTTTATAAAAACGAACGTATACAGGTTTATTTGAAATTAAAGGTGCACACATACATAAATCAAATAATAAAAAAATATTGCAGCCTAGATGGAATTGTCAAAACTTTTTAAAGTGAGAAAAATTACCAATTTTGGTTAAAAATTACCAAAACGGCAACACTGAATACTATTTAAGTTTTACAACCACCGATGTGGTTGCTTACACCATAACTCCAAATGAGCTATTTTTTGTTTTTGTATACACAACTACCAAGGAATCTCTATGTGTAAGTATACGTTTGGTGTAATAGTTGTCTGACAAAACAAAAATGCGTCTGCCAAAAAATCAATAAATCTTAAACAAAGAAAGGGTCACACGCAAATACAAAGAAAAAATGCAAAAAAGAAACTACCCCAAACTCTGCCTAGATGAAATCTGTATAATATAGAGAGTAAGAAAAAAAAATTTAAAAACTTTACAAACGCCCTTCTTTTCTAGGCCTAATTCTCACACACTTTTATAGTAGGTATGTATGGAAATTTTACAAACCTTCTACTCTTATGTCCTTCTGCGGCCTTACTGCGTTTAATACAAAATACTAATGCTGCTTATGCTTTTTTCACCGATTTATTTAAACTTTTTTACTCCAATTATATGAACCGTTATAATAAAATAAAATTAATATAAACATTTTATCGCACATGTTTGGTATGAGGTTCATGGCAAAAGTTTTGCACAAAATTTTCGTTTAACATAAATGTTTGGTTTCACTTTCTGATTTTTTCGATTACGTCACGGTTTTCACCATTTAGTACTTTTTATGTTTTTTATGACGTTTACGTTTCAACATTAAAAACAAAGAAATTTGCACTTGCTGCTTCACTGAGTTAGCATAAAAATTAGTATGAAACGGATATACTGAGAATACTTTTGTACTGGAGGAAACCAGATTTTATTTGTTGTAATGCTTTCACCGAAAATTCTTTAACCGAACCGAATTTTAAAATTATTAAAATATTTCACAAAACTTAGAAATACAAAAGAGTTTATAGTATCCTCTTTATCTTTCTTAGTCTGCATGCAGCTGAATAGAAATTTTCTTATGCTGAGCTTGTCTAATTTTCATATTTCATTAGGTTTGCACTTTTAGACACGACATCGACTTTTCTATTGGACGATTTGTAATGACACCCCACGACAAAGTTCCACTTGGTTTTATATCTTTTGTTAGAGAATGTTTGTAACTCGTCCGCCAGTTGGTGGCGTCCGGTGGTTAAGGGGGGTAGACTGCTGCTCTTTGTTGGGTATCCTTTGCTTGGTATTTTAGCCGACCTCTCAATTCGACGCTTGAAATGCAATTGTGAAATTATTTGATGTGTCCATAGCCAAGTTGAGAGCATTTCCGGATGACAGGATTATAGTTTATTGGATTTCCAGTGAGAGTGTTGCCAGACAAATTGTTAAAATTAAAGGATTTTTGTTAGTCGCATAAAAGAATAAATTGTGAAGTTGCGATGTTGCGAAGTAGCGTTTCGACAGCAAGCAGCAACTTATTGAGGACTGAGTAAAAGATAAACGACGGCTCACAATTGTTCAAAGAAAACTGTGTTTCAGAATTAGGTTTAAAAACGCCCTATTTCTACACAAATTCATTATCTCTTCAACGAAATGCAATTCTGTTATTTAGTAATTTCCTTCGTTTGGTTAGATTTGCCTTTATTCTTTATAACCGTAAAAAAATTAGTCATTCGCCTTTGGTGATGTAAACATTCGATATGTTACTGAACTTTCACATAAGCATAATGAAGCTCAATTGGGAGCAAACAGTTTGCCATGGTATCAAAGGACTTAGAACAAACTACGCATGGTTGGTTTACAAATGAAAAATATCCTCACTGTCCTCGTGATATTATAAGTCAACTGATGCGCATTTACCATTTAGTTTGTCTGCTTCTAAACTTTAAGGGCGATATTTTATAATATACTAGAAAACCCGGCCACGGTTCGCTGCGTCTCAAAACTTATAACAGACTATGTGCGATTTTAATCATTATATCTCCTAGACGAGTGGAGATATGGCACTTAATTACATCACATATTGCAGCGCTCATTAGCACATTTTGTTTGATACGCATCTTGCACTAACACATTTTGGGTCACCCTAGTGCAATAACTCCGAAACCGGTAAAGTTATCGAAATAGGGGCTACCTTAAATTTTAAGTTGGACGTCTTTTAATGCAACGGTGAAAGTTCCATTAAATTCTATTCAGCATTTTTTGAGTGATGCGCGACCAAACGTACAGATCGACAGACAAAAATTCTGAAAACTGTTGATTTGGTTTCTATTAGCTTAATACGGATCCCTACTATCAATTTTATAACTATCCGCAATTTACAGACAACGATCTGTTACAATAGTAGTATGTGTCGAGATTTGCCAAATCTGGCAACGCTTTTTAAGCATGCGCAGTACAAGTCGAATTTCCACACAAAAATGTCTCCAAAAATATTTTTTGTGCATTTTCTCGAATTGCATCACCTTCCTAAGTTCAGTGCATTTACTGCATGCCATTTAACTCATATGCATTTATGTTTGTGTTAATTTCATAACTTAATTACCACGTGGCGTGTCTGCAATGGGACACCACATCATTATTCTACAGATGTTACGGCACTTTGGCTTCGATTCAAAACATTTTGTCTTGTAATTCCGATTCCTATTGTACGATGCCACGAAAGTCGGGTCCAAGTAGGCCGGATTCATAGCTCATAAATACCTGTTACTTCGGCAGCACTTTTCAAGAGCTTTTGGGAATGTTTTTGTGGTTGCAAAAAAGGCAACAAACGATCGGTTACGTTAACCGTGCTAGTAGGTATGCCTCTCACAAGACGCTTTTGATATCCACATCGACTCCAGTTCCGTGGTCGATAAAATCGTTCCCACGGCAGTCGAGCTACGCCGCTAGTACCGGAGCGTACCGGATTCATACCCGCCAAAGGACTGTTAATATCAGTATAACCCTGCTTGGCCAGCGCGAAGATAAAAGTTCTGCACTGTTCCAACCTCTGCTCTCCATGCCGATGTTGATAAATTGTCTTTGGTTTCGGTAAAGTTACTTTCGTAACATCCCTAGTTCTTATATCCATTAAAAATTAACCACGTACTTAAGAAATTTCGTACGGGCATAATCATGCCAGCGCCACTTTGAAGGGCATGTGCAATGAATGGAAATTGTTTTTGAAAAGGAGATGGCCCATTTCAGTTGTTTTTGTGTACACTTAAGAGCACTATTAGCTTTGGGTATTTGAATGATTGTAACTATGTATATACTGAGGGACATACTTGAGCTATTTAAAAATAAAAAATGTATGTAGAGTAATAATTTTTGTAGTAGACTAAAATTACACTAAAACGAGTATTTTTGTAAATCTTATATAATCGGCCGATTCACCTAAGACGCGCCCACTTTAGATGCAAAAGTAAATTTTGCGTCTTTCTCTTCGAAAGAAATCTTTAGCATTTACAGCTCCTCCGATAAGTCTTAAGAAACTCTGCGAACCGGGTTTGAGCCGTTGCTTTTCTCTTCCGCAAAAAGCTCAAAAGTTTAATTTAACCCTTGGAGATAAAACACTAAAAAAGGGTATCTCTGTTTTTATATTTTCTTTTCCGGCCTTCCATTCATTACATTTGTTATTAAAAAAAACCTCTGGCATTTATAAAAAAAGAAAATATTTTTTGTTTGGAAATGTTTATACGAAATAAATATTTTTTATATAACCGATAGATATAAATATGACGATACGTAGCCATCGTCCTTTGCTTTATTTCCTAATGCTCAACTTATTGCTACAGTGGTCCAGCAACAAAATGTGTGACGGTGCGGCAATTTATCTACGCGGCAACAACTATGTCGATCCCTTCTATCATGATTTAAATTATTATGATGCGCTTGCTAATCTCGAATATGAGTCAGATACGAGCGATGCTGACGGAAAGCTTATAGAACAAGCGCCAATGGACGACGCTCGAGTGGAAACAAATGAAGATGAATCAGCGCAATCGTTAGACTCAGACTTACGAGAGCCAGAAATATTGGATCATGAAGAACGCGGCAATAACGAGGGAGGAGATGGTCTCGTTTTAATGGACGACGATAACTCAGCGAATCGGAAGCGCGACACAAGTGAGAGTTCACAACGCGGAGAACAGAAGGTTTCCCTCACCTGTCACCCACAAACTCCTCAACAACAAGCGTGTTTGGATGCGGCAGTGAAGGATACCAAAGATACAATTGAACATGTAACAACATTGATTAAGCGCATGCGTGAACATGCAGTTTCCATAGTGAAAGATATAAATGAGCTGGAGGGGGATTTTCTGGGGGCTTGTCAGGATGAGCGTCCCCAAAGTAACTGTCCCAATAAACCGCCAGTGAGTAAAGGAAAGTGTAAGACTTCATATGGCATTGGTGGTGTGGATGACCCCAACGGTGTTGGTGGTGGTTATATGTTAGATAGCTCTGGGGGTTTTAAGCGAATTTATAATGATCAAGAAAATAATCAGAATAATTATGATAAAAATAATAATGAAAACAACAACGATTATAACAACAACAACCGTAACTCCAACGAAAACATATACAACGCTGATGGCTTGTATGTTGGCCAACGCAGAGACAATAATAACAACAACAACAATGACGGAAATGAAGTTGGTAGCAATAAACCCAACGTAAATACGAATACAAATTCTAAACCACGCATAGTTATGAACGAGTTTGCTATGCCCATAAGAACTGATCCGTCTGATATGTCCCATAAGGAGTTCATCGAACAGGCCCAATATGCTATACATTCATGGAAAAATCAAATTGATGAGTGTAAGCGTATGCTCGATGACGCAATATATCATGCGGCACAACAACACCAAGCAGCTATTAACTGTGAAAATCCAAATGTGAAGCAAGTTGTAAAACTTATCAAAGCCCCCGATGAGGTGGAAAGCATGCTCCAAGAGTATGCAGCACCGCCGGCAGCAGCATCTATAACACCTGTGCGCAGCCGTAATGCAAAAGAAAATAGCAACACCAGTAATAATGCAAATATAATTGATAGTGTGAACGCCAAAAACAACATGGTCACTGATGATATACCTAGACCATTGGCGAGTGACAAAACTAGTGAAGCTGCAAATTTAAAGGGCAGTGACGTCAAAATCGGCGAAGACAAACTTTCTATTTTCACCGTCGAAGGTCCAAAAGCGGTGCATGGCGATCAGAATAGCGTTGCCGATGCCGATGTTAACGAGAGCACGAATGCTAAACGGAATGAGGCTACGAAAAAGTGTCGCAGCGACCAACTGACGAAAAAGAATCGTGCGGTTGCACCACTCTTGAGTGTGTTGCAGGGCATGGGATTCTAGTTTTATAGGAACACTGGTTTATATTTGATATTTTATTTTATTGTAAGATAGTTTTATTGATATTATGTTGCCTCTATTAGATTTAGCGCTCAATCTAATGTGTTTATTTTCGTCTATAATACCTACTATATAAATATATATATTTAATTATTTTAAAAAGCGTACATCGGTGGTTTGGTTGTAAATCTCAGAAATAAAAATTTAATCTGTAGGATATTTTTTTATATATAAGCAGAGCCTGAGAAAATCGCCCTTAATCTCATTAAAAGAGGCAGAGGTGGCACCCGTGACAGATTTGAGATATTTGTAATCTGTCTTCTATTGACGTACATCGTTCTGTAAGCTGTGTAAGTAGCCGCCGATTAGCTTTAATCGGCTTTTATGAAAGCGGCCCCCAACATATTTCCATAACTTAGAGCCGTTTTCTCAATATCCGGTTTACGCTAACCGTCACTTTATTTGACAGATAACCTAGGAACTTCATGGAGCTAGGTCAAACTTTGACAACTACGAATTTGTACACATATACATATGTATGCGGTATTGACAACCATATTATTTCAAATGAATTTATATGCTAATACCTTATTAAATGGTAAAACATAGGTTAACGGAAAAATTAGAAATATAATGGCAGAAAAAAGTACGTAAATTTCGAATTTATTTACAGAATATTTGCTTTCGCAATTGGCATTATTCTATTTGCTTTCCCAAGTGGCATTATTCAGATGTCAAAATTTACTACGGTCAAAATTTACCTTTTCATTTGGCACAGCAAAATGGAAAATATTTATACACCAGAGGAAATTTGTTCACCTCATATTTGCTCTGAGTGAAATGTTTCCGACTAGCACACAGCCTAATTCGAATTCGTGTTACTTACAGTGGCCACACTGTAATTGGTGAATAGAATTTCAAAGCCATGCACTGAACCACTTGCCCTAGATTGATGTGTTGTTCCGAATGTGAACACGGGTACTTTTACCGGTTCCGGTAGGTAGTGGGTGCGTTTATATTTTAAGAGGCAAATGTGAATTCTGTATAGAATTTAATACAGGCTATCTTCGGCCAAATCAAACCTGTTCGGTTTCGGTTAGGCTTAGGCAAAATCGCCCAAAGCGGTGTCCATGCTGTTCTGTTCTTTGCTTTTAGGACTATAAAAAACTACTTTGAGCTTATCATTACCCCAGGTTGAAACAAAATATAGGAATTGTATAAGTTTTGTGGGCATCGTAATCGTAATTGTAGAGATAGCTTTAGTGAATGAGGAAGAACAACTAAGCAATAGCAACAGAGCAACGTGCTAAAATACAAAAGCATGAAATTGAAATACTTTAGTCAGCCCTATCATCAATATATATTGGTACTTAATCGCCTAGACGATTTTCGCTGTTGTGTATTAAAGTATCCTCCTATTTTTTCCGTCTCAGTGGAGGCCTCTAGCTTTCTCTTCTGCTAAATTCGGGTGCCGGTGGGAAAACCATCTGGGCTGAGCTTCTTTGCCCATTCGCATAACATGAACCAGCGTTAATTCGTTTCAGTATGCTCAGCACCATTGAAGTACCCTAAATCTTCCGAAAAAGTTTTTTCTCGAATACTCGAAGAGGCATCGCAACTTCTTCAGACACTGTACTTGATACCGAGGCTTATCTTGTTACAAATAACATCACTAAATAGCTATTATAGTTTTGTAATTGTGATGCTAGGCTATGCAGTTTTGATTCAGAGCAGAACATGAACAGATGAACTTTCGGCAGATTTTTTTCAAGAGTTCAGTGAGATCCGAAACCGGTGGTTCCTTATTTCCAAGTTCTGTGCATCACTATCGGCTGCTTTTGCTGTGTGATTTATCGATACTTCCGCACACAAGTCCTTTTTTAGCAGTGGTGTGTACTTCCGCATATGAGCAAGATTTGAGCTTTGCTAAAAATAATAATGGTTAATATAGTTTCTAAAAGCAGTTGGGTGCACAAACTTTAAAAATAACTAGAATATGTTCAAAGCAATTCCCGAAGTATTGAAATCAACTTAAGAAACTAAAGAATTTTAGATTGCAATAAAGTGCAAATAAAAAAAAAACATACTTTGTGGTGCAATCTGAAAATTCGCTTAACCTTATTTGTGTGTATTGTGTATTCATTCTATCGTATACATATATATATGTATGCGCATTACGCCATCATTTGTATAGCTAGCGCTCACAGTCATGTATACTGAAACAGGCGTCGTAATGGCGGTATGTATTTTATTCTTTCATTCTTTGACAAGCATATCTATTTACTAGCAGTGTTGCATGCAAACATATGAAAACGAAATAGTTTAAGCTAAGTTCATACATCTGATGATTTTGCTATGTATATACTTAATTTATACTATAAGTACGGCCCATTGTTGTTTTGTATATGACTAAGGTCCGCTTTCATAAAAGCAGGGTAACGCTAACTGGGGTTTAAGTGACGTATTTTGTACGATTAGCTATCAAATTAACCGCCGATGAGGCTTAACCGGCTTTTTGAAAGTGGCCCTAAGGATTCTGAAAATATATTTCACTTTTCTTTCACATAAAATATTTTCATTATCATTTTATTTTTTCATAAACACTTTGACACCAGACCTCCCACAAAATAATAATGAATCGCAAAAGTTATAAAAGCATTATCCCCTTTTCAGAAACATACTTTTTCTACAAATAAATTTTCGTTTTAATCACTGTATCAATTCATTAACACAAATCTGTTTTAATCCTAACATTCGTGTATATTTTCCAAATAAAGTTAAAAATGTAGAACTTTAAGAATCGGGTGACATCTATTCTTCTATCGATCTTATATTTGTAGTTGCAAAGTGGTGCAACATTTTAAGTCCACTAATTGCACTCCATGGTTTTAGGAAATTGCCCCTGATTCGAAGTTCGCCTTCTGATTTATTAAACGAACAAATCGTTTTAAGTGGTAAAGTCAACTTTTGGAATATTGTTGTGTTAACTTTGTTATATACCTCTATCTTATTTATTTAAATTCGATTTCCTGTTGACAGAAATTGAATTGATGAATGTTTTCTCGTGGGTTAAAGCTTTTTTACCAAAGAAACATTTCAAGAACATTATGGTCCACAATAACAACATTACAAGGTAGAAGTGCTGTCTTGTTGTCGGCCATGATTTTCTTGAGTTTGAAAAAAAAAATCTAAATCGCGTTTGTTTTAAAGCTGAAAAACTTCGCACTTATCATAAAATGTGCCTCTAACCTGTAGATTCCAAGCTTAACCGGTTATTTTGTACTTGGATAATTATCTAACTGAAAATCGGTAATGCAGTTCATATAACCGTTCAAAAGAAACCCAAAATATTAATCCATATTAACCGGTCTATTGTGAGCGTAACAGGTAATTTTCTACCTGGAAGATTAACTAACCGAAAATCGAAGTCGTAGGTAATGCAGTTCATCTAACTACCTTCTTTGGCGGTAAAATGAATGTACTTCCCACACTAGAATCTGGGGAAGATAAACCTACTGACTTTAGGGCCATTTTCTCAATGACCAGTTAACGCCAATCGCCAGTTTAATTGACAGAAATTCCACTGTTATTTGCCAAAGTGCCGGTTAGAGTTAACCGTGTACTGGGAAAACGGCCCTAGATGATTACTGAATACTTAGATGTTACCACTACAACTTTTATTATAATTGCTACCCAGAGACGCGTTTCTGTCCCAGGAACCCTAAACCGGTGGGGGAAACCCAATATTTTTAGTATTTTGCAAGGTATTTGCAAAGCAAGCAAAATTAACAATTTTTTGTCATTTTCATTTGGTTGTGGTAGACAAAGATATAAGATGTTCTGAAAAGTGCAAAAGTGTGTTCTGTGAAGAAATACTGGCGATCGTAAGGGTTATTTTTTTGAAGAACGGTGTTCTGCCCATAAATACTATGGAACAGGCCCGCCGTTCGGGATCGGATCTGGGTAATTTTTTGGTTTTTTGCTAATAACTTTTAAATTGCTAAAAATAATGGGTTTTCCCCACCGGGCTAGAGTTCCTGGGACTGAAACGCGTCTCTGGGTACTAGTTGAAGTTGGACGTATAGTATTACCCCAGTTTTTTATTGTAATTATGCTAATTGAAGCATTTTATATATGGGTGTACAAATGCTTTGTTATGGATTTATAGGAAATATAACAAAACTTCAGACGGCGATGTGCGGTGCTGAGTTGATATATGTAAAAGGTGATTAGCCGAAGCAACCCTGTTTGGTTGTTTTTGATTTCTGCAGCTGTCGTCGTCAGCAGCGCCAGTCCAATTGGCGTTTGTTGGCGTTCATGCATTCGCTGCCTTTCATTTGTTTTCTTTTGATCATCGCTTCGTTCGCTTCAATTTTCGCTGCAAGTTTAATTTTATTAAAATAAATATCGATCGTGTTTAGTTGCAAATAATGCAAGTGGGTGATTTTTGATAAATACGTGTCTAAAAACTACACATATATCGTTGTTTTATCGGCAAATACTCAGTCTGGAAGTACCAACATTCTTAACGTCTGCATTTTAATGAAAACGGCTGGGGTTGTGTGTGCTTGTACGTAAAATCAGGTTACGGTACTTTCTCGCCTGTGACTGATTTAATTATGCCATTGTCAGCGCTAAAAAATAAAAATTACTTGGAAAAGTGCGAGTGAAATCTGAAAATAGCGAAATAGCTTTGGAAATTGGAAAGCAGGCATTCTAAATTTTCAAAAATACAAAACCTATCCTAAGCGCAGGTAATTATGAGGTCATTTAATTGTAGCATTTTAATCGATTTAAAATTTGATTGCAATTTTTTTTGCAAGTCCATGTTGCACGTTCCGGTGGACTTTTAATACCTTGGCGGTTAATCAGGGCACTTTCATGCCGCGCCAATACCGCCATGGGCACTTCCACTCATGTCTAGAGTAGTTTCTCCCGCACAATGGGGCACCGACCATGATCAAATAATTTATATGGTCGCTTCAAATGACATAGCGTCTTCTTCCTCATCCACACCTTATGTCAAAAGCTTAGAAAATAGGCGAATCGTTTTTATAAATCATTAAACCATGGCACCGACGGGCCCTTACACAGACAAAATCACCCACTGTAGCTGCAGGAGTGGAAAGGGGATGTCGCGGCAGACTAGAAACGGAACTTAGACATATGCCTGTTAGGTACATTTATACAGTAGCTGTAGATGTCAATGAAGATTAAGCCTTTTAAGCTGTTAATTATATAGCCATTGAGGTTCAAATATCAGTTGTTTTGGATTTATTTGGAAAATATGCATCAAGAATCATTATAATTTATTTAAAACCATATATGTAATACTTCTTAAAAGGAGAGGTAAACATTTTTAATTTAGAATTAATGAACTTTACCTATGTCAAATGCGTTTTTCATGGGGAAATATAAATATTTGCAAAATGTATGGATGTGTGTAGAGAAGTTATAGGGTTATACCATAATCCAATAACACAGGTCGTCTTATTGGACCAGCTGAATTTTAATTTTTCTCGAATTTTGACAGTACAATCATTTCTCAGTGCGATTTTGATGTATGTGTGTCGCAATGCCTTGTTGTTGTTGTTGTGGTAACGACAAAAACACTCGCCGAAGGTTTTGGGGAGTGTTGTCGAATTAGCAGTCCTTGGCCGGATTTGAACCCTTTACGCTCCAGTACTCTATTGCGGTACTGCCCGACTGTCGTGGTAGCGATTTATGGCCAGTGAAACCTTCTAGGTCATGTCACCCCTCCTTCCGTAAGGAAGGATAAGATGGGTAATGAGAGGTGAAAGGCATCATATCCGTAGATCAACCATCGAGTTGCACGTCATTAACTTTGTGCATATTAGTCGCCTCTTACAACCGGTATGCCTACCTCGGGCATATTCTAAACCCTTAACCCGCAGGGACGTGTCGCAATGCCTCCATGTATGTGTTCTTTTGAGGACCACCTACTCCCACTCTCGCTTTGCTGGTTAATACTCCATAGAGTAATCCCATGGGAGTATTTTGAGAGTACTCTCACGTAGGTGGTCTATAGAGTATTCAAATCAAAGAAACGGAGTACTCCGAGATGGATTAGGTAATCCAATCACCGGACATTGGCATGTTAATTGGACCACCTTTTTTATAAGAATGAGGATATGTGTTGGAGTACTCTGATCTCCTTAAGGAGTATTCTTTGGAGTATAAAACGGTATATTTCCGTTTTTTGCAGGGGATAGTATCAATTTATAAGTATTACATAGATCAAAAGAACCACACAAAAGTGTTAGAGACTTGAATTATATGTATGTAACGAGACTTTAATTGTAGTTTTATTTACCAGTCCAGGTGGGGAATAAACACAACAATGCCCTTAAAGTAAAATAAGGGTATTTTGTTTATTATAAAACTTAATTTTTATAATCTGTTGCAGCAACGCACTTTTCAATTGCGGCAGACGCACACAGCTTTCCCATTGCAATAACCACCACGTTTTCCTCGTAACACACAACCACCTGCACATACGCTATGCTTAACACCAGTTCCGCTCAATAGATCACAAGTGGCGCGCTTCTGACGGTAGAACTCTGCAACAGGCTCCGCTTTCAAAAGAGCCAATTGAGCTTCTTCAAGATCCACGGCAGTGACCGCATCAGTTGGTGCAGCATTCGTTGCTTTCAGAATACAGAAGATACAAATGAGACCAGCAAAAAGTACGATTGTCTTCATGTTGATAGATTCGAATTTTGAATGCAAACTAAGTAGATGCTGTATTGAGCTTTGGCTGTTGTGACTTATAAGACAAGCTGTTTTGCTTTAACACTCAATTGATCAGCCAAGCTGACTTTTATATCTACTTGGTTGAAACGTAGGCTTCATAGTATTTTTTGTACATACGTAAATATGCATATGCTGTTCTATATAAGTCTGGGATATTCCGTCTTCTGGGACATGCCGTCGTAAGGGGACTTACCTCAAGCGCTTTTATCTGCTAAGATGTAGAGCTCCTATAATGTTATGACTTTAAGACAGTTGTAGTTGGTGATAAGAGTACAAATAAGACACAAATATGCATATATGTATAGGGGACTTTAGTTTTTGAAATAACCCAGAGCAGCTCAAATCAATATTTATATATTTACGCACATTGCAAGATACCCAGCGGGTAATATATGTGTGAATCGGAGCTTTGAATAGATGCCAGTATAAATGCTCCTTTATTTCCCCTTTACACGTATTGTACTCAAAAAGCATGCATACTCTATCCCTTTTTTTTTACTACTTTTGTATGCATGTATCTGTATTAATTCTGAAAGCATACAGGAATACCATTGCGTACACACGATTTATATGTACAAAATCACTTATACTGGATGGTTGAAATATCATGGATTCATACATAAATAATATTTGTATTCATACATATGTTTATCTAACAGAAGTGTTCAAGCGACATAAGCTATAACTATTTATTTCGTCTATTTTATTTGCACTGCACTCTCTTGTAATTCGCAAGCAGCTTATGAAATATCCCAAAGATATAGTTTATGTTTTGTAATCCCAAAGCGGTGTTTTTCACAACGAGAATGAGGAAGCCAATCCCGCGCAATGCCTCAGAGCCAACAGTGTTCGCCCCACAATTAATACATACAAGGTGTAAAGGTGCCCCACACCCCCCGTTCTATAGAGAACAAATAACTCAAGTAAAAAGTACTAATAATTCAAAATTTAATATTCCCCAAAATATCGCCCCTATGCAATATGTGCAAGGGGGGTTTTTCAAAATGAAAATGAGGAAGCCAATCCCGTGCAATGCCTCAGAGCCAACAGTGCTCGCCCCCAATTAATACATACAAGGTGTAAAGGTGCCTCGCACTCCCTGTTCTATATAGAACAAATAATTTAAATAAATAAAATAATAAATAAATATTAGAAAAGGGCTCCCTAAACTAAACATGTGCTCCGCACACCCCCTTTTCCTCTCTAAACCAATAATATAATAGAAATAATAAAATATACAAAAAAATAACAAAAAAACTACTCGCCCTCCATAAAGCTTAGACAAGGAGCAAAATGAAGACAAATTGCACAACTTTGAACCATCGAAATAAAACCAACGGGGCCCTTAAACCATATGTAAAGGGTGCACTTTATTCAATCTTACCCATGAAATGGTATTATAACTTTGTCCCGATGTTTGTAAGTATGAGAAGAAGAGAAAAGACCAATCAATAAGTATACCGAAATGATCAGGGCGATGAACTGAGTCGATTTAGCCATATCCGTTTGTCTGTTTGAACGCAAACTAGTCCCTCAGTTTTTCAGATATCGATGAAATTTTTTATGGGGCCGCCATTTGTAATATTTAAATCATCGGACCAATACAACGCATAGCTCCCATACAATCGGTTGCTCCGTAAAACGGCTCTATAACTCTTGCAATCAAAAAGTTAGGAATGTAAAATTTTGCAGTACATATGGCGGCCGCCGTGGTGTGAAGGTAGTGTTGCCGGCCTACCACACCAAAGGTCCATGGTTCGAGCCCTGGTACAGGTAACATCAAAAGTGATTTGAAAAAAAAAAAAAAAAAAAAGTTTTTCAAAACGGGGTCGCCCCTCGGCAGTGGTTTGGCAAACTCTCCGAGTGTATTTCTGCCATGACAGGCTTCTCAGCAAAAATTCGTCTCCTTTGTAGATGCCGTTCGGAGTCGGCAAAAAACTGTAGGTCCCACCAATTTGTAGGGAAAAATTCAAATCGGCACACCACAAATTGGAAGAGAAGCTTGGCGCAAAAATCTCTTAGGAGGTTTATGATGATATACCTGTTGTATATCGCGCCATAGAGATAGAAAGATAGCTTCCATACCACCGATTGTTCCAGTAACTGAAGTTAAGGCTATAACTTTTGCAATTTATTAGTAAGGAACACAAAATAAGTATACAATATACGAGGTGTGTTCAAAAAGTATCGCGAATTTTGAATTTTCGCTGGTTACGTATATTCGAATTTCGAATTTTTTGTGGCGTTATGTTGGTACTCATGTCTCTTACTTATGCCGACAAGCTCGGCCATTTTGAATGTTCAGTTAATTGTTGACAGCTGCTTTGCTTGCACGTGTTTTGGATCGTCTTCGATTTTTACCTATTTTTTTTACCAAAATTGCTCAATTGTGACCAAAAACAGCATCGCATGAACATTGCTAATGAGATGTTAAACTCTGTCCCCGACGACCCAATGGTTATGACGTGGAAACCAAAGCTCAATCATCTCAATGGAAGCTGCCGCACGAACCAAGACCGAAAAAAGCGCGCCAAGTTCGGTCGAATGTGAAAGTTTTGCTGACAGTTTTCTTCGATTGCAGGGGCGTGGTGCATCATGAGTTCTTGCCACAGGGAAGAACGGTCAATAAGGAATATTACCTGCAAGTTATGCGCAATTTGCGCGAAGCAATCCGCCAGAAACGCCCGGATTTGTGGAAGAACAAAAATTGGCTTTTACACCACGATAACGCCCCTGCTCACGCATCGTTGCTTGTGTGCGACTTTTTGGCCAAAAACAACACACTAATGATGCCGCAGCCACCGTATTCCCCAGATCTGGCCCCCTGTGACTTTTTCTTGTTCCCTAAACTGAAGAGGCCCATGAAAGGACGACGTTACGCTTCTCTTGACGAGATAAAGACGGCATCGAAGTAGGAGCTGAACAAGATACAAAAAAATGATTTTTTGAAGTGCTTCGAAGATTGGAAAAACCGTTGGCACAAGTGTATAATATCTCATGGGGATTACTTTGAAGGGGACAAAATAGATATTCATGAATAAATAAATAATTTTTGAAAAAACACAAAATTCGCGATACTTTTTGAACACACCGCGTACATGAATTTATTTATTGGTTCTTTTTTGTGTATGCATTTATGTGAAAACTATAAGCTATATGGCTTCATGTTTAAATAATAAATACTTTGCCAAACCTTTTACTATATTTATTCGTCTTTCATTATTCAATCCCTTAAACTGTTTAATAACAACCATTCAACTTCTGCAAAAAGGGGAGAATGCCTCTTAAAAGGCCCTTCACTACTTTTGCTTCGAAACGCTACTACAATTGTATTAATGTGTGTTGTTATTGTTGTTGTAACGACAAAAACACTCCCCGAAGCTTTGGGGAGTGTTGTCGAATTAACAGTCCTTGGCCGGATTTGAACCCGGTACGCCCCGGTACTCCCTTGCGGTACTGTCGTGGTAGCGATTTATGACCAGTGAAACCTAGGTCATGTCACCAGATGGGTAATGAGAGGTGAGAGGCATCACATCCGTAGATCAACCATCGAGTTGCACGTCATTACCTTTGTGCATATTAGTCGCCTCTTACGACCGGTATGCCTACCTCGGGCATATTCTAAACCCCTAACCCGTATATTGTGATTTCACACATACTAACACAAAAAATACCGATCATGCGCAGAAATTACATTTGCACTCATATTGTTTGACGGAATAACACAGCATCCAAGGCGAATTCAGTACAAGGCATTATCCAATCAGCTGATACCTACTTTTTTCTCGAATTTTGACACTACAAATTTCACCGCAGTACGATTTTGACATTAGATCCGTTAATTACAAAAACAAAATACATGGAAAATGTGTGTCTGTATGTTTGTAATTCGCCTTGCCTCCACCTTATATTGAATTCGACTTGACAGCATCCCTAGTACCTATTCTTCAGAGTAAAGTACTTCTACAACAACAACTACCGTTCCTTTTCATCGTAACGTTTCACTTTTTAAACTGAGCTACGGTTTCGAATAGAAATAAGTGGTTTTAACATGTTTTGGTATGAAGTATGTACATATGTATGTATAATAAATTTCCCTGCTATCAAGAGATCATTGAACGCTATATGCAAACACATTCGTAAGTGTATTTCTTTCTTTAACGTAGCTGTCAGCTACAGCATCCCTTCTCTTTTTGGCAATAGCACGAAACTTACCTTCAAACGATGGCAATTTTTTAAGCGACAGAGTCATTCACTCATTTCAAATTGTCTTTCAACACCACTGCTGTCGTTGCTGTTGAAACGTCATTAAGTTATTGTTGGTGCAAAGCAATGTGGAACAAATTTGAGAGTGCTTTTAAATGTAGATTTATTTTATTGATTTTTTATGTTTCTTATTCATACTCTTGCGTTATTAGTGATGCAAGCACGAAAACCTGTACCTACAATGTTAATGATCTTTCTTTGGCAGTCCAGCCCACCTGTTGTCGTCTGATTTTGATATACTAAGTTAATAACGAACCACTTGTTGGCCTCTTTATATTTAGCACAAATACGAAAAAAAAAATAAAGGAAAGTTGCAAATTTGTATTTGTATTGTATACTTACGTTTATCTAATATTCGGGTTATTGAGGCTTTTCCGTATTTTCTATGTGAGACACTGTAATAGGTACATGGGTCGTGAGTTACTATAGATCCAACATCTAAATAATTCAGCTTCTTAGAAGGAGACTCCAGAAACACTGTAGGAACACAGCGCTCTAAAACAAAAAGGTTATAATTCTAAAATATGTAAAATCATAATTCTCCATTCGAAATATAATGTTATTCTCTAATTAAAATCAATATATGTATGTACAGAGAAGCCTCTCCTAACGGACACCTCATTTGGGCGGACATTTTCTTATGCACCAAGTTTAAAATACAATTTTTCGAACAAATTTCCCTTCCTTAGGCGGACGCGGACAGTCATTTGCTATAAAACTGAACCAAAAATCTGTATTGAGCGGACGCGAGCCACTTGTCAACGGAGAAAGAGATTTCATTTTTTTTTTACTGTATTTATTTTTTTACTTTTTATTATTGCTATATTTTTAATTTTATAATATCACAATTTGTTCGTCGACTAAGTTGCATTCATGTCTCAAACCTTAATGTTTTTTTATTTGGGATAAAATACAAGAGTGAAAATACATAAAAAAAATGAATACTTGCAATTAAAAATTAAAGAAAAATTATTGTAAAGTTAAGAAACGTTTAACAAAAGTTAGGGTGCGAACTCGCAACCCTACAATCGATAGTGGAGTAGCTTTCCAAACAACTGATTAAAAGCGTCCTGTTGGTGGTGTGCATACTATGTATATAAATGAAAAAAGGAATTCCCCGTGTTTCTTTAAAATATTTTTTTAAAGTGAATGCCCAGTTTGCTCAATGAATTATGTTGAGTGATAGTGCAAACACGTAAAACGATGGCGAGGTCAAACATGAACTAAAAAGATAAAATTGAGATCATACACGCAAGTGAGGAAAGCAATTTGTCTGTACGCGCATTAGCCGAAAGATAATCGTGAAACATATGTAACTTAAATTTATTTTCCGTGGGTTAATAATTTTCTAGCGAATAAAAATTTACTTAATTATGTATGTAAAGTTTCTCTAAATTTCTGTCATCCTTCATGAAAGTATTCCCTTATCTGGGCCAATGGTACAAGAAAAGGCTAGAGAAATCGCTTTAAAACTCGGTGTCAATGATGCTTATTAGACATAACATAACTTTTCGGTACATTTGCGGTGAAACTGTTGATATGCTAAATGTGACGCAATTTTGGGAAAAACTACCATCAATGCTGATTGGATATACCCCTAGGGATATTCATAATGCTAACGAGACAGACCTTTTCTTCAGAGCTTTGCCAAACAAAACCTTGGCTATAAAAAACGAGGTATGCCGTGGAGGCAAACTTTCCAAAGAACGTCTAACTGTCCTATTTTGTATAAAGTTTGAAAGTAATAAATATACACATATCTTGTTTGATCAATGTTATATAAATATATTTGATTTAAATGAAAAAATGTTGAGCATTATAAGATTTATAAAATACTTACCCACTCCCTTATGCGGACACCTCTGTTGGGCGGACAAAAATTTACTGCCGTTGAGTGTCCACCCAAGAGAGGTTTCACTGTATTTATGTTTGTACGTATGCCATGAAAGGCACTTTCATTTTTGTCCATTAACCGTTGCATGCACTTATGCACCCATTCTATGGTTTCCAATAGCCACACTTGATATTCGATTCGTGTGTATCTGAAACTGCTAATTGCAGACAAAGCAAAAATTCACTTTTTTCTAAGGCTTAACAAATATTTTTTTTTTTTGCATAAATTACGACTTTGTACTACAAACTTTTACTACAACTACAAATATTGTTATTAGAGTTGAAGTCATATTTCTTTGTGATGGCTTATGTTAAAGTCATAGTCAAGTAACGTGTTGCATGCAATCAAACACTCCATTGCATATTATTCGAAAAAATATGCTTACATTATTTTTTATCGCATCATATTTCGCCTTTTGATTTCAGTGAATCGGTCTGTCATGACAGTTTTTGTGGTGCAACTCTCTGAAGTTAGAAATCGATGATAAGTAAAATGCAACAAAAAAACAATTTTGTGTATGTACATATATATACATTAGACTGGGCCGATTTATTAACCGATATCGATTTTTCGATAGGTTTTGGGCTCAGGAAAAAAAAGTTCCAAATTTAATTTTTTTTTTCCAAAACCCGAAAAAAATTTTTTTTTCAAAAAAATGTTATCGCCAACGTTTTTAGCGCATAATTTTAAGTGGGACAGGAAATATGAGACAAATTCGTTTTCATCGAAAACATTTTTGCATGTATGCTGAAAAACCCCTTAAAAAAAATGGCGAAAGGGTCAATTTTTTTACCAAAACACTCCCCAAAACCCAAAAATACAATTTTTTTCAATACACTGTTATCGCCAACGTTTTTAGCGGACATTTTTGGGTCGGACAGGGTATAGATGAAAATTTTAAAATCAAATGAAAATTTTTTTAGTAGGTCATGAAAAAAACCTTAAAAATCAAATTCGAAAAAAGTCAAAAAAATGAAATTTCGCAGGCTCGAAAATTATTTGTTTGGGTATGCGTAGTGGAACTTTTCTTGAGCACAAAACCTATCGAAAAATCGATGGCGCGACATCGGTTAAATTTCGTCCATACAAATCGACCCACCCTAATATACATATATGTATTAGGTAATACATATTTAAGAGTAGGCGGCCAATAGGGGACCGGTACCCCGCGTTCTATGGTTATGTATAACGTTTTTGTGTATAAAATCATTGTTTATACTACAATTTTTCTTTATTCAAGTATTTACATACATTTGTACGCGTTCATTGCATACACAACATGTGTTTATTTTTATAATAATCATTTTCAATTGCATACTTAGGTTATTCCTTTGAATAGAAATCTAACGCCTTACAAACTCGCCCACTTAAACAAATGTAGTATATTCTATAATATGAGTGTTCCAGAGCGTTGGTAGCAAACGGTGGGTACTCACTACTTACTTTGTAGAGAACGGCTGTTAAACTTTTTCCAATATTTTTTTTTTTCTTATTTTCTACATATGCATGTAGATAAGGACCAGAAAGCGAAGTAAATGTTTTGGTACATACATACATATAATAAGCGACTTGTTTTATACTTGCTTCATTCATTGCCTTATTTTTTTTGACTCATACCCTGCAAAAAACGGAAATACTCCGTTTCATACTCCATAGAGTATCAGAGTACTCCAACACATATCCTCATTCATATAAAAAAGATGGTCCAATTTACATGGCAATGTCCGGTGATTGGATCACCTAATCCATCTCGGAGTACTCCGTTTCTTTGCTTTTGAATACTCTATAGACCACCTACGTGAGAGTACTCTCAAAATACTCCCATGGGATTACTCTATAGAGTATTCAACAGCAAAGCGAGAGCGGGAGTAGGTGGTCCTCAAAAGAACACATACTCCCTTCTCGCTTTTGTCTAGAGTACTCTATAGAGTAATCGTTAGGCAGAATTTTCAAAGTACTCCAACGTAGGTGCTCTATAGACTATTCAGAAGCAAAGTAAATGGTACTCCGAATAGGATTAGGTGATCCAATCACCGGACATCGCTATGTAAATTGGACCACCTTTTTTATATGAATGAGGATAAGTGTTGGAGTACTCTGATGGTCCAACGTTTTTTACAGGGTATTATCATTTATAATCATGTTTTTCCAAATTTAATATGAAGTACCACGGTGACATTTTGCAAAATATCTTAGGCCAATTTATATCACATGATATATTCTGATGTAATGTGATATAACTTTTTTCTTACGCAAACCGGAATATTGCTTATAAAGGAAATGTCACTTTAAATCTCAATATAGATCTTAATTTTAAGTAAATATTATTAATCTAGATATGATTTGAATTACCTGGTTCTGATATCATTTCATAGGATTTATCGTCGTAAATATACATAATGTGATCTAATTTACCCTATTACTTAATTTGGATTAAGTGTAGTATTACTCTTTAATTAGTATTTCTATTAGAGGAAAGCTAAAGTAACAGACTATCTAAATCCGATTTCTTTTATCTGATTCTGTATCCCCTATCATTGCTTAATGACATCATAAGATGTCATATCACATAATTCTCCATATGATACCATGTCTAGAGAAATTTCTTTCTGCAAATGAAGTGATATTTTGTATACGAGGGTTGCCTTTTATATTTTGCGCCTAATAATGAAAGCACAGTCAAATATTAAGGAAAATAGTGTTATTGTTTTTCAAAATATTCTCCATCCAAATCAATACACTTCTGTATTCGCTTGAACGAATTTTCAAAGCACTTTTGCGACTCAGAAGAGGATACCTCTAAAACGAGCTGTTTCCTTCAGGCATTGAAAAACGTTGACCTCGCATTTTTTTTTTTTGATGTTCGGGAATAAAAAGAAATCATTAGATGCCAAATCAGGGCTGTAAGGCGGATGACCCATCAATTCGACCTTTTGAGTCCTCAAAAACTCTCTTGTGTGCTCCCATTGTCTTGGTGAAGAATGATTTGTCTTCGGCGGTTGGTTTTCCTTAATTCTCCAAAACTTTTTGGCAAACAAATGGTTGTATACCACTCAGAATTGACAGTTTTAAGTTTATCTAGTGGAACAGTGGTGTGAAGGTAGTGTTGCCGGCCTACCACACCGAAGGTCCATGGTTCGAGCCCTGGTACAGGTAACATCAAAAGTGATTTGAAAAAAGTTTTTCAAAACGGGGTCGCCCCTCGGCAGTGGTTTGGCAAACTCTCCGAGTGTATTTCTGCCATGACAGGCTTCTCAGCAAAAATTCGTCTCCTTTGTAGATGCCGTTCGGAGTCGGCAAAAAACTGTAGGTCCCACCAATTTGTAGGGAAAATTCAAATCGGCACACCACAAATTGGAAGAGAAGCTTGGCGCAAAAATCTCTTAGGAGGTTTATGATGATATACCTGTTGTATATCGCGCCATAGAGAGAGTGGAACAGTTCCGACATGACCACAGATTTTCCGAAAAAACAGGCGACCATTTGCTTTAAGGTGCTTCTTGCTCGAACAACTTTTGTTGGATCAGGCTCGTCTTGGAACAGCTATACAGTCGATTGCTGTTTTGTTTCCGGCTCATATGCATAGATCCAAGATTCGTCACCTGTTACGATGTCATAGACGTGCTTTGATCCAGCGCGGCTAAATTTCTTCAACATTTCTTTACACCAATCGACACGAGTCCTTTTTTGGGCAATTGTCAAATTATGCGGTATCCAACGAGAACAAATCTTCTTTACGACCAAATGTTCATGCAATATTGAATGTATGCTGGTCCCACTAATGGCCAAGGATGCGTCTATCTCGCGATATGTCACATGACGATCTTGTATTATCAATTGACGCACAGCATCGGCTGTTTCTGGCACATCCACCGTTTTTGGACGACCTTCACGAAATTCGTCCTGCAAAGATTGGCGGCCACGTAGGAACTCGTACCATCGTTACACAGTGGCTAAGTGTGGTGATTCAACACCAAAAGTAGAAGCAAGTTGATTGATGCACTCCTGTCTCCATTAAAATTTTGGCATTTTTACTAATAGATATTGAGTTTACTAAGTATACAATAGATTCTGAAGATTATAAGACAATCAAAATCTAGTGTATATATGTATATTGTAAGATACTTTTTATTATATTATACTTAATTATTTTGTTGGTCAGCAGAGCAAGATGCACTGTCGCCTTATTTCTTATAGGTATCGACTTTATAAATTTTTCCAATTACATTATAGTGAACTCGATCTTCTGTCATTCGTTTTGCTTACGTTATTTATTTCAAATTCAATTATAATATGCAAGATTCAATTAATTGATGCTGACAACAACAAAATTACACTTTGTTGTGTATAGAAATGATGTTGTTTATGTGCCGTGTATTGTTCCATACTCCAAACCCCTTCCTTATGCCTACCAAACGCTGAAATAAAGCGAGCTTTCTGTTGTTGATTCGTTATATTTTACCTCTTTTTGTTTAATTTTATTTTTCCATTTTGAAATCTGTCTGATTTTCTTCGTTTTTGCTGCACATTAACCACGCTTCAACCGCGCATTTTCAATAATAAATTTTATCTTTTGCTATCGGGTCGCAAAAAAAAAGCCCCATGCGCCTTGTATGCAAATTCCTTATAACAACATGCATACTAGTTATTTACCAACAGCGCAGAACCGCATACACAACCGGAATAATTTCTTAGTGAAAATGTTTATAAGCCGTAGATGCGGTTTTTGTCCAAACCAGGATTTTTTCTTTTTGCAACTTAGTAACAAACGATTGCGACTGTTTAAAAATACGTATTTTTTTAGTAGTTTCTTAATCATCTATTCTCTTTTTAGCTTATGTCGTATTATTAGTGTCTTGCCGACTTGCTGTTAATCGAAATCACGCAAATGAGCGTCGTTTTTATAAGCGCGATTGGCTTTATTGTTATTGTTTGACCCAGAAACTTAGGAATTCGATAGTCCACACGAGTTCATAACCATACATAAGTAGTGCTTGCAGCATGTACATACGTAGTGGTTGATTAACTAACTGATTTCTAACCACTGACTCATTAAATAAGTAGCAAACTGCAGTTTGGCATTTGTTTCTGTTAGTTTCATACTTGGGAGAGTTTGGGATGAAAATGTTTTTTTAAACCCAACTTGATATTTATATTTTTCTTTAGAAGTCACGAAATTCTTCAAATTTCGCTTAGCTTAGTCCCGAATTTTTTTATGAGAACCGCTATTTTTTTTTTATGGCACAGATATAATCTTCTATTCAACATTATTACTCTGCAGCTCTTCTCATCTCCATTATAACCGATCATTCTGAAATTTTGAAATATCAACTAAATTAATTGCACAGTATTTGGCATTTTAAGTTACACAAGTTTGAAGACCTACGAACTTCAGCATCCTTGTTAGTAACCTTGTAAGTTCAAGAGTACCTAAATCTTTACGAAAATTTATACGAAAAAACATTTTACGGACAAAGGCAAAAGTAAATAAAAGAGATCAATAATGATTGCAACTATACCTACTAAAAAATATCCAGAAGCGGAACAGGTGATTGGTTAGCTGATCATCAGTAGATCTTTTTGTCGTTCATTAATGCCAACAGAATGAAATGAGAATACAAATGAAGTCAATCGCTCAAAATTGCAAGCATATATGTATATGAATGTGTACAATTGTATGTACTACATATATACAAAAATGTGCATATATTAGTAAATATAATTGTATATATTCATTGGATATATTAATGTATAAAAAATGTAAACAAAGCATATCCCACGAAAATAAATATACGAGGCACTTTGTCGAACAAATCGCAATCAGCTGAGGTATTTTTTCTCGTCTCTATATTTACCAAAATGCATGTGCGTGGAATTATTTATGTGATTAATTATTGGTGTTTTTAGGTTTTTATTTAAATTTTTTCTTTTTACGTTTCTTTTGTGTATAACACTAAGGTTTCATTTATCGATAACTGTTGAAAATATAGTGTTAATGCCGACACTAACTGAAAACGCTGGCACTGGCCCTGCAAAACCGATCCGAGTATCAGAGTATTCACAAGAAATCCTATTCCATATAAAAAACGTGGTCCGATTTACATGGCGTAGTCCTCACACAAAGTCCACACATGTATAAATATATTTTAGAAATGAACTTGACTAATGTCGCAAAAAAATTGTGTGCACCTTAAAGTTTAGCTCGTACTAGGGCGGAAAATACGAGAATATATAATCTGTACCTATGTTGGTATTTAGTATGTTGTTAAAAAAGAAATCTGTCTCCAAATGACTTATTCTTTAAATGCAAAAGATCTCTGACCTACAACACATTTAAATTTTTTTTCATTACTTTATCATGTTGTCTTGTCATTTATTTCCTCTCAGTTGCTTGCTTGTTCTGTTTCCTTTGTTAAATTTTCTGTAAGGCTCATTTGCATTTGCCAGATACACTTTAAATCTACTTAAAGTGTATCGCGCTGTACGATCACATTGCGTTCTGTGTGCTAATTTTTCTTAACTTTTTTTTCAAACTTTTACCCGTCTGTCTTTGCATTGTCTTTTGAGTGCTCGGTGCCAGGGTTCGGAGTAAATTAAATTTATTTCTGAGAGAAAAAAGTACTGTAGAGAAGTTTTGGAGTGCTTTTAGAAGATATTGATGACAATGCTCTATAATATATCACTTTTTTAGCAAATTAAATAAAGATGAACTTTTGCTGAGAAGCCTTCCATGGCAGAAAAAACTTCTTTTTCAAACCACTTTTGATGTTACCCGTCCCCGAACTCGTACCTTGGATTTTCGGTGTGGTGGACTACCACCCATAATGAGAAATTTGTATTTGTACGCAGGGTATTATAATTTTGTACACAGAACGGGTGTTTGTCAAGGAATAGAAATACGAGTAGATATTAAGTTCCATATCTTAAAGTTAACTGAAGTAAAAATTTGATACATTTCAATGAAATTAGGTAAGCAAGTTGACATTGAAAATGTGCGAAATCGGATGTAATCCACGCCCCTTTTCTAAACTTTCAAAAACCATAACATGTTATAATTCATTAGCGGATGCAGTTAAATTTGTATAATGTATTAACATATTAATATATTAATGATTTTCCGGAAAAAGGGGCGTGGCACCGCCCACATAAAAGTAAACCAAGTTTAAAGTTCTAATAACTTCAGAACCGTTTACGATAGAATGACGAAACTGCACAACGCATGTTGCGTTATTAGGGATATTTTGCAGCAGCCAGCCGATTTGTTTCCTCATTCCTAAAATGCAGTAGATCTACTGGAGTTTCATTAAAGTCAGACCTATTAAATAATGATTACTAATCGTAATGATTAACAGTTTGTATAAATAAAATATTGAGAATCCATTTAATGATTGATTACCAATTACTTAAAATTTTTAATGATTATTTTCCAATTAATTAGAAAAATAATCAAAAAAAAATCATGAATATTTACGATTATTAAAAAAATTTAAAATAATCAAAAAAAGTTGCTTTGATTAATTTGGATTTTTTTTTAATTCTTAAAGTTTTTTTTCTTTCTTTTGATTTTTTTTCGGTATTGTTGTAGAAGCACATAAATATTCACATCAACAATACTAAAAAAAAATCAAAAATAATCAAAGAAAAATCAAAAATTATCGAAAGTAATCAAAACAACTTTTTTTGGATTATTTTTTGATTTTGTCTAAACGTAATCCATTAATAATTGCCCTTTCTTGAAAAACAATTAAAAGAAGCATTACCAATTAAAAAAGCCGTCTAATTAATTGATTACTAATTACTAAACAAATTTAACAGGTCTGATTAAAGCACAAAACCTTTTCACTTATAGCTAACGTTTGCAAAATTCATAGCTTTCTACTTATCTATGTAGATATGTATGTACATATCTACACTTGAACAACAGTACTGGCATTTTTTTATGGTAGCAAAATTTTTGCAAATTATTTGCAAACTCTAACATTCCATTTGCATTGGCGCATATTTACCCATCATATAAAAGACGCGATAACGATGGTTGTGTGTGTACATGTGTGATGCAGTGTACATAAATAAAACAAAATTAAGTGAAACTGAGTACATGATAAAGAGGAAACGTAGATTAGTATTTAATTTATTTAATACACGTTCACGTATCGCCTTTATGTGGGCTATCTTGTTGCCAATTGATTTAAAATGAAAGAGCAACGATTCAAAAATATTCACGCTTTTGGCACGATTTGCGTAAGTAAGCGCGACCAATACGGTTCAAGCCATTTACAACAGAAAACACCTGCTAATTGCTCCCCGTGTACTACATTAGAACTTCACAAAATAAAATTTTTTTTATATTCTTCTAAGATGACTCAAAAGTAGCGACTGTTTATAAAAATTGGATTCTTAAAGTATGGGCTGTTACATAGTGTAATAAACAAGGAGAAGTAAATAAAAAGAGACAGAAAACGTACGCTATCTGAAATGGTACGGGTGTATTTTCAGGTACGCAGGAGGGTAAAATCTCAAAGAATTTTTGCCCGTTTTTGTAAAAAAGGAGTAAAAAAATGAACTACTTTCTAAAATTAACAATAGCGGAAATTTTGTTTTTGTGTATTAATGTAGCGTGAAGAATAAATAGGTGATCAATAGCGAGAGGTGAAAGGAGGCATATCTATAAATAAGCCATTGACTGGTACTTTACTACCTTTTACGACTCTTGAATGGTTTCCTGGCTTTCGCTCTGGTGTGGAAAATTTTACAATTAAAATATGTAGCTTTACAGAGGCTTCTGGGCTGGAGTCGATCCAAATGGTTTCTTACTAAAACAATTTCAAGATAGGTCTGCGTAGGTGGTAGATCTTGTTTTGAGTCGATAATAAACTTTATTTAACTCCAATCTTTGGCGGAAACTAAAGAACATACCACCACAAATTGAATAAGAAACTTCTCCATAAAAGTTGTCACACTTGCCTTATGAAACTTACTTACTTATTACTTTTTTTTTGTTTTATAATTATTTGGTTGTTTGCCGTATTGGTAGAAGATATTTCTGACTCACTTTTCACATTAGCTTTTTCATATATAAAACGTCGTTTGGAAATTTTGTCTTTGTGAGGTACTGTTAAGCGCATCGTCAAAGATGCAGGCAGGATAGGGCTGCCATATTCTTTGGTTGTATATGAATCGCAATTGTTGCACTGTTTAGGTACTGTGAGATGAAAAAATGTGCTTTTCTAAAGGCCTAGATACATTTTTTTGTAAACAAATTGAACTTATTTCATAGCGATAATGAAATTATTGATTTTACACGAGCTTTACTTTAGTGATATATCAGTTACTGTATTAGGTGAAAACTCCTTAAAACCTTGCAGAAACCTACAGTTTTGTGATATCATTGAAAGATAACTCTAAAGATAAATCGCCTTTTTTCGTGAAAATATCTTCCACGATATGATTTTGCTGAACTTTACTTTCAAGAACTACCAAAAAAGGTATAACCCGAAAACAGGACGGTTGACCTCGTATATTTATATAAAAAATAGTAATAAATTTATGTACTAAAACGTACTTATTTTACACAAAAAACAACACTTTTGCGTATACAACATTTGCTCCACATTTTCAGATAGCCGAATGACAGAACAAAGAAGAAATTCGAGCGAGACAACTGACAGCTTACTTCACCTTGTTTTGATTACACTATAGGGCTATTATTGCTCATTGAATACTACATATAGAAATAAAATGAGAGAAATCACATTTACTTAAAATTGTTTAAAAAATGATTCAACTTCAAAGTTCATATTTTGTAAATTGCAAAAGTCTTCTAAATGAAATTCTAAGATGGGGCGCTTTGTAAGCGAAGCGGAAATGTTTTGGCGTTACAAAAACAACCGCAACATAGCGCGATCTTGATGTAAAATTGAACGATTTTCCGTCATCCCTTGTCAAATTTGACACTTTCTGACAACTTTGCATCCTGTGGGAAAATCAACAAAGCAAAATAAATCAATAGCGCGATCTTCTTACTCTGTCGTTGATTTGGTATCCACACACAACTTGCTCTATGCACTAATTTCTCATGTACTTAGATTTCAATTTGGGTTGAGAATATTTTTTCTCACATGCTTTCAACAATAAACCCCTTTTTCTTGTTCCTTTTTTAAATTTCACTCTACTTATAAATGCTTGTGGCGAACAATGTGCTGTTGAGTGATTTTTTTGCATTCCCATTAAATTTCTATTATTTTCCGGTTTGTATTGGTTTTTTTATTTTTGTTGTTTCTAATCTCCAAGGCTGTTGAAATATGACGTATATTTTACTATTTTCACACACATGTTAGCAAATACTGTATACATTAATATATACATACATATAAATTTCGAACAAGTCATAATCAATCATATGAGATGATGATTGTCATAATATTTTTCAGCTAAGCACGTGCAAACAACTATTATTTATTTCATCGATATCTTTCAGCTTCTTATTTATTAGGTTATTTGCTAATTAATTTTTGCTGACATAACCCAGCTTAATATCGGGACAGTACTTTCTCAGATTTTTTTACTAAAAGCGTGGAATAGGTTACTTATAAAATAAACAAAAAATATTGTAAACTTTGGCGCGAATGTAATACTTATCGAAAAACCTGGACTGTTAAATTTAATTAGTAATTAGTAATCAATTAATTAGACGGTTTTTTTAATTGGTAATGATTATTTAAATTGTTTTTCAAAGAAAGGCAATTATTAATTGATTACGATTAGAAAAAATTAAAAAATAATTAAAAACAAAACAGTAAAAATAATCAAAAAAAATTGTTTTTTTTTTTTTAGTATTGTTGATGTTTCTACAACAATACTGAAAAAAATCTAAAAGAATTAAAAAAATAATCAAATGTAATCAAAAGAACTTTTTTTTGATTATTTTTGATTTTTTTTAATAATCGTAAAAAATCATAATTTTTTTTTTTGATTATTAATCTAATTAATTATAAACTAATCTTTAAAAATGTTAAGTAATGATAATCAATCATTAAATGTATTCTCAAGAAAATAATTAATCAAACCGGCAATCATATCGATTAGTGATCATTATTTAACAGGTCTGCTAAAAACTCATATCCGCAAATATTTAACATTGAAACACTTTAGATTTTGTTATTGATTTTTAATTTAGAAGAAAAATCTTCATTAGTTGTAATATCAAGCATCTTGTAGCTTTCATTGGAGTGCAGGAATTCTTTGAGTTTCTTTAAAAATAATTTATTTTTCTTTTCCAATGGTCGTATTTTATAATCAAGGTTTATGCACATCCTAAATTAGATTTCTCTCTGGGCCATTCCATCGTGACTCCTGGGACATTTGACTCCAGAGCTGAGTCAACTTTGCCTTGAAAAACTGACATCGGGACTTAAATTGCTATGAAATATATTTATCGACGTGGATAAATATCCAATACAATTAATGCATTAAAAGAATTGGCCAAATAACAACAAGTACCTTTGTAACTACTAAGAAACTGAGTGTGGCTCCTGGGACACCGAAAAATCCCTTTGTTGCATCTTTGTGGGCACGAATACGAATTTTAGTTCAACTATTCAACTTTCACCTACAATTTGTATATGGTGGAAAATACATACTGCAAAGTACCATATTCTATAAAAATATTTTGTATATTCAAATTCAATAAACTATTTTTAAATATTTAAATTGTGACTCCTGGGACAGGTATTTGTGACTCCTGGGACAAGTGCGAAATATGTAATATACCAGATTATTGAAATCAGTTTTATTATTGTTTCAACCCTTTTTGACCAAGTTATTCATAAATTTCTCCCAGCAGAATTGAAACCAAGCCAATTAAGTGAAATAAAATAAAGTGAAGGCAAAATAATATTTATATTTACTTCAAAATTCTGATTAAATATTTATTAAAAACAAGTCGAATTCAACATCTCTCGAAACAATTATTTAAAACTATATAATAAAAACTAAAAACAATTCAAAATTTGGTTTTTTTTTTTTTCTGTGCGGCATTCATCTGAATAATACATGAGAGTTTAGACTCGTGTGACTCCTGGGACACATTTCAAAATAGTCTAGAAACCACAATATGACCCTTTTAACTCAAAAAATGTATTTAGACGGTGAACAGCCTCTTTATCCTTACTTCCAGAAATATCTGGTTTCGTAGGGTCATACCTAAGTTTACCAGACCAATTTTCATGCCTTTTCGTGTGACTCCTGGGACACACCATATGAATCAATTTGAATGAAGATATACACAAAAATCCCATACCTTTTTTTTTTTATTATGTTTTGCAATTATTTAATTTTTTCTCTGCTTTACTTGAATGACTAGCAAATTTTTTTCTATAAACGAAAATATAGCTGATACAGCAATGCAAACATGACCAAACTTTTTCCACAAAATAGTAAGGTGTGAAGTCAAAGTGATAAGGACACAAATTTTGCGTTTTTACATATTTTTCTATATTTCTGTTACCAGATTAGGAAAATATACACATTTAGTTACAGATAACTGAATAAATAGGAATGATTAGTAGCATTTTAAATTTTATGTCGTTTTCCTCTTTTGGCTGGAATTAAAATTTAAAGGATATACCTAATTTTTTTTCGCAACCCTCTTAGCGACTTGTGAATAAAATAAACTGGATTTTTTTTTCACCATTTGAAATTTGCCTTGAAAACCAAATTTGAACTTGTCGCTTGCAACATAGCAATCAAAATTGTGAGCGTTTATAATTTTTTCTGCTTGCTTATTTTTTGTTGTTTTCAATTCAAACCTTTTTTAGGCAAGCAGAAAAAATGTTATCTAGCATCAAAATTACTAATAAAAAAACGGTATGTATAGAATAAAATTTTGAGTCATAATGAAAATGAAATTCGACTCAAAAATCAAATATAAGGAGCAATGGAAATCGAATTGCACTAGCAATAAACCTTGAGTGCTCAGTAAATTGTTTACTGTCTACAAATTTAAAACAAAAAAGTCCACTTGTTTTTCTTTGTTTAGGTAAAAAAAAAATGCCTGCTTCCTCAGGGCCCCTTTGCTATAAAGGTAGTCTTACATATTTTGCTGTATCTTCTTGTTTTCAGTTTACAAATTAATCACACTTGAGTGTTTTATTTATTATCTTCGCTGTTCATGTTTTCACTTTCGTTTACACTTCACCGCACGTTCGTTTACACCATCTTGGATTTAATGAAATTCCATTAAATTAATTTTTAATTAAAATTAAAGGCCATTCGGCGAACAATTTTGCAATTCATTGCTTCCACATTCTTTTAGTATTTATTATTCTCATTCTCAAACCTCATTAAATATATAACTTATTTGTGTATCTTATTTGTAATTTTCAGCATTTTTCGGCAACGTCCAACAACGCTTTTGAACGCGAACTGCAACATGTCTGCGGCAGTAGCGCCACAACCAACAACAACGAAATCTATAAACAATCCAAAATCAACAAGTTCCAACAATAACAATAATAATACTAATACAATTAAAACTGTAACAAAAACTACAACAACAGCTTCCAGTAGTGGTGATACAACAAATAAAGTCAATAAAAGCTCCAGTGGTCAGAATAGCAGCAAAAGCAATGCCACTACAACCAATAACTCTGGTAGCAACAACAACGATAATAATGAAAAGAAACAACAACGACTGAAATATATTGCGAATGTAGTGCGTGCTCTAGTGACATCACGAAAACCTCCATGCAAATTGCGTGAGGTCCTACGCGAATATCCAGACATCGAGGGTGAACCATTGAATTTTCGTAAATTCGGCTATTCATCGGCCAAAGACTTGCTAAAGGCGACAGGCGAATTCAATTTTACACAATATGGCGAAGAGGTATGTGATTTTATTTAATAGAAATTTGTTTTTGTTAAGTATCAATATTTAAAAAAGTTGTAAAAAAAAAAATTTGACGCCAAAAATGGCCTTTTTAAACTGTCAGTTCCGTAGTACGAAGGAAATTTAACGATTAGCTGCATGCTGGCTGGGTCATGTTGTACTACGATTGAGCAAAGAAGCTGCAGTTGAGATGGTAAAAACAGTTGGAGTATGACTTGACCTCCCTTGGTGCATCCAATTTTCGTTACTTCTAAAAAGTGATGACTAGGCAAGGCCTATTTTTGAAAGCGCTTTGACTCATAAAGTGTTTATATGGGTACAAGCCCGCGACAGCAGAGAAAGGTCATTGCTAAGTACTGATGCCCCAATTAACTCACCCTATACCAATCAAATGTGCTCCCATTTCACCGTATGTAAATTAGGATGGGTTGAAAACATTGTTTTTTTTTTTAAATAATTAGACGGCTTTTTTAATTGGTAATGATTATTTTAATTGTTTTTCAAGAAAGGCAATTATTAATCGATTACGATTAGAAAAAATCAAAAAAAAAAAGTTGTTTTGATTACTTAAAAATTTTTTTTTTTCAGTATTGTTGATGTGTATAACACAATTGATGTGCTTCTACAACATAACTGAAAAAAAATAAATTAAAAATAATCAAAACAACTTTTTTGAAAACAACTTTTGGAAAATAATCATTAAAAATTAGTAATTGTAATTAGTAATTGTAATCAATCATTAAATGGATTCTTAAGATAGTAATTAATCAAACCGGTAATCATTATTTAACACGTCTGTTTTAAATATACAATGATTAATTTTGGTGAAAATTTTGGGAGAAAAAACTGCCAAATTTTCGTAAAAAAATTTCAAGTGAACAATACAAAACACGGGGTTACTTTGCAACCACAATGCTCAAATGCTTTTGGAATTTTGTGCATATCTTTAATTGTTTTTGAAAATTTTCGTATTGACTGCGCCATTTAAGCTTTAGAATGAAATAGAAAGTATTAAAAAAGTCTGACTCGATATATTTTCGATGTTGTTGACTATTTTGGGCCAAAAAACAATTTTCTATATAAAAGTCGAGTGCGCCACCTTAAAATGTTGACCAAAAAATTGTTTTTAACAATTTTTTTTTTTACAAACTGCAAGCGAACAAATTCAACCCACCTAGTGTCAGTAGGTGTGGGATATGAAACAGACCAAGCTGTTTAAAAAAAAATTCCTTTGTTTGTCGTCATTCTGTTTCACAACTTATTTGAATGTATTCGATAAAGGCAGCCACTTAGTCTGCATTGTTACTTTGAGCATTTTCTAAAAATATTCAAGAAGTTCTAGTGCAACGAACTTTGGTCTCGCAGCAAGTTTAATACATTTAGCGTATTTACATAACTACAGATTTGAACGCATAAGCACATTTATCTAATTAAAATTTCAATGGAATTGCTAATGTTTAAAGGCCTTGCTATGAAAATGCACAGCTGTGAGTTTCTAGTTTTATAAACAAACAAAAAAAAAGAATATTTATAATTTAAATATAGAAAGGCAGTGAATTCCATGGTATATCACAGTGTAATTGTATATGATATCCTAAAAAAAAAATTAACTAAGCACTCATGTTACAAGTTATCCAATTGCATTCGTACTCACTCTCAGTCATACTTCTCTTCTCTTTTATTCACACAGACATACATTAATGCCGCGCCTAGCCAAAAATCGGCGCATATCTCGTCAATGGTGAGACAACAAAAATCGAGCAAATCAAAACGAACTACTGTGGCACCACAAGTGAGACAACCAAAACGCTCCGATCAAAGTTGGAATAAGAGCAGTTACTCATCGAACATCTTCCAGCGTGTGCGCACCACGGGTCAACAGCAGCAACAGCGTTGGCGTAGTAACGCAAGTACTGCCACAACAGTAGCAGCTGGTGATCGCAACAACAATAATAGTCAACAGCAAAACAATAATAACCGCAACATAGTTGGAACAACCGGTGTGCAGCAACAAAAAGATAAAGCGCAGCAGCAGCAAAAGCAGGCAGCTCAGACCCAACCAAAGGCGCCACCACAACAGCAACAGTCACAGCGGCTACCCAAGGCGTCACAGAAATCCCAACAACAGCAAGCGTCGAAATCAACACAAAAGAGTCAGCAGCAACAACAGCAATCACAGCAAAAGCAGGAAAAGCCCTCCAGTGCTACAACTAAATCCGCTGACAGTGAAGGCGAAAAGAAAGATCTGCGCAAAATGTTGAACGCAAAGGCAGCCCAACAACAAACGAATGGCGGCGCTGCCAACAATGGCAGTAAGCCGGTTGGGGTAACAGATTTGCGTGAGCGCTTGAATTTCAAGCGACAGCAAGACCAGCAAAATCAGCAGCAACAACAACAAAATCAGCAATCTGCCGCCGAACAGCCGATATCATCGCCGCGTCCCATTTTGGGACAGAACAACAACAATTCGGCAGTTGCAATTGCTTCAACATTGATATTGGTGCAACGCGAGCAAAGAAACCAAGAACAAAAACATCAACAACGTGCTCTTCTGTTGGCGGCACAGCAATTACGCCAGGACCAGCAACAAGTCGTAAAACAAAATTTGTTGCTGAAACAGCAACAGCTGCAGGCACAACAACTGCAAGCTCAACAGCTGCAGGCACATCAACAACAACAAAGACTGGCACAACATCAAAACAATTCGCAAGCTCAACAACAATTGTTGGCACAGGCGCACCATCAGTCGCAGCCACGTCAATTGTTGATCGGAAGTGGTGTTGCGAAACCGGGCGTTGGCATTGGTTCTGTGCAGGAACGTTTACGTATACGTATTAGCAACAACAACAACAACTACAATGCATCCTCTTCTACTAATGGCAGCAACACACCGGAAACATCACCAGCGCCATCATCTACTGGTTCTGACAAACTGTTAACGCCAATAAGCCCGTTTGCGACTTCCGCGGCTATGAAACAATTGCAGCAACAACAACAGCCACAATTTCATAATCAGCGTTACATAATGAAACAACAACAGCAGCATCTGCAGTGTGCTGAGACTAATGGCCAGGTGAGCAGCAGAAAAATTTAATACTTAATTCTAAAATCTCTATATCATCCCTTTTTGACATAATTTCATTCCAGCTTCTCATACCACCACGCATATTCCAATTCAACCCCAAACTTGATCCTATCACATCATTAGCACAGTATTGTGTGGTACGTCGCTATGCGCCGCCAGCTTTTAGTGCTATACGTTCGAAATTCTCACGTCTCTATCAGTGTCGTGTCAATGTGAATGGCACCATCTTTTCCACATACCCCAATGAGTATACGAATGAACATGTGGCACAAATTTCTTGTGCACAAAAAGCTATTGAGCAACTGAAATTGCAAGAAGCGAGACGTCCATTGCCGCTATTCTCTGAGGGTGATGCTGATTTGATTGATAAACTATACAATGAGTTGCAACAACATCCACATGGCATTTTCGCTAAAAATATACCTGAGGTATTTGAGGAAGCATACCAACAAGCATTGCCTGAACATTGGTGGACTTTGGTGCAGACATCACCTAAATTCACCACTGAATCGGCAACCAATAATGCTGTGATTGTATTTGCAAATGAGGAAACAGATAAAGAGAAAGGTAAGAAGGCAATTATAACATATTTAAGTTAAATTATTCTAAACAGTAGTCATAACATTTTTTGGTCAAACTAATCGACATTTCTTTTAATCTTCCAAAATAGCTGGTGCGAGTGGTGAAGTCATACAAATGGATGGCATTGCTCTACCTTGGAAACAAAAATATTGGCAATTATACATAACATATTGTGCTTCAACGGTAGATGTGTGGGCACGTCTCTTTGGTAAAGAATATAGCGAGCGGTTCGATAATGTAATGAATGAAATCTATGTGTACATGGCAACACAAAAGACACGTCCCATAGCGCTCACCAACAAAAACATCTATTTATTGTGCATCAATGAATGTTGGCATAGAGTGCGTGTTGAGGAATTGGATAAACCGAATGCGACAGCACGTTGTTTTTTCATTGACTATGGTGATAGCGATAGGGTGCCCGTTAACGAGCTATACATATGTGAGGCGCAATTTTTACGTTTGCCAGCACAGGCAGTTCCGTTGTCATTATTCGGCTTAGAAGATTTTGCTGGTAATCCAAATGCGCGACGCCACTTGGATGCGATGTTGTCTAACAAATCGGTAGTTAGTGAGATTTTAACCAAAGAGAGTGATTTCTACAATACAGAATCAAGCGCTTGTGGCAAAATACAAGTAGTGCTGTATGATACCTCCACAGAAGAGGATGTAAATTTAAATCCATTGCTGTTGAGTAAGATTTGTGATGATACGCCGCCACCGGAGATTAAACACAACGGTCCTACGAATGTGCTGGTGTCACATGTTAGTGATGAAAGTGATTTATATTTGCAGATACTCAATAGCGATTTCAAATATGTACAGGTGCGTGAGTTGAAAGCTTAAATCCATTAATTTCATGGTGGGCAAAATATATTTTTAATGATCTACTTTGTTTTAGAAATTAATTCAACAACTTATTGAAGCAAAATTCAAACGGGATCAACACAAGATAACCGCTACTGATTTGAAGCGCTCGAATCTCTTTTTGATTTGTGATGATGCAGATAGCGAACATACACAATGGTATCGTGGTGCACTTACAGATTTAACGAACTACTGCCCAGAGGATGAAGAATTCGATATTGTATATGTGGACTATGGTATCACACGACGCACGCATATTTCGAAAATTTTCCGTTTGGAATCTTTAAGCACAGCCTTAAGTAAATTTCCAAGACAAGCTATACGTGCGCGTCTACACAATATACCGCCAGTGAATAAGAGCATTGTGGGACGAATGCGCGCATTGTTGCCTCCCAGCTGTACAGCTTTTGTAAGTGTGCATTTCAGATAATTTCAAATTATTTCGTTAATTTTATTAATTTTTTTTTCTTTAATTTTTAAAGGTGAAAATGAACAAGCCAGGCAAAATCCCATATGTAACCATTTATCGTCGTAATGACAGCTCTGATATGTTGTGTAATATAAATGACGATATACGCATGGAAGCCGAATTGGAATGGTATATAATTTTTTTCATTTTTATAATGAACTTAATTTCAAAATTTAACTTTCCAACAGCTCTACAGCTTCGAATGGTGAAGATGATGATGTGCCAAACATTGGTAATTGGAATAATAGTGGCGATAGTTTGAATTCACCCACAACAAAACAAACCTTTGTTGAAATGACCCGTGGTTTAACCATCACTTCTTCAGTGCCAAATTCACCACAAAAAGTGGCTGAAATGCCAAAATTGCAGAATTATGATGCGATACCAAATGATCCAAATGATTTTCTGGAAGTACGTGTTACTATGTCGTCGAATCCATCCAATTTTTTGGTAAGTTGTATGTTATTAAAATGTAAGTAGATCTAAGTTCGGCTCAACTTAATGCTATATGTGTACTGAATTGTGTGTAAGAGAACACTGAAAGAAATTCGGAAATGAAAAGTTATTTTTTTTTTATTCTAAAATACATTTTCCCTTTTCTGCATATTGACTTTATAAGACTATTGGCAAACTTTCTTCGGTTTTTTTCTGCACCACATCATTTAATCGCATATAATTCCACTCTAGATTCAACCATATAAAGACTATCCACGCCTTCGTAATCTCATGAAGGAGCTACAGGAGTACTGTGAAAATAATGATGAATTCATACCAGCTGACATGGTGGAGATAGGCCAAGCCTATGCAGCCAAGAATCCGGATGGTTTCTATCATCGGTGAGTGCGAAAGAAAAATACAAGCCATCAATGTTTTTATTTGCTCATATGCCATCTATTTTATACATTCAGCGTTGTAGTTGTAAACACTTATAACGGTGATATGATACATGTTTGTTTCTGTGATTTCGGTGATATAGCTGTATTTCGTAGCGACCAATTAAAAATATTGCCGGCCAAATATCGTCAATTACCGAAAATGTCGCTACAAGCAAAATTGCATGGTAAGTAAAATTAAATAATTTATAATATAATATGTAAAAACTGTATTTCATTGTAATAGGCATCACTGCCGCGCATTGTGATTGGAGTTTGGAAGATTGTTTGCGCTTTCGTCAACTTACAGTTGGACATAAATTTGTAGCATCCATAAAACGTATTACATATGATAAATTAGATTCTTCACGCAGCACACCAATACTTGATTTAGAATTGATTGATGTGACTACTGATGAAGATGTTTATATACATGAAATATTGCTGAAGGAAGGGCGTGCGATTAAAGACGGTGAAAGCGATTCAGCTATGGCCAAAAGTAACTAAATAGATGCAACGCTCTTATGGCATCGAAGAGAGGCGGGGATTTCTCTTGATTAACTATTTAAGCGTTAGATTAATAAGTTAGTGAGAAGACTTTCTTTTTTTTTTAATTTCGTAGAATATAATTCATTCAGATTTTAATATGTGCGCGTAATTATGGAATGTTTAAGTAGCGATTTTGCTACTAACACAGCGAAAATGTTATTCAACAAAAGTTCAATCATGATAAATGTATAAGTCGTTTTTTTGATTTTGTTGTAGATAGGGATGTCGACTGGATTTTTTACTTCATCATTATTTGCTGTTGGGCTAAAAATGTTTGAAAATTTATTTTTTGAATATCCGTTTTAGGTGTAAATTACATTCCGTGCACTAATTATCATATACCAATGGCACGTGTATTTCCCCTTCATTTTTGTTTCGACTAGTTTGTAAACACTTAAATTTCTTCTTAAGCGTTGAATTCTTAAAACGACAATACTATTATTTTTATTTCTTTGAATAAATTTAACTAATCTTAATTACAAAACGAAAATGATATTCTTCGGTATATATGCGTGATATTTGTAAGCATATGAAGATATATAAATATTTTATTTTAATTCACTTTTTTATTAATATTATACATATAACGAAGTTATTTAGAATTAGATTATTATTTGTTACTTTATGTAATACACGTATTACTTAAAAAAATTAAAAAATTGAAACTTGTAAAAATAAACTAAAAGAAACAAATTTTTAAATGAAATCAGTGTGTAATTGAAAGTAAAACTGGGTTATAAAACCAACTGATATTATTATTTGCTAAAAACAAAAGTGATTACAACAAAAAAAAACAAACATATTTAGCAAGTTCTATACGCTACCTACTATGAAATTTAATTAGATCATTAGAAACGAGTTTAAACTCGTAAAAAATCTTTAAAATAACTTACTTGCGAAAATAAAACGAAAACAAAACATTCAATTACTATTGAAAACTGAAAAAAATAAAATAAAGCGAATTGGTTTTGCCATTGAGAAATAAAAAATTCTCTAACACTTAATCAACTAACCCCAATAATCATAAAAAATAAAATTGGTTTGAAAAGCTTTTTAAAATGTCATTTCCATACGAATTTTGAATTACGAGGTGTGTTCAAAAAGTATCGCGAATTTTGAATTTTCGCTGGTTACGTATATTCGAATTTCGAATTTTTTGTAGCGTTATGTTGGTACTCATGTCTCTCACTTATGCCGACAAGCTCGGCCATTTTGAATGTTCAGTTAATTGTTGACAGCTGCTTTGCTTGCACGTGTTTTGGATCGTCTTCGATTTTTACGCGAAATTCGTACCAAAATTGCTCAATTGTGACCAAAAACAGCATCGCATGAACACTGCTAATGAGATGTTAAACTCTGTCCGCGACGACCCAAATTTGCTCCAGAGGGTGACGAATCGTGGGTTTATGGTTATGACGTGGAAACCAAAGCTCAATCATCTCAATGGAAGCTGCCGCACGAACCAAGACCGAAAAAAGCGCGCCAAGTTCGGTCGAATGTGAAAGTTTTGCTGACAGTTTTCTTCGATTGCAGGGGCGTGGTGCATCATGAGTTCTTGCCACAGGGAAGAACGGTCAATAAGGAATATTACCTGCAAGTTATGCGCAATTTGCGCGAAGCAATCCGCCAGAAACGCCCGGGTTTGTGGAAGAACAAAAATTGGCTTTTGCACCACGATAACGCCCCTGCTCACGCATCGTTGCTTGTGCGCGACGTTTTGGCCAAAAACAACACACTAATGATGCCGCAGCCACGGTATTCCCCAGATCTGGCCCCCTGTGACTTTTTCTTGTTCCCTAAACTGAAGAGGCCCATGAAAGGACGACGTTACGCTTCTCTTGACGAGATAAAGACGGCATCGAAGGAGGAGCTGAACAAGATACAAAAAAATGATTTTTTGAAGTGCTTCGAAGATTGGAAAAAACGTTGGCACAAGTGTATAATATCTCATGGGGATTACTTTGAAGGGGACAAAATAGATATTCATGAATAAATAAATAATTTTTGAAAAAACACAAAATTCGCGATACTTTTTGAACAGACCTCGTATAAGAGCCTTTTTTATTTTGTATGTATACACTCAAATTATAAAAAAAAAAGAATTATGCGCATACCCACTTACATACTAATATTCATAATAAAATGGTAATTAGAATGGATTTGTGTTTAGGAGCATTCGGTGTTGAGCAAAATGGTTTTTAGATGCCAAAAAATCATCCCAGTTTTAAATAAGCATTCGGCCGAGATTTTGAAAATTTCTTCTTTTCCTCGTATTTCGAATGTGTTAAAATCACCCTACTTGGGGGAAATCTATTCAAAACAAGAGTATGAGCGAAAATATTTCATATACAAATTTATTAACTACCTGGGGTTGTTGTGGAATCCAATTGATATGCCAAACCAAAAACTTTCAGTATTTTAGAATCTAATTAGAACTTTAAAATTCATAACCGTTTTGGTTAATGTTTTTAATTGAAATTTCGAACCGAATTGGCGTCCACAACAATCTCGACTGATAGACTCAAAATACTTTTTGCACAAAAAAATTTTAAATATGAAAATGAGAAAGATTTTTCGACGCATAATTTTTTTCTCATTACAACATTGACAAAATTTCCTGATTATAATCTACGTGGTCTTATATTCTATTCACAGTACTTTGGCCGATATATTTATGAAAATTCTTAATGGCGTGCATTCTAAAATCAGTTTCTTTTATGCGTTTAATGCAAGAAAAAAATATTTTATTCAAGCTTCCAATGCTCAAATACAATTGCAAACCTCGAAAATCAAACTGAAATTATAAAAAAAAATTATTAAATAAACAAACCGGCAGCTACATATGTATATAGCTCCTACCCATATAAGATGTTAATATATCCAAAACCGTATACATACATACCTATTCTATACATGCAATAAAATTAAAATCAATGTGTAAAATGCAAATTGTCTGATTTACAGTTTTATTGGATTGAGTGTGGCAGTACTTTCAACTTCGGTTAAATTGCACAGGCCGCCCAATTTGCAAAAAGTTCAGAGCCTGGACTCAATATACTTTTCTTAAGGAATCACGTTTTATTGTAATTAGTAATTTTTTGAGAATAATAAGTTCAGCACTAATTAAATTTTTTCTGAGAAGCTTATTCATGGTGGAAATACACTGCCGAGGTGACCCGTTATGAAAAAACTTGTTCCACTATTTGATGTTACCTGTCCCCTCACATGTGAACCTCGTACCTTCGTTAAGGTAGGCGATCACACTAAGGTAGCTGATGGGGTTCCTAAAGCATTATAAAAGTTGCTTAGTTTTGGTTTTGTAAAAGTAGTTCTTTTGACAAGTTTTTTAACTTGGATATTGGAATATTTTGCCGTCAAATCTGTTTTGAATAGTGAAATAATTGGACAAATTTAAGTTGGTTCTAGGTTCTGAAAATATCGACACTTATTTTATAACAAAATTCGATGTGCTTATGTCTCGATGGCTGAGTGGAAGAACTCCCTATCCGAATTTACTTAGGGCCAACTGTCGAAAGTACGTGCTGATGGTCGATAGGTCTTACATGGGACCAATTTTTAACTTATCCAGAATATAACAGAAGACATATCCGGCCAGGAATATTCACTTCGGTTGGAACTTCAAAAACTTCGACGCAACTGCGCAACAACAATTCGACAATACGAAATGAGGCTCACATAGACTTGTTGCATCAGATTTACTTACGTTGACACGTGCTTCACAGTCCCGTATAAGGTGTCCATCACATTGGAACCCGTAACACAGTATTGTTAACCTTGGTTTAAGGCCATATAGGAATTGGGAGAAATGAGCGACTATAAGGCCCAAAGCAACTCCTACTTATTGGTCCCGAACTATTTTCGAGGCTGGAATAAAAAAAAATTATGCAAAATTTCTGGCCAAGGAAAGGTAGGTCTCTTTAAAAGTAATCTAAGAATTTTAACGGGTATACTTACAAATCTTTCCAAAGTCAAAAGCAACATGCACTATATAGAAATATGAAGCCACAAGAATGACGTTGCTTCCTGACAGAAATCGGCCTGGAAGTGTTGCAGCGCAATCCTCTGTTATATCTAGCTATCTATTTTTTCATGAACACAACGGTAAGTAGCGAAGGAAATTTACGGGTCAATTCTGTGCGTAACCGGTAATCTTGTACCTGGAAGATTATCTAACCTAAAATCGTAACCGTTGATAATGCAGTTCATGTAACCGCGATTCTAGCGTACATGGCAACGCTGTCAAAAACAAACAATGCGCAATAGAGAATAAAATGCATATATGCGATCGAAACTTCGTGTAAACAAGTGTTTATATTGTTTATTAATTCTTGTGAACTAGTATATGTAAAAGATTTGCGTAGATTCTGTCCACAAAAATATTTACAAAACACTTGCAATTTTTCGCTGTTACGCAACGTAACCACCTATTTTGGTGGTTACGAAATTGAACTGCAACTTAATCCGGCAGAATACCAAAAAGTTTTCAAACTATTTATTTGCGGGAAACGAATGTTGTTACCACACTAGAATTAATGAGCAGTATTAATGATAAATATTAGACATTTATTTAAGCTTTTTGCTTCTAAAAGCTACTACCTATCTGGATTAATTAGAAGGCACACAAAGGGAGGGACAACCCTACAAGACGCTGCTAATGGATGTATCAGATTTTTCATATTACCGATGCAAATCTGATGGCCACTTTGCTCTACGCCCTGATGACCTTTCAGCGCTGCCTTTCAGATAACGGCTCATGTCAGTCAGCTGTCTGTTGTTTAGCTGCACTGCAATACCGGCACTGGAATTAAATGAGACGCTAATGTTAACTGCACGGCTTTAACGACTCTTACGTTACATGGCATACCATCACGTTACGTTAGCCAATAAAAATATGCTGACAGCTGTCAAAGAGCCAACTTGCTTGCCGCCTGACTGTTTTTGACTTTTCCAGCCAGTTTGACAAAGAAACGCAATAATGTGTTCGGACGGTGTTGTTGTGCATTTTCTGAGTGAACATTTTATTGGATGCGGAGTAGTTTTCTTTTTATTAAAAAACAGTGAAGTGATAGAAAAATAATTTAAAAATTAACTTGCGTGATTAGAGTATGCATATTGAAAATTCACAGTAATAAGTGAAAAGAGCAAACTATTTAATAAATTCCAAATTCCAATCACAAAAATTTAGTGACCAGCAAATAGCGTTGAACACTGCGTCATGGCGTCCGCCAGAAAATAATCAGCGGAAGCATTGAAAAAATATATTTGTAAGCGTATTGTGCAAATATAATTTAAAATATCGGTGTTGTGGTGTTCACTAAAGGTTTAAATACATAAAATTGAAAAGAAAAAATTTTATTAACTACGCTAGTTCTGAAAAAATACCAATAATTATTATTTTTTTTGTGGAGCTCGATAAGCGTAAAAATTTAACGTCGGTATTGGCAGCGGCAGCAGCTTTGAAGCGCTGTGGGATAGCAGGCAACAGGAATTTGGAAATATACCATCGTTGAGTAATGCTAAAGTGAGTGTAAACATATGGAATGTACATACTAGGCATGGGACTATTCGAATAAAAAATCCATTTATTCGAAGGATATAAAAAATTCGAATAATTTATACTTTTATTCGAATAAATGACAACTATTCGAATAGTTAAACAAATATCACTACAGCTTATGCACACATTTGTACACGCAAACATACATAAATATATACAAAACGGGAATGCATGCTCATAGGATGAAGACAGTGAATTTCGCTTCCGACATCTCTCGCATTTCAATCCAACTATTCTAATAATATTATTCGGTTAAACGGATAAATTATTCGAATAAATACTATTCGAATTTTTTGAAACGAATACTTTTCTTCGTTTATTCGAATAGTATTTATTGGAATATTATTCGAAAATAGTCCCAATACTAGTACATACATATAAAAAAAAAGTATGAAATGTATGCATGTGGGTATGTAATAGGGAATGCAGCAAGCTGTGGTCACAGCAGGGCAAAAGTTACAAATATTTTAAAGCGGTTCTGCTGGGCCCATGATCCAACTATAACAGGTCGTAGCAGCTCGACAAACATGCAGACACAAAAATTTTCCATGTATTTTGTTTTTGTAATTTGTGAGTTAAACGTCAAAATCGTACTGAGCAATGAGTGTAATGTCAAAATTCGAGACAAATGTAAAAATCAGCTGGTCTATTAACACGACCTGTATTATTGGGTCATGGCTGGGCCTGCGAATAAAGACAGCTCATTGCCAAATTTTTGAATCAAGTGACCTACGACAAATATTAAAACTGACTCAAACCACGTCAACTGTGTCAACGGAATTTTTCGAAATTTTTTGAATAGTAATAAAAACCATCAAAATTTGTAATTAAGGACTAAACAAAAAAACGCTGTGAACGTTTTTGCGAAAACCCGCAAACAGCTTAACTCGATATTTTTTACAAATGCATTTGCCAAAGCAACTTAAGTCAAATAAGATGGGAAAGGGAACAAAAATTTAAAATAAATTTCTAATTATCGCTTGAAAAAGCATCTTAAGTCAATTTGGAGTGACATTTTTTTTTTTTAATTCGCTTTTGCGAAAGCATCCTAACTCGAAGTAAGTGCTTCTTCCTTGTACAGAATATGAAAAAATACAAACATAAAAGGAGTTAGGTTTCTCTTTTAACTCTTTAATGATCAACTCTCGCCGTGTCAACACACCTTATGTCCTGCTAAGAGCATTTTCAGAACTTTTTCAGAACACAAAGGCTTTAGGGTATTTTAATTGCATTTAAGAGCTTTTATTAAATTCAAATATAAATAAAACATTTCAGATTAGTTGTTTTTTCAATGAACAGGGAAAAAATTCTGGCGAATATGGCAAGAAAATTGCCAAAACGAAACCCAAATAACCTTTCATCTAGTTCGACAGAAAGAAAAAACAGTTCGATAACAGGTCAGCTGATTCCAGATATGGGCTCTTATTTAGCACCTATTTCGTCAACAATTAGTGCGCCGTGTATTTTTGCAGTACCAACACCTTCGCCATCTAAATCTAAAATACCTAAGGCTGCTGTTTAAGCGACATAAGCTATAACGATTTATTTCGTCTATTTCATTTGCGCTGCACTCTCTTGTAATTCGCAAGCAGCTTATGAAATATCCCAAAGATATAGTTTATGTTTTGTAATCCCAAAGCGGGGTTTTTCGAGGAAGCCAATCCCGCGCAATGCCTCAGAGCCAATTAATACATACAAGGTGTAACAGGAGCACCGCACCCCGTTCTATATAGAAAAAATACTTTTTTTCTACTCCAAATAAATCGTCAGGTAGAAATTTAAACAGGGAGTGCAAAAAAACTAGAAGCAACTGCAATGCTGACATAAATATAACAAGGTCTGGGGGAATGCAAAATGAAATGCTATACAAAAAGAAAAGAAACAGAGTACTCCGAGTAGGATTAGGTGGTCCGGACATCGTTATGTAAATTGGACCACCTTTTTTATATGAATGAGGATAAGTGTTGGAGTACTCTCGTGCTCCATCGTTTTTTATAGGGTACTAGTAGACATATACTATGACTACATGTATATATACCGTTTTGAAACTAACGGCGAAAAGACACAAGTTCGCAAAAATTGTTTCTTGCAATTGTATGGTGCAACAGAACAGAGAATCAAAACTGTTTACATACAAAATAAAACAGGAATGCAGCAGAGTCATTCCAAATGACCGACGGGGACCAGCCAACAAGCTAACGATTGATAAACATAAAGAAGTTTTGTACTTCATGAACAGTATTCCGAAATATGAGTCATTACAGCCGGCTGCATACTACAAAGCTATATTTCCAACGAGGCCTTAATATGGCATTACTTTCCAAATTGTATAAAGAAAAGATTTCTAATCCGGTGTCAGGAACAAAATTTTGGAAGATTTTCAAAACTCTAGAGTCTAGACATTAAATTTAAAAAGTCCCAACTTGACTTGTGTACCCAATGCGAAATATTAAAAGAAAAAATCGAAAACACTGAGGGCATAGAGGAAAAAGATAAGATTAATTTCAGACTAAAAAAAACGCCAAGATTCGGCTGATTTTGCCTATGATTGTAAGAAAATGGACCAAGAACTTTCCCTTTAAGATGAGTCTGGAAAAATGTTTTCTTTTGACCTACATCAGCGCCTGCCAACGCCTTATTTGAAAGCTTAAACTTTTTTTCTAAAAGGATTGGACGGTCCTTTTAATTGAACATAAACGCGATTTCCTTGAACAAAAAGCGCGATTTACTTGATATGAGGCATTGATCAAACCAGAGCTGCATAACTTCTACCTAAATCTTAAAATTGAAGCAGAATTGAGGTTGAAACAGATTCGGATTTGAACGAAATTGAAGATAATGTAATTTAATAAAAGAAATTTAAAAAAATATCATCTGTTTCTGTTCATCTATATATGTTTTTATGAAAAATCATGTACTTATTTATTTTATTAGATTACAAATTTTTTATTCAAAATCTTTATAATTTAATGCAAATCTTTAATTGTGACTTTTCTACTGTAGCTGTACTGTACTATATACATGTATAATTTGAATATTTTGATTTTTATTACTTACATTGAATTATACTTCTTTCACTTAAGTCGATTTTTATCCATAAATCTGTTTGAAAAAGTAACCTAAGTCATATTACGTGACCAAATTTTGAAAATATTTTGCTTAAACTGATTTTTGCAAAACCTCTTAAGTACGTGACTTAAGTTGATATTTTCTTCTAAAATCAGTTTGCCAAACAAAACCTCTTATTTTTTGTAAACTCTTTTAAAAAAAATCGTTACGGTTAGAAGAACAAAGCTAGCTGAAAAATTTCGACAATATACAGTCCCATTATATAATGCTCATATTTCTTTTTAATAAATACCCACGAAGATTTTGTACTCGTTAAAGGTGTTTTTTGGCCCTCCTGTAAAATTTGATTTTTAGGCTTAAGTTCTTTTTCCAAATGTCCACAGATTTTAAAGTGATTTAATATTAATGGAATAGCTTTTTTTCTTGGGGACTTATGCATTTTCTTTCACACAAATTAATCAAATCATTTTTTATAAGATAAAAACAAAAATACTTGTGCTCGTTCAAAAAAAAAAAAAAACAATGCCAAAAAGCGCCAAAATATTTTACCGACTTAAAATTGAAGTTAAGATTACACAAAATTTTACTTTGATTTATGTCCCACAAAATCCGTCTAGCGAGAACTCTTTCTATAGCATACATTCAACTTATCCATCAAAGTCAATATTGGTACTTTCATACTTGATTAAAAATAAGTTTAAAGACCTTGCCGCTACGACGGAAACGAGCACACAAAAAGATTTGCATAGCGTCGTCTGAACGAAATAAACAAACCAAAATTCTTTGATTTGCAAATAAAATTGAAACCAAAATTAATGCTATTCGGAGTATAAATCAAGAATGATCTGGCGATATTAGCTGGAGTTTTGAACTCGGTTACGAAACACTGTGTCTTAGTGACAGTAAATCTCAGAACGCGTTCGTTGACACTTTGCTTACAAATATCAAATTATTTACAAGAATACATTGAAGTACATATGTATGTATGCGCATTTTTGCAACATATATACATGCATACATTAGGGTGTACAATTTTTGGTAAATTTTTGTATTTTACTTAAAAAGCGAAAACATATACATATAATAAAATGGCAACAGGACGATATCTGTACATGATAGATATTGAAGTCAAATGCATATTTTAGTTTAACAGAGGCTAAAATAAAAGTTTGTAGAATTTTTGTCTGTCTGTATATATGTTTGTGCGCGCATCACTCAGCAACCACTGTATAGAATTGAATGTAATTTTCACCATTGTATTACGGCATGTTCAAGTTAAAGTTTAGAATCAATTTTACACCACGGAAATATAAATAAATTAATAAAGTGATATAAATAAAAATGGTTATTCGTAGTCTTAATAAGTGCAATGGGAACCAAAGGAACAATTATTTTAAACTCTTCCTGTCTGGCTGTATTCATGTTTCTACAAGCATCACTAATTAGCTTCTACATGAAATTTAACACTTTGGCTGCCAATGTATTACCGTGATCACGACAAAAACCTAGCTCCAGGAGGCAAGTGTAATAGTACATGTTGCGCTCGTAGTTATAGATTTTTTTTACCAGAAATAAAAGTTGTGCTCGGTACTCAAGTAATATATCAAAATAGCTTCAGGAAAAGTACTACATTTCACCATTAAATGTCACACCCTAATATACAAACATGGAATTTGCCTTTCTCGTAATGTTCATATATCCGTTTGCGAATTGGTTTCGAATATGTTAATATAATTCTGCAAAGAGTGAAACACGGTAAGCTGATTTCATACACTACATAGAGATGTGTGATTAAACGTGCATATTAATAAGAGAAAAATACAAAAACTTCAAAAGCAGAATGTAAAATAATAAATACTAGTACGAGTATGTGAATGTTCGTAGACTTATGTACATATCTCCCTACATATAGAATGGGAAATCAATAAATCGTGATAAAATGCTGCAGTCCACAGTTTATACATATGTTAAAAGCTATAAAAAATAAAAAAAATATTAAACTAAACGGAGGGAATCTGCAAGGTTTCAGTAAACGCTACGATTAAACGCTGTTTATTTTAAACAAATTATTTTTAAGGTACACACCCGCTCAACAACGTACACAACTTTTGTGCTAAACGTGAATTACGAGCAGATGTTTTTTTTATTAGGTCTACTATATGTGCATATATAGCTGCTGATAAACCATATATTATTTCTTCATGCATATATATATATGCAAATTCTTCTAATAGTTTGTACCTATAATCGAGCGAAACAGAAACTTATAGATGCCTTAGACATCAGTAACTCCTCTGTACGAAGTACTTGGTACTTGAATGAGAGATCCTATTATATCGGATGTAGTATGAAAAAAATCTTCGATAATCTCTTCTTCCTCTTCGCTACGAAATCAAGTATAAACATTCCGAAAAATCGTTATACATACCTTCGAGATCCCTTGGACTTTTCAAGTAATCTTATTTTATTCGCCGTAACTTTGCTTCAATTCATAAACCTTCTAAAAAATGAATTAGACAATCTTACCGATTTTGAACAGAAATTTTTTCGGAGATTTCTCCCATTTCCCATTCCCGCAATCATGAACGCACGTTTTTTGGGAATTCTTTCTCTTTTCCCATCTCCCCGTATCACAAACAAACTTCGAAAAATCGAAGATGTATTTGGGAGGAAAAGTAGGCATTCTGAACGTTGGAAAAATGGGAGAACTGACAAATTATTTTGGGAGACATTTCCTCAAACATTTTTAAGAGAGTTAATAAAAGAAACATTTTTTGTTGGTTGGTAAGAGTGGCGAGCCCTCTACAAGTCCAATTAACGCTTATGCGGCGTTTTAATACATCTCGTGAATTAGACAATGCAATTTATTAGAAAACTGACACTCTCAAGGAACATGGTGCCACTATATCCATATCGTCAAACATTTTAGAAGATCGCCAGGCTTATTAACATCAATCTCCAAAAGGGCTCTCCTGGAAATTTGATGCTGCTACAACATTCGCATAGTAATTTGGCCGACCGTATCTTTCGCCCCCGGAAGGATGCAACTGCAACACGAGGTATTGTGTTTTTCCACTCGACGGCGGTCGTAAACAATTACCGCGACTAAAACTTGAGAGTTGATCCACGGATATGATGCCTTTCAATAACCATCTTCTTCTTCCTTACGTAAGGAGGGGTGACATGACCTAGAAGGTTGCACTGGTAATACCAAATCGCTCCCTCTACAGTCGGGTATGTACCCGAAGGGAGTACTCATAGTACACTTGCGCTGTATATGAACCCCAGACGGGATCATGCTTAAAGAACGCTGTATCACCTCGACCACTATTATTGTGTTATAATTGCTTTGGCCGGCCTGTGTTGAGTTGGAATGCCACTTCAAACGATCATGGCAAGCCAGCAAACATCTAATTGTATTTAAAACATAATTTAATATAAATTAAACTGCATTTTTTTTTTACTAAATAGTTAACTTTTAATAATGTAAACAAAAGTTGTCCCAACAATTGTTCACATTTTTATACTTACGAGAAATGTCAAATTTGTTCGAAACAGCTGATTCGTGCTTCGAATTCGTTTTCCCAAAATGTTTGAGAAAAGTCTTCTCCCAGGTAGTTCGTAATTGGGAGAATTTGTTTTTGGGAGACACAAATGTTTGGGAGATGAACTCCCATGGGAATATTTAGAATTGGGCTGAATATGTTTGATGTGAGAAGTTATGCAGTTCTCAAAAGGATATCCAACTTACATATCAATTTGAGATCAAACCATTTTTCCAAAGTTTGTTTTCAAATTTGAGGTATTACTTAAAATTGTTTCATACGGTAATGCTGTTAAACATCTTATACACCTTTAACGTGTATGGCAATGCTGGCCAATCATATGTAAAAAATTGAAAGCACACGAATTTGAGAGCAGTGAAAAAGTGAGTTATCAAACCAATTTCAGTGATATAAAATTTAATTTAACATAAGTGCATACGTTTTTATACAATAAAATTAAAAAAAATGTGGTAAATTGTGATACTATTGTATTGCATAAAAGCAAACATTTAAAAGCGAGCTGGCTTTGCTGTTTTTTTTTCTCATTTGAATATAATTGGAGATTGATGTTCGAATTCAAATTGATATCAAAGAGTTTCTTAAGTGGAGAACTAAGATTTTTTATGTATAAAAAATGTATAGTTTTCCAATAGAGGTACAATTTGAATTAAAGGTAATACTTTACATGCAACGTCAACTGTAAAAACTGCACTAAAAAGTTCGACATTGTTACCCAGAGGCGCGTTTCGGTCCCAGGAACCCTAATCCGGTGGGGGAACCCCATTATTTTTAGTAATTTAAAAGTAATTGGCAATAAACCAATAAATGACCCGGGTCCGATCCCAAATAGGGGGCTTGATCCAAGGTATTTATGTGCAGAACACATTTCAATACCGACATTTTTAGTTCAGTTTTTACAGTTGACGTTGGATGTAAAGTATTACCAAATTAAACATCGGAAATTTGAAATCGAGTTCGATTTCCATATTACCTCAAATCAATTGGAACAAACATGTTGTTTGGGTGCATACAGACATAAGTATGTAAGTATTTGTGAGTTTCTACGCCTGTTGGGCGGATGTATACAAACACAGCGCAGGGACGCCAGCACAGACATCACTGACGATCGAGAATTGTTTACCTTTAATTATTTTAGAAAGCCTTTTCCGCTAAATATTTACTAACACTTAAATATGTATATCCATACCCTACAAAAAATGCGATTAGTCTAGGATGAATCCGGTATGAGTAGCAAGGAGAATGCAAGTAATGCCTGTTTTGATCTCTTTATACGGGTTGAAGTGATTCCTTTTGTTAGAGCATGTCTTAAGAATATACAAGGTGTGCTCTTTTTTGTATCTGAACGGGTAGTGTCGGACAGATCCGGTACCTTCAACACCTATAAATAGGCTACACAATTTACAATCGACCTATCCCCACTATGCTACACTGTAGACGAAAGCTAATGATCGCGGTTCACTCTCTTTAGAGATCAGTCGCAAAATTTTTTGCAGGGTAAATACGTATGTAGATACTACAAAGTAGTGAGTTTTCAGCTTTACAGCTGTCAATTTTGTTTTATGTCAGATAATTTAGTCATTCGTGCCAATATCCAAGTTGCATATTTTTGCATCAAATTGACACTGATAAGCTTTCCCATTTAAACTTGTTTTTGTTGCTTTTTTCATTACAATATATGCTTGTCACATGCTTTTATTTTGCATTTTGTACGAGTAACATACTGAACTTTTGCTTTCACAAGCCCATACCCATGAGTCAACTCGCAGGAAGCATATGTTCATTAAATTGTTAATTTCGATCATTACCTGCCGATGGAATATTGCGGGGAACAAGAAGTGGGCTTTTGCGAAAATTACCAACTATTTTTATATTTTATGTTAAAATGCATTGAATGGCTGTCTATCAAAAGCTTTAAATGATAATGATTGATATTGTTTTTGACGCAGAAGTCCATAGAATATTGATAAATGAAACGGCCAAAGTCGAGTGTGCGTTACCTACTTAGCGCTTATACATTTTTTAATAATTTTCTCCATACAAGCAAAATCTCTGAGCTAACAATCTTCTCCGCTATTTTTTATTGTGGGCGGAATAGCGAGTGCAGCCAGTTGATGGAAGTTGAGTCGTATAAGTTCCGGTTGTTGGGTTAGGCACAGTCGGTCCAACAACGGTAGAGGATTGATAGTGACATGTGAAGGGTGTCACATCGGTGGACTAGCGAATGTTTCCGATGTGGACATCCATTTGTCGCATATGCATGAATTACCGATTCGAAACTTCAGGCTTTGGATTTCATTCGCATCCAACGAAAGTCACACCTCACCGCGGGTACATTTTGAGCCCCTAACCCGTTAGGCGTTATATACAATCGCAGGATTCACTAACCACTCTCGAGGAGCGAATCGAGTTTTGCTATCACAAAAATCGACTTCCCAAATATAAATATATTACTTTAGAATAGATGACGCTGGTTTACAGAAGTTCAAATATATGCTCAGAAACTTTTAAATTTAATTTAAAATGGAAGTAAAGAATATGACTGATAATGGCTCCAAAGTGTTGATGTTTGCCCGAAATTTTGTTATTGTACCTTCTCACGTTATCAGTTTTTTATTGTGCAATAATTTTGCGTTGATTTTGTTGCTAATGCCTGTGATATCTTTAGTTATATTAGCATATACTAGTTTACTATGATCTATCTCCCGTTACTGCAGCTAAATTATCTCACATTCATACTAAGCTGGCAAAGCAGCCCTGTAGGAATCAAGATTGGTATCTCAAGCTAAGTCCAATTTCCGATAAAAAAATAATTATCGAATATCGTTGTCAATCTATAGTTAAATATGTATGTATGTATATGATCTGAAATTGTTCCTAAGTGTCAAGTGTGTCATGATAAAATCAAATTATTAGGAAATGTGATTTAAGCCGTTATAATGCAATCCTCATGTAGGAAATAAATATTTTACAATCTTTGAAATAGTATATACCATAGCATAGAGGTAACAGCACGGCGGCCATGTTGGATAACCCTTCCATAAAACGTCAAAACCGCGCAACGCATGTTAAAATGTAAACAAATTGATTAAAAGCAAGTTCGACAGTTAAAAGAAAATTAAAATTAAAAAAATTTAATCAGCTGTTGAGATTATATTATCTGTATAGTTATGCCACTTATGTTTTAACCTTTACAGTGACATGCCCTTTGAGTAAAATAGTGTATACTTTCCAATTGGGTAAGCTTAAATTTTTTCTTATTTATGTTCCAGTGCAACTTAAATATATATTCTTGGTATTGCTTTGATAAAGCAATTGTTTGTTACTACTCGCCGACCACTGTTGATATATGATTTTATATGACTCATTCCCATGTCATATTATGCTGGCTATTCAGAGGCCTGTTGCACAATTTATTGGTATGAGCAAATTATGAAATGGCGAAGGCCATTGACTGTTGATGGCGGCGCATTTGGTGTGGGTGCGGGAATACCGTAGCATGTCAACTACATTTTTATATTTGTAGTAAGTACATATGTATATATTTCAATACATGTTATCAATTGTTATTATTTTAAGCTCGTACTGATTCAATTACTCAACAGTCAATTAAGCCATGATTTTGGAATAAACAAAATTAGACTTTTTCGCTTGAAAAACCATTGTTAGGTCTGTTTTTTAACAGCCATACGTCGCCCGTGTTCGTAATTTTTTTATTGACAAGAACATATAAAACACTGTTTTGGGCAACCACTAGCGATCTAGAGAACATATCGCATAGTTCAACTATTAAACATTTGTATGACAAAAATCAGTTTACTGAAGATGTGATTTTTCATGTTTCCAAAATGATATCTGATATGTGGCATCAATCAACGCCTCTAGTAATATCACAAATATTATAGTTAGAAGTCTTCGTTAAATAACGGGTCTTTTAAGTCTGTTTCTGAGACAACGAATTCCTAAGGTCGAAAAGAATCAGGGTACCCAGTGAGGCAATAATTCAGCAAGGTCCCTGCAAGTTGTATTAAATTATCCTAGAGGTAGAATTCTATCTTACTGAAATGGTGTAGGTTCGATTGGTCCATTGAGGATGCGTTGTTCGATGTTCTATGTTCTTCAATTCTATTTCCAGCATCTTTGGATATGTACGAGTTTCCTTCTTCTTTAGTAGATTGCGTTCTTCTTCTGCCACAGGTGTTGTTTGAACTCCAATTTCACTAGACGGATACGTAATTTCAATTGTCCTTGCAAAAATCGTGTAGAAACCCACCCAAACCCTGACACTTAGTTCGTGCTTTCGACTTCTGTTTTTTTATTGCTCCCCATTTGGAATTTATAAATTTTAAAGAGATACTTTTCTCACATCACACTTTTCATATTTCCAAGGAATTGTGAATAGATAATAGAAAAATATTGCGTGTATCATCAACATTATTAATTGTTTGCCAATGTTTACAGCACTTTTTATTGCATGCTTTTGTATATATTTTTAAGTTTTATTGCTACTATGAATTTTGCAGAAACCTGATGCGAATCATGTGTTGACTCACAAAGAGCCGACATGCCGACCTTTAAAAAAAAATATTTATTTTAAAAGCTATGCAATGAAAATTGTGAACACCGAAATGTTTTTTTAATTGTATATTAATTTAATATGATTAAGCTCATTTCTTTAGAGCCAAGAAGAGCAGCGCGCTTATAAACGCAAGGGAAGCCCTATGATTCAGTGACCTCATGTGAATTACTGCTAATTTTCACACTCCCTTTGAGCGACACAATCTCTCATTGTAGCACCTGCGTGTGATATTAGGTAGAGATTTGTATGTGTGTGCAATTTATTTTTAACACAATTTGTATATATGGAAAATAGTTCCGGTCAGGCCTATTAATTTCGCGCAATCGTAATTAGTACGCACCGAATATGTAAATGCTGTTTGTTCGTTGATATTTCAAGCTCTATTTCGCTTATTACCCGGCCTACACCAGGTATGTAAGTTATTAATTAAGGTTTTGTAAACTTCAATAAAGTCATTCTCAGACTACAGAAGAATTTGAGATTTTTCTATACCGTATCTGATTTTCAAAACCATCGTACCTGAACGAACACTCAATAAAGTGTCAGCTGAGGTAGGCCCGTTTTTGAAAAAAGTTTTAAGATTAAAAATTTGTTTGAAATAAAGGTGATCATTCACTTCCTGCCGTAAGGACTTTAAACAAAACAGATCAATTCATAGACTGTACAGAATTATCGTGCTCCACTGGCCTATCTACGGTACATACATGTATATTTTTCTTCAAATATTTTATGGACTGTAACTGGCACTGTGCGTTTTTCAGCAATATGTTACGAGTAGAAAAAGAAGTGCAATTTGTCTAAGACGACTCAAATTTCTGGACTACAGGCTTACGAAAGTTTATCTAACATCTTTCACTTTTTCTCAGTTTTAAATAGACATTGAGGCGAGTCCTATGCACACGCTTCTAACCTAACCTTATATATCAAGCCACCTTCGTGTCTTCACTATGCGCTATAAAATACTTAATTGAAAGCGATTACGCACACATCATTTTTTAGAGAATGAGAGAACAATTCATCATTCTATTGGCGCTTTGTTGTTGCAATGGTAGTAACCTCAAAAAAATATTTATTATTTATTTGTTTGTCACCACCCAAGGCGAATTCAGTACAAGGTGGCATTGTCCAATCAGCTGATAGCTACTTTTTTCTCGAATTTTGACACTACAAATTTTACCGCAGTACGATTTTGACATTAGATCCATTAATTACAAAAACAAAATACATGGAAAATGTGTGTCTGTATGTTTGTAATACGCCTTGCTTCCACCTTATATTGAATTCGCCTTGCCACCACCCAAATTACACGGGGTTTTGTTGCTCATCAAAAATTGCCCAACTAGTGTTGTATGTGTGTGGCGGCGCCATGGAATGTACAAGTGATAACAAAAACAATGCCAGTGACTTTAATTAGTGTTGAGAATGTCATATTGTTTGCCTCGTTTTTTTAGTTAATGTTTACGCTCCGTTAAAGTTTATAATTATGGCAAAATAGAAGATTACTGATTTCACTATATGTCGACGTTGTTGCTGCTGGCCCTGTGTTAGAATGGCACTTGGCTTAGACTCGATTTAATTTGTACTTAATTCATTGTCATTTTTAGCGCTACTTCTACTTCCTATTTTGTTTTTTAATAATGTTATTAAAAGATCGTTAACACTACAACAAAACGATTTCTTGTACAACAAATTAAAGTCTTATTAGTAAACATTGGATCTAAAAAGGTTTCTTAAACAGGGACGTTGTTTATATGACTTGGATCTTTGAAAAGGTTCCTAATCCGCTATCAGAGGGCAGGCGTTTTCTAAAAAAAATGCTGTACGAAGCTCTTTAACAAAACTAAGAGAATGAGATACATAGATATTTTTCGAAAAATTATCTGAGAAAGGTCCTTGAAATGGAATATTGGCAGGCTTTTTTTCTCAATTTATTCGAGAAAAAGATCTCAGTACACACTTTAAACTCTGGAACGTAACACTAATATACTCCAGACCGAGTGTGTTGGAGTTTGTTGTCTACCAGCAGTGGAGTATGGAAGTTTACGCAGGAATGGCGTGTTTCTCCAAACTCATTGAATTCCAATTTTTTGCGCGCAGTATTTCCCAATAAATTCCAATTCACAGCAAGCAGCATTTCTGCAATGTAGACTCAGCGCATGACTAATTGCTGGAGCTCTGTGTTTATGGATGTGTTTGTAGTAGTTAAATGACCCTCCCCTGGGCGTTGTAATTAACGCAAAAGGCTTTTTATTTTGTCCCAGTCCTTCGGTTGACAGTAAAGATGACTAGATGCGAAACTTCGCGCTCTAAAAGAGGTAATTTTTTATAACATTTTCCAATGGTGCCAGTAGGGTGAAAACAAAATATGGGCATTTTGAGCAGATTTTTAGGTATTTTGCAGTTTCCACACCACCGAATTAATTTTTGGGTGTTCGGTTCCCCAGTAGGCCTCTATCACCCATATCATCATATACGTATAAAATATGCTATATTTAATAAGATATATTTAAAATAAAAGTAAAAATTCAAATAAATAAAAATAAATGAAAAATAAAATTATTAACAGTTCATAATATAAGTTTAATTAAATAGAAATTAAAAAATAAAACAAAATAATAAATAAAATACATTTCTTCATAAAATAGGGAATTAAAATAATAATAATTTTTATTTTAAAGTAATTTTTTTTTTTTAATGAAATAAAAAACGACAACAAATATTTTCAATGAAAATAATCATAAACCACATTCTGCAATAAATGCAAGATTAAATACCCCTTTCCTGCATTTAAAGGAGAGTTTTCAATAATTTATCTAAAGGATCAAGAACTTTGGAGTAAGAAGATGGTTAGTTCAAATGTTAAAGCAGAAATTCGGCATAGTCCAGGTACATGATGCTTTGAGTTTTATTACGAAAAATAAAATTATACTCAAGAATGAGTAAAACATAAAAATAATCATTATTTGCGGTCCCTGTAAGAAACCGATGAATTATCGGTATATTTAATAGTTTAGGTCAACGTTTCGAATCATGAAACACATTTCATAAAAAGTATAAACGAATCCGTTTCGAAACTTGTTCAATACTTATCAAAGTACATACTTACAAGTACTTCAGCTATGTGTTTCGCTTACGAAAACCTTCGTAAAACCTCCATTCTTTTGAATTTCGTCGGAGACATAAGTACAGTTATAAAAGCTTCTAAGAGTTCATTTTGTTTCGCATCAGTACAAGGCTACACCTACATTCTTATTAACATTCCATTTCTTCATTTCTTTCTAGAAACCCCATTTGATGCATCTACAAACAGTAAGACTCTTTTTGAAATGCCAACCATTTGCATGTAAAATTACTTCACAGCGAAACCTAAATACCTACAACGAATTTAAGCAAAAAGACATAAAGCTACCTGTAAAAGGCCGCAAAAATGCCACGAGATGGCTGTGAAGCCAATAGTAGAGGTGGTGCAAACGATGGTTGCGCATACCCCGACGAGCTGATCATGGAGCAGGGTGTATCGTTCAATGTGCGGGTGAGTATTAAACTACGTGCCATGCTAGAGTACAAGTTTTAAATGCTTACCATAAGATGAAGTAACGTCTGTATATCGTTGGTGTGTGGGTAAATCATAAACGAACAAATAATGATATCCTTTTGGTTTATATGGAGTTCGAGCTTAAGAGGGGTTTCCAACGCATTGCAGCATTTACTTTATGCATTTCCTGCATCCTTTTCTATTGTATGTTCTTACTTTACTGCCTCAATTTCGAATACGCAATGCACGTTGTTTGTGGTTGCAGTGGCATTACTATGGCATTCGACGGCCATTGTGTGACTAGAAATGCTGAGTATGCAACACTTCCACATACTTTTTTTTCAAGATTTTTCAAGAGTCACTTTCTTTCCATTCTTTTAAAATTTAAATACGCGTGCACATAGTTTACTTCCGTTACTTCCGTCTTACTTCTAAGCACATAGGTGTATTTGTTTTTGTTGTTTTCTTTCTACAAATACTCGCTTGCAGTTGTTAACTGTTGATGGCTTCTTCCAGTGTCAATGCCAATGTTATCGCTACGCTGCAATAATCACTCATTCATTTCCTTTGGTTTCTTCTTGGCGTCGCACTTTCATTTAAACATTAATACAGCTTTTACTCACCTAACTTTACGACTGCCTACGTTTTCATGTAATACATATATTTTTCTTTTTATTTTATTTTATTTAAAGCGCGTACTTGAATTTCTTTTGTTATTTTCTCATGTTACACTTTGACGTAAGAATATTACATGTACTTGTTGCCCACCTGTTTAGTAAGTGCACTACATACAAACACTGCATTCGTTTAGCTTGTACTGCTTTACCACCTCACCCACTGGTATGGCAGCTAGTCTATATTTGTTTTACTCTAACCGCAACTCGCCTGCAATGGCGCATTCTTTTTTTCTGCACTGACTTCTGTTTCTTTTTTTTGTATTTCTTTTATAGTACACCGGCTGCGTAGAGGTAAAAACTTCAATGAAATTGCTGAACTTTGAAACTAGAACCAAAGTTGCCCGGTAAGTACCCTTTCATTTCTTTGTATGTAAATACTTGGTAGAATAAAGCTGTGGGTCGCACAGCCATAGAAATTCGCGGTGGCTGAGGGTTTGAATATTTATTTTGTGGGGAGCTTTGTAGGCTTAGCTGAAGTGGGAGTGGGTAATGGGCATGGATTTGCATTTTACGGTTTCTGCCTAAGTCGTTTGGTTTGGTACGGAGGTTATGTAGCTTATGTAGCTTTGACAGTGATATGACAATGTGCATATCGATTTCAAATAGGGATTTGACAACAAAAAATACAGTTTTAACATAAAAGAGAAGATCATACTATACCAGTTGGTTAGAAAAGTTGAACTGCAGTTCAGCAACTAGCCTCTTGGGTGTTTTAGGCGTTGTAGAATTTTAAATCATTCGTTAGCTAGGTAAATGCAAAAAAGCAATCTACACCTTTTCCAGATTGAAATCGGAAAACTCCAATTGTATTTCAGATAACGTTAATTGAATTTCGGAATAGGTAATTAGATTTCAGCCGCCGCCGCGGCCGCCGTGGTGTGAAGGTAGTGTTGCCGGCCTACCACACCGAAGGTCCATGGTTCGAGCCCTGGTACAGGTAACATCAAAAGTGATTTTAAAAAAAGTTTTTCAAACCGGGGTCGCCCCTCGGCAGTGGTTTGGCAAACTCTCCGAGTGTATTTCTGCCATGACAGGCTTCTCAGCAAAAATTCGTCTCCTTTGTAGAGGCCGTTCGGAGTCGGCAAAAAACTGTAGGTCCCACCAATTTGTAGGGAAAATTCAAATCGGCACACCACAAATTGGAAGAGAAGCTTGGCGCAAAAATCTCTTAGAAGGTTTATGATGATATACCTGTTGTATATCGCGCCATAGAGATAGAATTAGATTTCAGAATATGGATTTAAGAATAGTTATTTGGATTTCAGAATACTAAAATTGGATTTCAGAATACTCAATTGGAATTCAGAATATGTGGATTGGATTGCAGAAATCGTCAAGTGGATTTCAGAAAATACCTTTCGAACTATTTTTGCCATGTTAATAATTGAATTTGTATAAAGAAGGCCATGGAATATGCAAAAATTATTTGGTATGGAATAAATCAATGCCTAAATTGTATGCCGTTCAGTTGTAATTGTGTTCTTAAAAATGGAATTTCGCGATAACTGTGTAATTTGTATTATGACCATGCGGCGTGGAAGAGTTTTGAGGTCATTACCGTGTGCACACAAACTTGTTGTTGTTGTTGTGCTAACAAACCAAACCACTCCCCTAAGGTTTTGGGAAGTGTTGCTGAACTGACAGTCCTTGGCCGGATTTGAACCCGGAACGCTCCGGTACTCCCTGTCTCAAAAAATTAGCCCCTATAATTGGCTTTGATACATCTGCCAAAATGAACATCCATCTGAAGCTTCGACGAAGGCCTAGATCAAGCTCAAATAATTTTTTACCATAGGTAGATATACGAGTATTGTTAGCGGCATAAAGGACGCGTTTGCTGGGTTGTTTTGATGACTTGCATGGGAAAACAGAAAGTTCAGCCCCTGAATCAATTAAAAATTTTACTTTCGTCTCACGCTCAGTGATGAATAGTCGACGAGATACATTACCATCATCATGAGTGGCCGACACTTCTGACGATGGCGTAATTAGTTTTTTGGATTTTTAAATACACATGGCTGTATACACTTAGTTGCTCTTTCAGCACAACGCCAATGATACCAGCATAACCCTGAATCTATGCGGTTTCTTGATTTTGAACGAGATAACATAATCTATGTCTAGATGAACTACCACGATTTGAATTGCGTGATCGGTTTTCTATAGCTTCTATTCTCGATATAATCGAATGCAATTTTAATGAAAAAGTAGAAAATTCGGAATGTGCTATGTCAGTACAAGGCAAAGTGGTTCGTACATTTGTTTGATGTAACTCAGCAATGGATAATGAAGAAGTAGAAGAAAATTGCTCAAAAATTTTATCAGCTAATATTGATAGCTTATCCAATTGATTGCATTCTGTTACCGCAAGGATGCACTTGACTTTTTCAGGAAGTCTTTCCAAAAATAACATTTTTAACACATTATCACTGTATATTTACTTACGTGTTTTACTGTACGTACTGTTCACTTCTGACTAAATAAAAGAGTTATTTAAAGTTGTGAAAAAGATTTTATATAAAAAAACCCAACTATTTATTTTCTTACTTCTCTTCACTTCACACTCTATCCCAGAACTAACTCTGGTCATCTCGGTTTACATTGCATTGCTGGCAAGCGCAGTATTGCCAGACCTATAAATTTTCTTATGATCAAAATAATATTCTCATGGTCCTATTGACTCGTATGCCAATACGATACAATCACTGACCTTAGATCCAGCTAAAGCATTTCATGCGGTGCATAAGATGTGAAGGCTTTTGATCACCTAATTCTAAATTGTTCAACAGCTACTTCACTTGACGCTCCTCGGATTCAGTAAAATGTTGAATAATTCGGATCTTCATTGCTTCATAACGTTCTTGCGCTGGAGGATTATTGATGATGTCTTTCACGACGTAAAGAATCGATGGATCCAGATGGCTCAAAAGATATTCGAATTTTGTTGAATCTTGACTTACGCCAGCAATGTTGAAACTTGATTTAATTTGTAAAAACCAGATTACTGGTTCTTTACGCCAAAAAATTGGCAGTATAAAAATACGTGCCGGAAAAATCTCCCCAGTCGATACGGTGCCCGGCACTGAAGTTGCAGATAATGCAAAAGGAACCACGCTGGATGTTGTTGTTGGTGTTGATGCTGATTGTTGCCAAAATTATCTTCTCTCATAACCAACGGCATGTTCAAAAAAAAAATTTGGGGTCACCAAATGTTATATAACGTTAATTATTTAAAAAAAATCTTTTTATTGACAACAAACAAAAATTACGAATTGAAAAAAAGTTTTTTCAATGTAATGACATACAAATATTTTACAAAGCATTCTTAGATAAAAGATATTAAAACAAGTGGAATACTACATACGAAATAGAGATACCACAATGGGCATGCCGAATCATGAAGAAAATGCATGTCCAATTTGCAGAGAAATTATAATTGGTAAGATTATGCTTAATACGAGTATAATATGGCATTATACAAATGTATACCGGTCTTGTATGTATGTACATGCATAGATAGAGAAGAGTGCCAACCAAGACAATATAGCAGGAACTCTGGTCAAGATAGGGAATCTATTGTAACAAGTGCATCTCGAGAAGAAGATTGGATTTCGTTAGCTAACTCACTAGGCATAAATTATAAAACAGCATGGATCTGGATTGCATTAGCCGAACACATTCTAATTTAAAGGGTGGAAATAGACCAAAAAAGCTAACCGAAAGCCAAGTCAACGAAACCCATACTTGGTCAGAAAAATTGTAGTATGACTCTCACGGAAATGAAAAACAAAATCCAACAAGAGTTCAATGTGAATTTATCTCGATCCACAATCGCCCACTATTTAGAGTGCAGGTTCTGCTTAGTTAAAAAGGTGCATGGTTTAAAAGGTGCACCATGCACCTGTTACTATGAACAGTCCGGTTAACAAAGTCAAGCGGTCGCAGTTTGTGCTGGATTTAAATAACTATATACAGTCAGGCTGTCAAATTATATGGATCGACGAAACAAATTTTTACCTTTTTTGCTGTCATTCACGAGGACGATCGAGAGTTGGACATAGCGCAGTTCAGCAGTTGCCGGCAGGTCGGGCACCAAATGCACATCTAAACGGGATTATTTCAACCAAAGGAGTTGTCGCAATATATAGGCAACGAGGCGCGTTTCGGAGCAATACGCTTAATGCTTAACCCAATTGAAATAATCAAAAATCAAATGCAATGCAAATACTAATGTGCTTGTCCTGGAAGTGCAAGGCCTCAATTTAATGGAACTACGGCTTCAATATTTTGAAGAAAAAATAGACCAAGCAAAAGCTACAATAACTGGGAGGGACTGTGCTCGGGCGGCGCAACACGTAGCCGACGCACTAGCAATGCAAGAATGCAAGATATAAGGGTCGGAGAATGATATCTATTTATGTATGTACATACCCTACCAACCATACGCAGATAAAAAAATGGATAAAACATAGGTCGCGCTATCCACAAATGAAGATAAAAAAGTGGATAGTTTTGTATGGGCGGCGTGAAGATATTATCCACTTTCCCCTTGCAAATGGCGTGTACATGTGATTACGCATTGCACTCGCACTCATTCTGAAACGCCATTAAGAAATAACATAGCTGCACTTCTCTAACTAAAAAATTCCCCAAAACAAACCTGACAGCTCAGCAAAGATTGCATACTTTTAGGCACTGCATGGGTTGCCATCCTGTTGAATTCTATACCCATAAATCTATAAAAAACAACCCAGAAAATTTCCAAAAAAGGTTTTTTTTTGATATTTTTAATTATTTATAAAAAAATGTATTTCACATAGTAAATATTTACATATATAATATATAGACACCTAACTAAACCAAAGTTGAATAAATAAAGTAAAATTAAATGAAACTAATGTAATAAAATGAAATAAAATAAAATGAAGTAAAACTAAATGAAATGAAATAAAATAAAATAAAATGAAACAAAATCAAATGAAATAAAATAAAATGAGGTGAAATCAAATTAAATGAAATGTAACAAAATTAAATGAAATGAAATCAAATGAAATGATATTAAATGAAATGAAATCAAACGAAATAAAAAAAAATTAAATGAAATGACATTAAGTGAAATGAAATAAAATTAAATGAAATTAGATCGAAATAAAATAAAATTAAATGAAACCTAAAAATTTAAATCAAACAAAATGAAAATAAACTAAATTATAAGAGCGCCCGCTATGGAGGAGAGGGTGACCAGCTGGAAGGCTAAACCAAAGGGGTCATTGGTTCCATTACGTCATTGCTGTATACGGAGAGAAAGAGAGGAAAAATTGGTTAGGGTCCAATTAAATATAGAAACTAAATAAAAATATTTGTGTAAGAAGACAAAACCCCTCATAAGGCCCCTTTGGACTCCAACGAGCCTTGAAGATCAATTCGTACGATGCCTAGTGTCGCTCCTCCTACGCAACAGGTACGCTATGTGCAGGCCACCACAAAGTTTAGGTGGCGTTGTGTATATGGGCACTGCTATTCCAAGGCCATTATTCCATAATTAGAAATAGATTTCCGTAATTATAAATAGATGTTTAATGACAATGGCGTCTTAAACAGAAGACGGTGCTACAGATGCGTCCGGTGCTGACATATGGCTCTATGGTATGGTGGTAAGCCTATCGAACGAACCAATATCTTAACAGCCTACTAAATGTCCAGCTCAGTGCGTATATACGTAACCTTATTATAACGTTAAAGGGTTCGACTAGCTCTTACCAATTGCGAAGATAGACGCACTTCGCGGACGACTGATAACCGCATCTACATCTTGCCTGTTGAATTTAGGCCGTTATCGCTTATCTTTAATAATATTATTATATATATAAAATCTAACTATTTCATTCACGCTCATAGAAATAGCAATAGTGAAAAATCATAATGATTTTTGTTTAGGAAAAATATCCCAGAAATATGCGTTGGTGTTGGTATGGAGGAGGAAAAAATAGAGATGGTCTTGGGATTTGATAAGAAAATTACAAAAAGTGGATAGCCATTGTTGGTAGGGTATGCCTTATTTTGAATTGCATCTGTATTACATAATTTACATGAATTTATAACCTGACTTGAACTTACAAATTATTTTCTGAAATCTAATTGATGACTTCCGAAATCGAATTGTCTATTTCTGAAATCCAATTCATACATTCTGAATTCCAATTACCTATTCTGAAATCCAATTTTAGTTCTCTGAAATCCAATTGCCTATTCTGAAATCCCATTAACATGTTCTGAAATCCAGATAACTATGCTTAAATCCAAATGACAAATTCTGAAATCCAGTTACCTATTCTGAAATTCAATTGATGCTTTCTGATTGCAGTATGGAAAAGGTGTAGTGTTGACAACGCTCCTTTGTTTTTTTTTTTTTTTGAAAAATTCGTTTTTGGCATATTTTAAAGGGGGGATCAGAATTCCTAGTAAGTCTGACTTGAAAACTGTTTCGATGCATACATTTTGTTACGTAGACGCTATTTTATGGCAACCGTACAATTGTGAGTCGCTGAAAGAAGAAATAAAGCTTTTTCTATCAATTCTTCATAATAATATAGTCTTGTAATAAATTTTCAGCGAATGTATAAATCGTGTCTGCGAAGCAGCAGGCCTCAAATCAGCTGGAAAACGTCGCGTGGATAAGAAAATCCTACACTACATATCCGATCGTCCGCATATGCAAAATGCGGGCACAAATGTCATCATTAATGTATCGAGCAGAGCTCTGGATTTAGTGAATGCTGAGACGGGCCAATGTATCGCAAGTCATAATATGCCACATATTTCGTTTGCATCCGGTGGTGATTCGGTGAGTTTAAGCGTTTATATGAAATATTTATATTTTTCGTTTTCATTACATCCTTTTCCATTCATAGGACACTTTGGATTTCCTGGCATACATTGCTAAGAATGATGACGAATGGCGCGCCTGTTATGTGCTTGAATGCATTGGCGGACAGAGTGAAGACTTAATATTGACAATCGGTAAAGCGTTTATGTTGCGCTTTAATGCAATCAAACATTTGAAGTGAGTAGAAACATTCAGGTTCTTGTTAGAAATCATTTTTTAAGAAATATGTAAAAGACCGGTAATAATGGAGACGAGATTCAAGGGGTTGCTAAAGCTTTGGTGTCTTCGAAAGTGGTGCCGCAATTTAGCGACCGTAACTTTGCGGGGGAGCACGTTGTCAAAAACGTTGCAATGTGAAGGCAATTATGTGTAGAATAAAGACATGACAGTGGCTATTCGTTTGGCAACATTTTGTCCATGGTTGAACAAAGAAGTTATGTCACTAGATCAGCTGATTTTAGTTTTGTGATTCATCCCACGATTAATATATCAAACTGAATGTTGTTTACAAGGCGAATTCACTTTGTTTACATTCTTTTCGTTAAAATCACTACATGGTGATCGCAAGTGAACAGCTGATTCCAAGGCGAATTCATATACTTGGTGATAGCATAGAAACAGCTGATTGCTTGTTCTTCCTGCACATTTGTACCTCAGAATGTCAGTAAAAGAAAATGGGAAACTATTTGTTAACATCCACCAAGGTTGTCCATTTATATTCTCTTTTACTTTGACATTTTAAGTTACAAAAATCCGGGACAAAGCAGGGCGAATATGCTGGAATTCGATTTGCCATAACCTTCTATGGGTTCGCCTTAGCTGATTCCTAGTTTTTCTCGTTCGTAATTCGCCGTGTAAGTTAGGATGTCATTAAAAAGAAATTTAAAACTACTAGAGCCTTGAAAACTGTGAAGAAATATTTTTGAAATTTTAATTGATTTCTAAATAAAAATTTTTAAAAATGTGTGGCAAAACAAGGAACATTTTCCATTGTTCCAAACGATGATTCCGAAAGGCTGCTGAGGACGACGGATTGATAGCGAAAACAAAATTTTTATGATCCTTAAATGGCCTTAGAAATAGCACCGACACAATTCAAAAATTATACCACCTGGCTCAAGGTATTTAATGTAACTGGCTATATGGGAAAACTACCAAAGTAATTTTTTTTGGAATTTTTCAGTAGAGCGCTTTGACCTAACTGGCTATATGGGAAAACTACTAAAGTAATTTTTTTTTGGAATTTTTCAGTAGAGCGCTTTGAAAGTTGGAATTGAGATATACACCAATATTGTGAGTGTCGAACAAGAATAGATAATCGACTATTAGGCGATAAACGATCATCGAGCAATTGCGGGTGTCGAACCGATCGCTTAATGAGCGACTGTGAATACTTAATTGATCATCTTTCTACCACCTTTTTGGAGTCGCTGGCGTGTCGATGTGATTTGAAAAGTGCTAATTAAAATGGAAAAAAAGGAAATCATTAAAAAAAAATTTTGAAATATGTAAATAAACAATAAAAATATGCAGTTTTTGTTCGATAAAGTTACACAATACCAAAATAAAATGCGATCGATTCATTCGAAAAATTTCTATTCTACTGCAAATCGACACTCGCAATAGGGGTGATAGATTATTGTCCATAAAGTCGACAATTTTTGAGCAAAAGCCGTGAGATTTTGTGTGATTATAGATCCTAGCCGGGAGAACACAATAGTGGTACTATCTCGTTTTTGACCAAACTTGAGTTTGGCTTTTTCCGCTTATTGCCAAAGAGTACTTGTACTTTTGTTAAGGATTAATTTACCACTCAATTAAACATATATATACCTTCTTCTCTTCTAGAAATCAAACCGTTTCGAATCTCAATACACCATCAGAGAATAGCAAAGACTATTACAACGATTTACCCGATAAACTACCACCGGATCTATTGAACGAAAATGATTTACCACCTGAATTGCAACAACAATTATTACTACAACATCAGCAACAACTCCAACAACAGCAAACCCAACAACAGTCACAATTACCTCAACACAAAATTGGGCAGCTGAATTTGAAGAAACCAAGGGATCGTCTTAGTAGTAATTTGATTGATTTGAATAGCCCGCCACCTGATCAGACCACAACTAAAATCAATCTAAGCAATTTCGATCCAATGGCCGATACAGAGGGAGCGTGTGCTCTGCCACAAGCGCCAGTGCGAGATGTGTTCGATATGCGTGAGTAGGAAATTAAATTGAGAGCTTGGGTAGTTGACATCACAGGGATTGAAAATTCTTGAATAGAATAGATGCGTTGTAAAATTTTAAGCTTCCACTTTTGAAATATTTTTTTTTTTGTTTTTTATCTGGTAAGAATTTTTAGGTTTCTTGTTCATGAGATGTCAGGATTTGGATGAAAAATTATCGTTTTATCCTCAATGCTCGACATCTCAGCATGATTAAAGAAAAAACTTGAGATTAGTTTTCATAACTTGATGCGATACAACTTGGGACGCCATAAACTTCATATTACTACATATATTCATAATCAGCCTTAACCACACAATTAAGAAAATATATTTTTTTCTATCTCTAATTTAGAACCCTTTTCGCTTTCCGCCGAAGTACAACGGTCACAACTTAACACCGAATTATGGTTCCATGCGGGCATTAGTCGCCAAATTTCCGAGAGTATGCTAAAAAATGATGGCGATTTTTTAGTACGCGAATCTCAGGGTAAACATGGACAATACGTACTTACCGGTTTGGAGGTGAAAACGCCTAAGCATTTACTACTCATCGATCCGGAAGGTGTAGTGCGTACAAAAGATCGAATTTTCGATAGTATAAGTCATTTGATAAATTATCATTGGGCTAATGCTTTGCCGATTATTTCGGAAGATTCTGAATTGGTATTACGCAATCCGATATTGCGACAGTCACCAGTGCAAGCACAGCAGCAACAACAACTACAACAGCAAGCAGGAGCAGCACATCATCATAATCACGTGTCATCGCAACAGCAACAGCAACAACAACAACAGTCTCATCAGCATACACATCATACGCGACCAGTAGTAAATTCCTGATGAGCCTGTAGCCAGTACGCAGATTAGAAGTTAATGAAATTTTGAGATTTTTATATCTATTAAGTATAAACTTTAAAGCAATTATGTATGTAAGTAAGTAAGTAAAATGCACGTACTTGTACATATTTTAGTGAAGTAGCGAAAGTAGAAAAAAAGTGTCAAAGTCAATTTGTAATTATGCGTTTGCTTTTAGAGCAAGATTCAGAATTCTTCTCGGAATCTTAAAAGAGAAAAATATGCCTAAGTTAAAAATTTTCTTTTGCTGTATTTAAAAACTTCTTAAATTTTTTTAGTTATTATTATACCTTTCATGAACATGAAATGGTATTATAACTTTGGTCCGATGTTTGTAAGTATGAGAAGAAGAAGAGATAGACTCACCAATAAGTATACCGAAATGATCAGGGCGACGAGCTGAGTCGATTTAGCCATGTCCGTCTGTCTGTTTGCACGCAAACTAGTCCCTCAGTTTTTGAGGTATCTTGATGAAATTTGGTATCCGGCCGCCATTTTGCATGAGATGAATCATTTGTCGGAATCAGCAAAATCGGAGCAATACAACGCATAGCTCCCATACAATCGATAGTTTCGATAAATGGGTTTTGGGCTATAAATTTTGCAATTAAAAAGGTAGGAACCTAAAATTTTGAGGTTTGGTACTTATTATATATTTAATGTGCGTAGTGAAAATCACCCAGATCGGACCAACATAAAATATAGCTCCCATACAATCGATTGTTCCGATAAATGGGGTTTGCTTGGGCTATGTATCTTTAAATTATCAGTTTTGCAGAGTTTGTACTAATTGTAAGTAGGGATCGGACACTTAAAGCCGTGATGCGTATTCATGAAAGGTATAAAGTGTTCGGCACAGTCGAAGACAGCCCTTTTCTTACTTGTTTTAAATATTTTATTTATTTAATTTTTATTATTTTAAATTACCATACAATAAATTCTGTGTATTAAATATTTCTTTCATTTTAATATTTCATTTTTATGCTAAATAGATACTAGTGATATTTCCCCCGAATCTGAAAAGCACTGACAACTCTATATTAGGGCCAATTTTAAATCAAAAAGTCAAAGGCGACTTAAGTTTAATTATGGATTGTCATTCAAACACCATTTAGTTATTTTTGGCATTCGGATCGTCTCTATTTATTAAAATTGCAACACCCACAGTGTCCATATTTGAATTGAAAACGTTTGAGAAGTTCACACATGACTAACCTCGACCCCGCATAAATATTCCACGGTTAGAGGGCATAAAGTGACAACAGATATAAAATTACTCATAGTATGCTCTTGCGAAATATTCAAATATTTGAAAGAATTGCAAACAAAAAGTTAAACTTGAATTTGAAATAAAAACTGAACGCCTACTTTATTTAAAATTTTAAACATACTTAGAAATAACTCAGTTATAAATAAGACTTTACTACGATTGCCTACAAATCATGCACTTTATTAAAGTAATTTTATAACTAAACTATTATACAAGTCACACGAAAAAAAAGTTAAAATATAAAAGTGCTGACAGAAACAAAACGAAAAACAGAACCAAAATTCAAAAACAAAATATTGATACAAAGATTAGATTTAGAAAACAAGCAAATATAAATGTCGAAATCTATCTTAAATCATGCAGAATAATGGCACATCGAAAATTTACTTCGGAATAAAATCTATCTAAATCTTCTCGAAAAATAAAAGATACCAATCTTTTTTTCAATTTTAACACCTACAATCATTTGTTGAATTTATTTAAGCATTTTTTTTTTAATTTTCCCACTTATACTACTTTGCTGACAATTATTTTTTCCAAGTCTTATAGTTTTCAGAACATTAAATTTTAGCAATTTCAAAGATAAAACGAGTTTGAAAAGTTCGATTCTGATTCGGGTAAACTCACTTCCGTAACATACCTACTAAATAGCGCAAAAAGTATATAATAGTCCAAAAATTATAAACTTCCAGAATTCCTGAAAAACTTACTGAAATTGAGTTAAATTTTCGACAGATTAATACGTTTTATTCTGAAATAAATGCTCGATATAACCATGATTTCGAATTTTTTCAACTTAAATTTGTCTAGAAAATAATATGGAATATATATATACTACAAAGGTGCAACAAAAACTACAATACATATCCCTACATATTTTAAAGGAGAAATTACTATTTTTTAGGATCCCTATACACTTGCTAAGCAGTTTTTATAAAATGGAAAGCTAAGCTGAAATATCGTTTTTTACCTTTTTAAATTTTTCCACAGTTTTATACGAACTTGTATTTGATTTTATAAAACGATTATAGCCTTTTTTTGTTAGTCCTTTGTGCCAACAACCTATATACTAGCAGAGTGTAATAGCTAATGATCAAATCGCCTATATTTTTTTTAACATTAGGACCTCTTGTCCTCTGTTCAGATGAGTACTTTCAAGAAAAATAAAAAATAGAAAGTAGTGCACTTTGCTTTTTTAATAAAAATATTTGAATCAGTTATATGTAAATGTAAATCTTAATATTAAAAGAAAAAAAAAGTAAATAAAGATATAAATGATCACACAATTTGCTGAATTTTAGCACAAATGCATTTCGACGATTGTCTGACACAATTCTCGATCTTAAAAATTGCTTTAAAATGGCCTATGACAAAACATTTATCATGTAATTTTCATACATTTTCAGGTAACATTTCGAGTTTGTGAACTTTGTTCTGACATAGCATTGATAATAGGTCAAATAGAACGATAGCCACGCCCCCTTTTATATAGGAAAAGGGAAAATGTGTTAATTCATTAACTAAACCCGTTACACTAATGAAATAAGACTAGTTGATTGGCCCCAAAAATGAATTTCGAAAATAAGACCACGTAATCGTTCGGTAATCGCTAAAATTAACTTCAGGTTAGGTTTAACCGGAGATTGTAAAAGGGCCCTAAATTTTTAGTAGTTTGATATACACTTACAAATTTTTATAACGCTGCCTGACACATTTGTTTTCAGGATCAAGATAATCCGTAACGAGCTTCATATTTATTTAAATTGATTAAAATTTTGAAATTTTTTTAAATTTTAACAAATTCATATATCATCAAAGTAGTCATTGAAATTTTAATTTTGTACATGTGCTAGCAAGGCGAATTCACTTACAGGTGGTCTCATACGAACATATGAGCAGTGGCTTCTTCTGTCAAAATAAAATAATTCTATGCAATCTGACAGGAGAAGCCGCCAAAGCAAAAACAAAACACATGAAATAGGTGTGTGTATACAGTAATGAATTTGCCGCGATACCACCTGGTTTAAATCCGCCTTGTGTGCTAGCATTCAAAATTTTCAAAGTAGGCTGTGCTTATAGGCGAGAAAAATTTAGAATTTTATTTCAAAAATAAAAATAAGTTGTTTGCAATTTTGTTTTCAAAAAAGTGTATATAAGCATGAAATCTTCAGTCGGCACGCCATTGCTGGTTTGATTAGCGAAGTGGAAGGAAGGTATCTTCTTCCCTTCTGCAGGCGCTTCTTTTTTTCTTTTTTTTTTTTAAATTTTTTATAAAGCAAATGCTAGCGCATGCTTTCAATTTCACATTTTTCAAATAGTTTTAAAATTTTTTTTATTTTATTTACTATTTGCATGCTATAATAAACAGCTTCATTACCTTCCACGTGAATAAATATTCCCTGGTTCAGAATTTAAAACAATTCTTGTACTTTTGATATTTCACTACAAAAATATATGTTTTTCAAGTCAGCTTTATATTTCCAGATTTGTTACACGATTTTTTTCATTGATTGTTCAATCGGATTGCACACCATATATGCAACTTTATTTCGCTTGTTTGCTTTCTTGGTACAGCTATTCGTTTAATATTAGCATTCTCCACGAAAATTTGGTCCCGATTAAAGTTTCCAACGAAAGTTTTAACCAACTATCACCCGTCACTTTTTATATTTCTTTTGTATTTTTGACTTCATGTTTTAGTTTGATCCCGATTAAAGTTTCCAACGAAAGTTTTAACCAACTATCACCCGTAACTACACATATTTTGTTTGTAATTTTGACTTTATACATATGTGTTTATATCCTTCTTTCGCACCAAAAATAGTTTTTTGGGCAAACTTATTTAAAAAAAGCCAAATACTTCGGCTGGGAATTTTTTGAGCTCTTAACCTTTTCTACGAATATTTGTGTTCGTACCAAGCTAAACTCTTCTTTTTTGCAAACAAACGACGCTTATAAATTACACCTTTCAAATATTCAGCTAATATTAGCCAGTTGTCTGAAAATTTAACTGAGGTTACGATTCAGTTTCTGCCGAATTTCTTTACATCTGTACTTTTTGAGTACCAAAAATAGCTTTTTGGGAAAATGCATAAAAAAAATCATTTCTGAAACAATAAAGTATCCTTGATGTTCAATCATTTAAATTGACAAATAAAGCCAGGCTCTCGACTTATATACTTTTTCCTCTATTGTTTTCTCCCTGAGATTTCCGGATTCATCCTCCACATTTCCTCATGCCCGTTTAAATCGGTCAGGTAACGTGATGTTTTTGTATATTTTGAGACTGGTTTTGGGCCGCTTTCCCAAAAATACTTTTTTTTTTAAGCCACACCAATTTCTGAAAATTTAACTGAGGTCTCGATTCTGGTTCCACCTGAAAATTCATATTACTTCTGTCATTTCCACTACAGATATTTTCCTCCTTTTTGAGTACCAAAAATAGCTTTTTGGGAAAATGCATTAAAAAAAACTATATTGAAACAAGAAAGTATCCTTGATGTTGAATCATTTAAATTTTTTGGCCGAGTCCAACGAATCAATCGAACTTCTTTCTCCTTTACTTTTACTATCAGCAGTTATTAAATAACAAATAAGGCCCGGCCCTCAACTTATATAATTTTTCCTCAATTGCTTTCTCCCCGAGATTTCCGGATTCATCCTCCACATTTCCTCATGCTCGGTTAAATCGGTCAGCCAACGTGATGTTTTTGTATATTTTGAGACTGGTTTTTGGGCCGTTTTCCCAAATATACTTTTTTTTTTTAAACCACACCAATTTCTGAAAATTTAACTGAGGTCTCGATTCTGGTTCCACCTGAAAATTCATATTACTTCTGTCATTTCCACTACAGATATTTTCCTCCTTTTTGAGTACCAAAAATAGCTTTTTGGGAAAATGCATTAAAAAAAACTATATTGAAACAAGAAAGTATCCTTGATGTTGAATCATTTAAATTTTTTGGCCGAGTCCAACGAATCAATCGAACTTCTTTCTCCTTTACTTTTACTATCAGCAGTTATTAAATAACAAATAAGGCCCGGCCCTCAACTTATATAATTTTTCCTCAATTGCTTTCTCCCCGAGATTTCCGGATTCATCCTCCACATTTCCTCATGCTCGGTTAAATCGGTCAGCCAACGTGATGTTTTTGTATATTTTGAGACTGGTTTTTGGGCCGTTTTCCCAAATATACTTTTTTTTTTTAAACCACACCAATTTCTGAAAATTTAACTGAGGTCTCGATTCTGGTTCCACCTGAAAATTCATATTACTTCTGTCATTTCCACTACAGATATTTTCCTCCTTTTTGAGTACCAAAAATAGCTTTTTGGGAAAATGCATTAAAAAAAACTATATTGAAACAAGAAAGTATCCTTGATGTTGAATCATTTAAATTTTTTGGCCGAGTCCAACGAATCAATCGAACTTCTTTCTCCTTTACTTTTACTATCAGCAGTTATTAAATAACAAATAAGGCCCGGCCCTCAACTTATATAATTTTTCCTCAATTGCTTTCTCCCCGAGATTTCCGGATTCATCCTCCACATTTCCTCATGCTCGGTTAAATCGGTCAGCCAACGTGATGTTTTTGTATATTTTGAGACTGGTTTTTGGGCCGTTTTCCCAAATATACTTTTTTTTTTTAAACCACACCAATTTCTAAAAATTTAACTGAGGTCTCAATTCTGGTTCCACCTGAAAATTCATATTACTTCTGTCATTTCCACTACAGATATTTTCCTCCTTTTTGAGTACCAAAAATAGCTTTTTGGGAAAATGCATTAAAAAAAACTATATTGAAACAAGAAAGTATCCTTGATGTTGAATCATTTAAATTTTTTGGCCGAGTCCAACGAATCAATCGAACTTCTTTCTCCTTTACTTTTACTATCAGCAGTTATTAAATAACAAATAAGGCCCGGCCCTCAACTTATATAATTTTTCCTCTATTGTTTTCTCCCTGAGATTTCCGGATTCATCCTCCACATTTCCTCATGCCCGTTTAAATCGGTCAGGTAACGTGATGTTTTTGTATATTTTGAGACTGGTTTTGGGCCGCTTTCCCAAAAATACTTTTTTTTTTAAGCCACACCAATTTCTGAAAATTTAACTGAGGTCTCGATTCTGGTTCCACCTGAAAATTCATATTACTTCTGTCATTTCCACTACAGATATTTTCCTCCTTTTTGAGTACCAAAAATAGCTTTTTGGGAAAATGCATTAAAAAAATCTATATTGAAACAAGAAAGTATACTTGATGTTGAATCATTTAAATTTTTTGGCCGAGTCCAACGAATCAATCGAACTTCTTTCTCCTTTACTTTTACTATCAGCAGTTATTAAATAACAAATAAGGCCCGGCCCTCAACTTATATAATTTTTCCTCAATTGCTTTCTCCCCGAGATTTCCGGATTCATCCTCCACATTTCCTCATGCCCGTTTAAATCGGTCAGGTAACGTGATGTTTTTGTATATTTTGAGACTGGTTTTGGGCCGCTTTCCCAAAAATACTTTTTTTTTTAAGCCACACCAATTTCTGAAAATTTAACTGAGGTCTCGATTCTGGTTCCACCTGAAAATTCATATTACTTCTGTCATTTCCACTACAGATATTTTCCTCCTTTTTGAGTACCAAAAATAGCTTTTTGGGAAAATGCATTAAAAAAAACTATATTGAAACAAGAAAGTATCCTTGATGTTGAATCATTTAAATTTTTTGGCCGAGTCCAACGAATCAATCGAACTTCTTTCTCCTTTACTTTTACTATCAGCAGTTATTAAATAACAAATAAGGCCCGGCCCTCAACTTATATAATTTTTCCTCTATTGTTTTCTCCCTGAGATTTCCGGATTCATCCTCCACATTTCCTCATGCCCGTTTAAATCGGTCAGGTAACGTGATGTTTTTGTATATTTTGAGACTGGTTTTGGGCCGCTTTCCCAAAAATACTTTTTTTTTTAAGCCACACCAATTTCTGAAAATTTAACTGAGGTCTCGATTCTGGTTCCACCTGAAAATTCATATTACTTCTGTCATTTCCACTACAGATATTTTCCTCCTTTTTGAGTACCAAAAATAGCTTTTTGGGAAAATGCATTAAAAAAATCTATATTGAAACAAGAAAGTATACTTGATGTTGAATCATTTAAATTTTTTGGCCGAGTCCAACGAATCAATCGAACTTCTTTCTCCTTTACTTTTACTATCAGCAGTTATTAAATAACAAATAAGGCCCGGCCCTCAACTTATATAATTTTTCCTCTATTGTTTTCTCCCTGAGATTTCCGGATTCATCCTCCACATTTCCTCATGCCCGTTTAAATCGGTCAGGTAACGTGATGTTTTTGTATATTTTGAGACTGGTTTTGGGCCGCTTTCCCAAAAATACTTTTTTTTTTAAGCCACACCAATTTCTGAAAATTTAACTGAGGTCTCGATTCTGGTTCCACCTGAAAATTCATATTACTTCTGTCATTTCCACTACAGATATTTTCCTCCTTTTTGAGTACCAAAAATAGCTTTTTGGGAAAATGCATTAAAAAAATCTATATTGAAACAAGAAAGTATACTTGATGTTGAATCATTTAAATTTTTTGGCCGAGTCCAACGAATCAATCGAACTTCTTTCTCCTTTACTTTTACTATCAGCAGTTATTAAATAACAAATAAGGCCAACGTGATGTTTTTGTATATTTTGAGACTGGTTTTTAGGCCGCTTCCCCAAAAATACTTGATTAATACGTTTTTTAAAAAACCATTTTCTGTGGTTAAATTTAAATTTAATCCACTTCTCTGAAAATTCAAATTTGGTCACGATTAAGTTTCTGGCGAAAATTATTACTTCTATATCCTGAAATGTTTGTTTATTCAGCAAGTTTTATAGCCGCTAAATACGGACCGCTATAGTCAGCGTCATTGGCGTTACCGCTTTGTTGTAAACTTCGATGAAAGTTGCGGTCAAGTCTGCAGATTTGATTTTCATAATTTTGCAGCCTTTCTTCCACTTTTTAATATTTCTTTTCACAATATTTATTTTCAAAACATTAGAAATGTCTGAATTGTTGTTTTTGTAAAAATATTTGAAGTATTTAATTTAAAATGTTGAACGAGTTTTAATCGTAATAAATGTTCCTTCCCGCTATGTTACGTGACGATGGGATTCACTGCATCTTTGGTTTCCACGTGATTACTTTTACATTGAGGCCCCGCTAACGAAAATATTAGCAGCTTTTCAATACTCCTAACAAATACATCCCATATACTTCCAAAAGTTATTTCTTTATTCAAAACAATATATTTTTTATCGATTATATCAACTATTTCAAAATCTCTCCTGCTACAGCAGGAACTTCTGTCACTACTTTCCTGAAATCAGATACATTACAACATATCACACCTCCCTTTTTCACTATTTCCGAAAGCCAGGCAACTTCGCCACATTTACTCTCACAAATTGGTGGATGAGTTGGAGGGGATACACTACTCTCCAACGCATTCAAAGCTGCATCATTATACACACCAAAAGCGATTGATTTATCATTCTCTTTCACAACGATCCACAAAAGTTCAGGCACAGGAAATTTGCCGTGTTCACCTGCTGCCGGTTGTAGATAGAGATCCATCTGCTCACCTTTGGCACCATGCAATATCTGCTTGCCATGACTACCCACATAAATATATAGAGGTACGTTTTTAGTGGCATGTTGATGTGCGACTATATCCTCTTTGAGTGTTGTCCAAGCTGTGAGATCATCATGTGCAACGAAATAATTCCAACCTAATTTCTTTACAGCGTGAAATTGTGGACTACTTATTAAGAAATCATCAACATAGTTGGCTTTGTGTAGAAATGGTGCACGCTTCAGGTGCAAAGTTTGGCGTATACGCTCATAGATTTCGTCAAAGTGTAGACCACTGAAGAGTTCACTTTTATAGCGACCATCAGGGTGACGCTGTTTGGTTAGGTAATCTTTGGGCAGCTGTTGTAGGTAGGATGAATCTGAAAAAAAATTTATTTAAATTTTGCCATCAAGAGTTTGTCACATTTTGTATTTAACTTACCCACATCGCCCAACTTGATATGCGCAAAAATAGTGCGTCCCTCATGTTCATCATAGCATGCCTCACCGATTATGTGCGTCATATGATCTTTGGGTTTGACATAGCCGAAGGTGACGGCTGTCCATGAAGGATTAGAGCAACCATTTACTGGGCTTACCACCTCCTCAACAACACGTAAATCACAACCAAATTGTTCTATTGGTTTCGCTGTTTTCTTCGCTTCTGGTAGCGCATCATTTAAAGGGCTAAACTTATTACCACTTTCACATTTGACATTTAAAACCTCGGCACGATTATAGTTTCTTAAATAATTAGGTCCACATGATAGTATGGCCTCTGCGCCGACAGGCAAATGTACACTTGTTGAGTGTTGATCCGCATCGACTTGTGTTTGATATAGTTCTCCATTAGATTTGTAGATCAATGGCCATTGAATGCGATTGAAATTAATGGAAGCAATTGGTACAATACATTCGTTAAGCGTTTTGCCCGTGGCTACTGAGAGAGTGAGCAATAAAAGTCTTATAGCGACTAAACCCATTATGTGTTGGAGATTGTTTGACGGAAATTTTACAAGCGACATGCAATTTTATTCAAGCTAGAAAAAATACGAAGCTTTCTTATCAGCTTTGGTGATAGCCCTCGTCTCGTTTGTTTGCGTTTAATTGCATTTTCTTGGGGTTTTTTTTAAATTTTTTTTTAGGAGATGTGTTGACCACAGATGTTGATAATTGTTAAGGTCAATAATCTATTACATATTTATATACACATGCAAGTAATCTATACTTTTTGACTTAGTAGCTCGAATTTAGTTAGCAAGAACTTGGGACCGAGCTTTTCTACAACCAGCAGGAGGTACTTTCGTTTTTCACCATATAACGAGTTTATAGTACTGTAAGTTAATCAACCCTACCAGGTTTTTTGTTCATTTTTTCATTCATATTTTTTCGAATTATTTATTTCCGGCTCTTAGTAAGTGTCCTTTTATTTACCAAGTGGTTGACCATCTATCTGGGTTTGGGAGGGTATATGAATCGCTCAAGCCAATTACCTCTATGATGCTCTCTTTCGCTAGGTCCACATTTTAATTCCTTGCTGAACCTTTGGCCAAGTATTTTTGGTTTTGGCTCATATTAAAATTCCTTACCCTATACCTTTCTCCCATATTCGGTCTCTTACAGGTGGCCGTTAGTATTCAACTGTCTTGAAAAGCCTTCACATAATCATAATACTATCCCCTATTTTTTGCTAAGTTGTGGTACCCCTTCATGGCGTCGTACATAACCCTTTTTCACTGCAGTTGTGGAGAAGTGTTCTTTGATCGCATTTGTTACCTAATTTCTAAGTCTTTATCTTTATTTGCTGTTATGCTTGCTCTTGCACTGTCTTTTATTTATTTTCGGCTAGCTGGAAAATTAACTTTTAGTTTTTCATTAAAGTGAAAACACTTAAAATTAAATAAAAAGAATAACCTTTTTAAAAGTTGGTAATGCAGTTACCTGTTAACTTCCGGTAAAAGCGACATCTAGGATGAGATTTTAGCTTCTGAACAGCATAATCAGACCAGCATTGCCAGCTATTTTATTTTACAACTGTCTCTCCAGAGAAAGAGAGGAACGCCTTTGAACACAAATTTTCTATAACCAAGCGTGCAATATTGACATCACTTTTTAAATGGCGAACTCGTTTCAAGAGTACGTGAGTTCAATACCACGAAGTGGCCATTTTGAATTTTTCATATATTTGGAAACCTTTAATACATTTTATTATTTTATTTTCAAGTTAGTGGTTAACAACTCTACTAACGTATTTCTTAATCTACCTCACCAGATGCCAACTCTATACTGCAAGTATGTATCTTTTCTTCAGATAGCCCATCAAATCATAATAAAAACAAACTATGAAACCATTAATAAAAATTATTATATTATGGAGAAGCCCGGACGCTCATAAGATCAGATTCATCGAACGATTTATGGTCCTCTGTCCCAGAAGGTATTCTTATCGGCACCTGCAGGTGGGAGCGGGGAAAGAGGAAGGCTCCCACTCCGCCTGACGGACAAAGTGGAATCGATTTGGGATTCCTTGGAGTTTTCAATTGCGCTCAGTTGGCATGAAGAAGAAACCACTGAAGTGGTGTGTTGGACGGACAAACTCGTTTTAGCGGCTAACCTCCGATTAGTAAGAAGAAAATTTAGCTGAGGAATCAAATCACAAATAAAAATGAAACTGATTCCTTATATGAAAGTGGATTTGAAACAAATAGGGATTCGAAACCACGCAACCCTTATCTTATAGATAACATAAAAAACGTTTAAACTGTTAAGTGCCATTGAATCCCTGTTAAAGTGCGACCGATGCTGGTTTTGTGCAGAGGCCGATGCCGGTTATATATAATTATATTACATTGATTGATGAACGCGGTTTATCTATGAATTTATATAATCCCAAAGATAAACAGAAACAACTAAAAATTATGCTCTATCTAAAAAAAAAAAACAATATAATAGTTCTTATGTTTATTTTATTTTTCACAAAAATAATTGTATGACGAGTATATTCAAAGAGAGATGACAGATAATAATGAAGACGAATTATGAAAAAGCAACGCAATACAGAACGATTGAAATCATAAAATATGAGGCCGATGCCGATTAATCGGACGGACTCTAGAAGCCGAAGGTAAGTATTGTTTTAGTGAAAAAAGTGGACGTCCTATTTCACTAAACTACTGTCCACAAGTTGCATTCCTAAACAAAATCCTGTTGCCAGCCTGACTTAAACAATGTATCATAAAAGTATTGCAACAATGCATCACTGCGGTTTTCATATCACCGTGATGCATCGTGAACCTACGTTTAAGAAGTAAGCTTATATCTGTTCATATTGCTTGCTGGGTACATTCTCTCTCCCCAAGCAGCTATATTTGGCGCTCAATTATCACAAATTTTGTTGTGCTGCTGTTTCTATACTTTGCTTATTGCGCTTTGCAACTTTCCTTAGAAATAAAATTAATTGCATTTTGTTATTGTGCAGCAAGTTGAGCAATTGTTTCAATTGAAACGATGCAATTTCAGCAGAAAATTTTTAAATTTTAATACAAAGTGGAAACCTTGAAAAGAAAAGTGCGGCCGGTAGTGAAATGACAGTGTTTTGTTATCAAAAGAGTGCCCAAACAAAGAGAAAGGAAGAAAAGTGATAAGCGCACCAAGTTGAATTTGTGTTGTGGAAAGGGCACCTTAGCTGCCGCTTGTGTTATCATTTCGTATAGATAATAAATAGAATAATCTCTATTTAAGTATTCGAAATAGTTACGACATTGTATATAATGTTTGTTTATATTAAGCTGAGTCTATGTCATGCGCTTCACTAAAAATAATAATCACATACCAGGTACTAGAGGTGGAAGGCTTTCGATAGTCTGGCTATCGATATGTACTCGTACATAGTTTCAATACTATCGATGGGACAATATTTTGCTCGTGCAATGCTTCAAGAGACTCATTTAATCAAAAACTAACAGATTCTGCAGACGCAAATTTATTCCACCTGTCCTTCTCATCTCTTGGAAAGTTTTGAAACCTACAAGCTGATCTAACCTTTATAGGTGAACTTATCTGGGGTCGAATTACGTTATACGCTCCCTGATCGAAAGCGAATTTTTAAATCACAATAGCTCTAAACCCATAATTCAGAAGGACGGCATACGTGAGAAATTAGTTGAAAGAACCGGCCGGTTGAATTATGCATTATTACTCTTTTAAAAAGTTGGACAGTTTCAAAGTTATTGTGACTTACAAAACGGTTTCCGATCACGGAACGTATGTCGTAATTCCACCCCTGATTTTATTTATCTTAAGTGGAACTAAGATTGTAGACATTCAGGAAACGTATGCGACAATCGAAAAAATAACGGACAAGTCAACCGAATTTATGCTATAGTCGATAAATATAACTCATGGACAGTTTGCCACCTCTAATGTGTAAATATGTACAAACATATAAGCACATACATATTTATATAAAAAATAAAAGTGCTTTACATAAAGTTCTTGTTATTCCCAAATTTTTAAAAATCACTTTTTCTAAAGTTAATTACAGTGAAATATATATTTAAATAAATTTTCGTGCAACAAGAAAAAGAAAAAGAAACATTACTTGTTTATTTGCGGTTTACGGTGCAACGTTCGCTGTTTGCTTGGTTGTTGGCGAAACCCCAATAGTGCGCGCTTCATATAAAACGCCCCCTTTATTTTGCGGTTCATACTTTTTCAATGCGTTTGGACTAATAGTTGCGGGTCGTTGGTATTGTCGTCGTCGTACTTTCATCGCACTGATTTCATCTGGTCCATTTTCGAAGGAACGTAATTTTGTAGATATGCCATTATCATCAATACGATCACGGCTCTCTTATCGTAGGCAGAGCGATGATGTCGAGGTGGCAGTTGTTGGTGGTCATCAACGTCGACGTCTGGAATATGAAGGTATTAGAGGCAGAGGTGAGTACAGGCATTGCTTTGAAGCTTAGACCGGGTTTCCTATAAGGAGACTCATGGAGATTAAGGAGGATAATCCTTAATCCTTGCACGGCAACTATGCTCTCTGGGATATGCAATCGGTTTAAGAAAAATTAGTTGCCGGGCAACTAGTCTCCCTATATCAAAAAACAAAAATAAAACACACAGCATTGCATTGATTTTAGGTACTGCATTTTATTTATAATTCGTTTTACGATGAATCAGCTAAACAAGTTTTTTTTTTACCTTTGTCTTGCTGATTCACATGCTAAATAAAAAAGAATAATTAGTTTTTTAAACTCAAACTTAACACATGATATTTTTTACATACATACCACCTACATCAAATTCGCTTTTCGACCTCAGGGAGTTAAAGGAATTCGTCGATTACATTGCGGTCTATCACCCAGGCGCGAGTACAGGTCTCTAGTTGAGGGGGCCGAAAGCTCAATATCCAAATTGCCATGAAAGTCAGTAATACAGGGTGGCGCAAAAGTAATCCTCCTATCAGAAAATGCTATAAATTTTGCGATTGGCCACTAAAGTCAGTTCTGTTTTGACATTTGTGTAGTAAACACATGCGAAATACACGTTAATACACAATGTTACGCTACACTGCTCCAGAACGCGGAATATTCTCTCTATGGCGCGATATACAACAGGTATATCATCATAAACCTCCTAAGAGATTTTTGCGCCAAGCTTCTCTTCCAATTTGTGGTGTGCTGATTTGAATTTTTCCTACAAATTGGTGGGACCTACAGTTTTTTGCCGAGTCCGAACGGCATCTACAAAGGAGACGAATTTTTTGCTGAGAAGCCTGTCATGGCAGAAATACACTCGGAGAGTTTGCCAAACCACTGCCGAGGGGCGACCCCGTTTTTGAAAAACTTTTTTTCAAATCACTTTTGATGTTACCTGTACCAGGGATCGAACCATGGACCTTCGGTGTGGTAGGCCGGCAACACTACCTTCACACCACGGCGGCCGCCAATATTGCTGACTATTTATTTGACCAATAATCGGTCGGGGCCAAACGGTTACTGTGAATGGTGAGCGCTACAGAGCAATGATCAACGAGTTCTTTTTGCCGCAACTTAATGAATTGGGATTGGAAAACATGTGGTTCCAACAAGACGGTGCAACAGCACACACTGCACGTGCCACAACCGATATGCTGAACATCGGAAGCTTACTTTCGCGCCACCTTGTATAAATGAATGATACATTTTTTTTTTTACTCTTCTAACGCCAATTTCACTCTGGTCAACTCCTGTTGAAGCCGCGAGGTTTTTTGGACTTCCGTTAGAAGAGCCTGATGACAGTGTTGGATGAGGGGTGACATCCTAGGCAGGTTAAGTAGTCGCTACAACAACAACAACAATGATTATCTTTAAAACACCATTTTGACATAATTACGAATAAACGTAACGAATTTATCTTTAAGCACTCAAATTAGCTTTTGAACAAAAAGCAATCAGGAAATGATTTTATACAGGTCAAAGGTAGAAACTAGTTCTTTCTGATAAGCGAGTTTCACTTGTGTGTTTTAACTATTTATTGGAGCAATGAAAAAAAAAATGTTAAATAAACAGAAAGTAAAACCAATAACACAATAACAAAAAAAAAAAAGATGAACAATAATGTTTAGTGAAATTAAGTACATTTCAATCTTTTCATCGACAGATTAAACCAACTTCATCGAAATTCGCTGGCAAATTCAGATTAAATCGATTGATTTATCTCATGATCTATTACATTTCTCCTGTTAGCAGTTCCGTCGGAATAGCTGATAGGCCCCATTGATTTCCATAAGGTTGGTTGGACTTACATGGATATGGCTATGCCAACATTAACTGAGCTTTGAAACTTTTGTTAATGGTCCAACACTATAATATAAGTATATGACCTTTACACCTTTGAATTGAAACGAATTTACACGCCTAAAAGTATGCGTTCTTGGCCATTCTCAACATCAATCCTAGCCTGATCAAGAATAAAAAAAACTGATTAAAGGCTTTGCACGAAGACAATTGTAATTAACTTTAAGTGCTTAAAAAATTAAGTGTCAAAGCCGGTTGAGTAAGCACTTTGAGGAGGTGACGTTACATACAGCTGTGTTCAATATAATAGTAGTGAAACTAAAATAGATATCGTTCGAAGAAATAGAAGAATTTGTGATTTTAATAATTTTCATTTAAGCTATAGCGAATTCCATAGCAGAAACCACATTAAAAGAAATTTCAAAGTTTACACAAAGTTCAGGAAAGTTAATTAAACTTTCAAAAATGACAAACCAAATCTTAAAATTTTTTGGCTGAAATTCTAGAAAACTTTTGAGTACGCAGTTTTGTAGACCAACCAATTTTAGTTTAACATTGTGCAAGCTAAATCTCGCTCAAAAATTTCCCTGACCTTTTAGTAGCTTTTCCGTCAAGGGTGCTGAATGATTTCTTCCATACAACGCATAAAGAAAAACTAATTTTGTATGAAAAAAATTACCAAGATCCTTGACAAAAAAAATTCTAAAACATCAGGGGAAATTTTTAGGTACTTCTTACTTGCACATTATGATGTTAAAATTGATGGAGCTATAAAACTGCGTACTCAAAAGTTTTCTGCCCAAAAATATTGAAATTTTGATGTAAATTTTTAAAAGTTTAATTAACTTTTTCGAACTTTGTGTAAACATTGAAATTTCTTTTAACGTGGTTTCTGTATGAAATTTATTATATTTTAAGTAAAAATTATCAAAAACACAGCTTCTTTTTATTTCGTCGTACGATTCCAATTTAACTTCACTACTGTTATATTGAACACCACTGTATATGTACTCCGAAAAGTATTCCAGCAGTTTACATTAAAATCTAATTTAGACTACAATAAAGTGACTTTCAGCAGACACACCTAACGCATAATGTTCGATTTGAGTTCATAGTTATTCGCCTAGACACACTGGTTGTTAATTCGGAATAATAGCTAATTCAGACTTAACACTGGCTAATCCAGATTAAATGCTTTAGTTGATATTCATTTTAAGTATTGTGATTGTTTTATGTCGTTGCTTTTCTTATTAAACTGTATTACTTTTATTTTTTTAAATTGACTTGATTTTTACCTTTTTTTACAGTATTATCAGATAAATTTTCTTATAAAATTGTTTTTCTTCCACATAAATTTCAACTGTCGAGCTCGTTCGTGAAACGATTAAAGCTGTGTATAGCCTTACTTGCGTAAGATTCAAGATTCACATTCCTCGCATATTGTTCTGCTTAATACTGTCAACTCTCAAAAATTAAGTTAGTTCAGATTAAGTGCATAGTTGATCCGAATTATTGTTGCCGTCTGTCTATCCTTTAAGTCAAACTTCCTTTCTTCATATAACCTGCATACGACCTGCGGCACTCCTTGATGTTGGTTTAATGTGAATTTGCTATTTGCTGTTCTTAATGATTTTAAAAAGCTCATCATACTTTCTTATGTATGTGAATCGAGTGGTAAGTAACAATAAAAAAATTGCAAACCTAATCAAACGTCATTTAAATTACCTTCATAAAGTTTATCTCTGTATTATTTATCAAGTACTCTACAAACCTTATGTGGCCATTTGCTGCTTAATTATTTCCAGTCACGAAATGTTTCAATGAAAAAAGTAATTCGTGGTCTTGCATGCCGATACATACTCGTATGTGGATCTTTAGAATGAAAATTCTTCTGGAATTTTTTAATAAAACGAATCTTTGTTGACGCTGTAAAAATCACACTGCGCCAATAATTATACTGCAAAATTCGAAAAATTAGCAATCACCTTAGTTTTAAACAAAAGAAGTTAGCATTTCACCAATTTTTCTATAATCTGCAATAAATTTGGCCCGTTTTAAACTTATTAAACAAAAAAAATTAAACATTTTAAGCAAAAGAAATTAATTTGGCCCATGAGGGGATCGAACCCGCGACCTTCGCGTTATTAGCACGACGCTCTAACCAACTGAGCTAATGGGCCAGTTGCCACATCCGCGGCGAATTTGCAGTTTCATTTTAGGCATTGTAAATGACACAAAATATTCTCTGAATTAAACCGGAAAGAGAAAAGGAGAAAAAAATGGAGAGCAGTCGCAAACTTTCAACAGTGCACATCAGTCGTGCCGTTTAAAATATTTTGCGATAGGCAGCTTTGATTAGCAACAAATATTCGCTGAAAGTTTTAATATTTGATAAAGAAATTCAATTGTGAAAACCCAAAAGATCAATCACCATCAAGCGTTTACTAAATAATTTTCGTTAAGTTTATTTGAAGCAGTGTGGAAAAGATCGGATGGGATAGCTTTTTGTAATATATGATGCACTGCAAGCTTTACGTAAATATAGGCATATTACAGCGCATACTGGAGCACAAGAGAATTGTTGGGTAGGTTGTACTGAAACTCTTAGCAACAGACTGAAAGGATTTCTTCTGGTAAAAAAAAGGACTTAGCTCTTAAAAATTAAATTTCTATATGTAGTGCCTTGATGTTTGTGCCAGCATCAATTTTGATAGAAAACGAATACTGACCAGGTAAACTCGTCTAGACGGCTTAGAATTTATTAAAAAAGTTTGCAATGCATTTGGAATTTCGTACCTGGAAATAAAATTCAAAAACTAAATGACTTCAAAGAACGTACTATAACAATAAAAAAGTCCAACAGCGAAAGGAAGTAGCCCCAGTCAAATCGCTGGTAGGTAATTCACCACTGTACCTGCCCGTAAAACATCTCGAATTCATTGCATTTTAAATTAAATTAAAATGTTTGAACTCACTTTCTTCAATGATGAACTAACTATCCGCAAATTGATGCTTTAATGTTTCCCAATATTCGCCGCGTTGAAACTTCTTTGTGTTCAACGTTCTTTCGTGGCTAAGAAAAGAAATTAAGATAGGTTTAGTAGAAAGCCTATGCTAAAGTGGGAGGTAAAGAAATTGCCATAAGTGAACAAACAAAATTATAATTTTTAATAAGCATAACTTCATTAAAAATATGTATCTCATTAACTAAAAAATTTAAAAAATAATTACTCGCCCAACGTGGGGCTCGAACCCACGACCCTGAGATTAAGAGTCTCATGCTCTACCGACTGAGCTAGCCGGGCAGTTGTCCTTACGTTAGCGAAATGGCGAACATAACATTAGAGACATAAGCAAAGTGAGCGTCGGATGCTCTTTGGCATTGGTTGTTATTGTTCAGTACATGACTTTGTACAAGGGATGCCAGTAAAGAAAACATTTATCTACTATTTATGTAAAAAAAAATGTACCAAATTTCAAAAATTTATACCAGTTTCTATATTTAAGTTATTTCAAGAAACAAAATACTTTATTATTATTTTAATTTTATTTCAAGTCGATAAACATAAAGCGGTCGCCTATTAGAAGTATAAAACATGGTATTACAAAACAGAAAATGTTATTAAATATATAAAATATAACAAAAGTATAATTAACAAAACAGAGTAAAGCATACATATATTTATTTATATATTATTTGTGTGCAGTTAACTGGCAGATTACTCACTCTCTCATGCTGCCGATTTATTCATTTAAAGTTGTGCGTAGAAATCTGAAGGACTAACTGGATGGTTGTAGAGGCCGTGCCTCCAATCGATTTATTCATTTAAAGTTGCGTGAGGGAAACGGGTCAGCGGATGAACAATTTTAATAAGGAACATTTAATTCAAAGATTGATATAGTTTATGAATTTCATTAATAATCGATATAAACTTCTTTAGTTAATAATTTATATATCGGAGACTGAAACAAAGTAAAAACTCAAAAAGTACTTATTACTTATGTACATACATCATTGTATAAACATCGATACATAATTGGGCTAACATTTCCTTTGGAGAAGAAACCCGTGCTTTATCGTAAATCAGTTCTAGCTACCATTACTGCATCTACTGTGTTTATATTTATTTAGTTTATTTCTAGTTTATAAGATGTAAATCTGAAAGTTTCCTTTCACCTGCAGCGGTACTTTGAGGCAATGATGAGATAATAAACTAAGCTCGTAAGATTTTTGAAGCATTGTTCATCTAAGTCATATTTCCATAACAAGACTTTTTCCCAACAATCCACTACATTCTTTTTCTTTTCAAAATAGTTGAACAAAACCAACAAAAAGGAAAAAAATAGCTCTCCACCAAATGTGATTTTTTTATACTAATATTGGTAGAAATTTGAGAAAGTGTTCCGACTCTATACCAAAGATATTAACACCCCTGCACCTAAAGCTACATAGTCTGATTTTCAATATTCCTTGAGGTGGCAAAGAAAATCAAACAAGCGAAACGTTTTCGGAACTATGAACACCATAAATCATTTGTCTCAAAATGAAATTAAAAATCAATGCAGCAAAAAAAAAACTAAAAAGCAGTCCGCCCCCGGGTGGGCTCGAACCACCAACCTTTCGGTTAACAGCCGAACGCGCTAGCCAATTGCGCCACGGAGGCAGATGTATTATGCTTGTCAAAGTCACCACTTGACTATGAACTTTACTGAGCTAACAAATTGAAATGTTAATGCTTTGTCAGTGAACAGCATTAGTGTTTGCGACTGTATAACATACGTTTGCAAAGAGCATGTATAGGATTAATCTAGTCTCTTTGGCTTTAGTTTACTCTCAATGAGCGTGCCAGCAAATGGATGCCACTTCGTCCATTAAAACCAAAACCTTCGGAAAAAGCAAGATTTTCGCAAAGCTTCCTAAAGATGACTAAAAGGAAATATTTGAAAATTAATTTCAAATCAAGCAGGTCTGGTAAAGTTAAGAAAGAGTCTGACAGATACCAATAATCGGGGAAAACTGTGTTGGTTAAATTGTTTAAATATTTTTTATTTCTTGTTATTTTTGCTTTAATTGGTAACCAGAAAACTTGTCTCAATATGCCCATCAAAACCAAAAAGGGTAGCAGATAATTTTAATGTGACTGCTCCAAGCCAATTTACCTGCAGTGCTGAAAGCAAATGTACGAAATCTGCAAAAAGATGTAATACCTATCAAACTCTTAATATGATCTCTGGCTGCAGAGGCTAAGGAGATTTTAAAATACGTTATACCTAATATGATAAACTTTGTTTATACGTATAAGCGTTGGAAAACCAAACTGTGAAACTCTAATATTTAAAGTAAAATATATTTTTATTCAACCTTTGAATTTTTCTCTTTTTTTTTATTGACGAATGAGCGTATTTTATAAGAATTTCAGACTTAGAAAAAAAAAATAATTTGTAATACTTTTTTGCTGTTTTGCGCATAAGTATACGTTTTTTAGAGTCAATTTGGGCGAATTTAATAAATGCCATTTAAAATGAATTACAGGTTCGAAGTGAAAAAGTATTACAATAAATAAAAACCTTAATCTTTGAACTAAAAATTGGGATGGCTTTTTAAGTTCTCAAAACGGGACGAGAAAATATAAACCATTGAAGTTGTGTTGTCTGCTGGACTACCAAGTCTCTGGAATAGTGAAAATAAATGCACGTCAGTCGCAGATAATTTTTTTTTTATTGTAGTACACAATGTACTGAAATCGAATAAATGAAGAAAAAAAGTTTTGTTGGCCCATGAGGGGATCGAACCCGCGACCTTCGCGTTATTAGCACGACGCTCTAACCAACTGAGCTAATGGGCCGCACGCTACGGTGTTGTCAAAATGCTCATAAGAGACGAAATAAGACAAAGGCCATTCAATTAATAAGACGATAATTGAGAGCAGATAATGCGAAGCTAGCAAGTGCTAATGGTTCCCTATCTAGAAAAGCTTAAACGAAAACATTTTTATAAAAGGAAATCTTATACATGTATACATCAAAAAAATCGCCAATATCATCATCTATAATATGCATATGTAGGTAGGTAGGTGTACCAACGGAAGAGACCTTAAACGCCTATTACCAGGGTAATCCACACAATACACACAAATATTTATACCTGAGCTCCCCATCGAGTTAAATTTCTCAAAAATTATGGACACTGCTTACAACAATAACAATATCACAAGTATATGCCAGTTTACAAACAACAAGCATTATGAAGGAAGAAGAGAAACACCCTAGAGGTAAATATTTACATACCTCTTTATATAGCTGATAAAATAGAAGTGACCACTGGGTAGCAGCAACAAACAGCGGGGGGTGGACGTGAATAACATCAATACTACAGATAACCCTCGTATAAAGCGGACGATATACTATGTGAGTCTTTTAAAATGCAAATTTTCAGTGGTAATATTCCGTGGATAGGTACTCCGTGCAACCTCCCAGCTGTTATAATAGCCATGTACAGTTGAGTACAATACAAAAGTAGTGAAATAAAATTGGATACCGTTCGACGAAAATAAAAATATGTGTTTTTAATAATTTTCATTTAAAATATAGCAAAAATACAAAAGAGTAACCACATACAAAAAATTCTTAAAGTTTACACAAAGTGCAGGCAAGTTAATTAAACTTTTATAAATGAACATCATAATTTCAATATTTTTGGGCAGAGTGTTTAAAAAGTTTTTGGGGGTTTTTGTCAAGGATCTTCGGTATTTTTTTTTCATACAAAATGAATTTTTCTTCAGGCGTTGTATGGAAGAAATCACTCAACACCCTTAACCAAAAAAATCCTGAAAATGAGCGAGTTGTCCCTAGCGTACTAAAATTAATTGGTCTACAAAACTGCGTACTCAAAAATTGTTTAGAAATTTTTTGATGGCCATTTTTTAAAGTTTAATTAATTTTCCTGAGTTTTGTGTAAACTTTGAAATTTCTTTTCATGTGGCTTCTGTTGTGGAATTCGCCATATTTTAAATGAAAATTATAAAAATCACAGCTTCAGCTTATTTCATCGAACGATATCCATTTTGATTTCACTTCTATTATATTGAACACAACTGTACATACATAAATCTAGTATTTATCGTCATCAACTAGTAAAGGTCTATAAATTTTGCAAAGTTGTTGTTATAATCGGTTGCTAATTTTTGGAGCTCACAAGGTCCATCAAATATACACCCTTAGCCCAATTATCGAAAAATACGTTAGATAAAAGGGCTCAGTCTACATATTAAAGGGTGTTTTTTTTAGGGATATAGAACTTCAAATTGAAATAAAACACAAGAAAATCGTTTTAAGGTCCATCAATTTGGCTTTATTGGAAGGATAATTTTATGCCATTAATGTTTAAATATGATTTCGGGCATGTGGCCGCCGCGGCTGGCTCGAATAAAGCCAATTTTCAACCACTTTTTCGAGCATATGGGGCCGTATGTCGGCAATAACGCCACGAATGTTGGCTTCCAATTCCCCTAACGTTTCTGGTTTGTTGGTGTAGACGAGCGACTTCACATATTCCCAAAGAAAATAATCCAATGGTGTCAAATCACACGACCTTGGTGGCCAATTGACAGGTCCATTCCGCGAAATTATGCGCTCATCGAATGTTTCCTTCAATAAATCGATTGTGACGTGCGCTGTGTGGCATGTAGCGCCGTCTTGTTGGAACCACAACTCATCCACATTCATGCCATCCAATTCGGGAACAAAATAGTCGGTTATCATGGCTCTATACCGGTCTCCATTAACGGTAGCTGCCTCTCCAGCATTATTGCGGAAGAAGTATGGCCCAATGACTCCACCAGCCCATAGAGCACACCAAACAGTCAGTTTTTGTGGATGTAATGGCGTTTCAAGGGTCTCATGTGGATTCTCTTCACTCCAAATGCGGCAATTTTGCTTGTTGACGTAGCCATTCAACCAAAAATGAGCCTCATCACTGAACAAAATTTTGCGATGAAAATCAGCATCGAAATCAATCTCATTTTCGGCCCATACACCAAAATCACGACGCATCGCATGGTCTCGCGGCTTTAATTCTTGCACAAGCTGGATCTTGTAAGGTCGCAAGCCAAGATCTTTGCGCAAAATCTTCCATAAAGTTGATGGACAAAGCTCCAATTGCTGTGCACGGTGGCGAATCGATTCATTCGGGTCCTCTTCAACACTTTGCTCTACAGCGGCAATTGTTTCTTCGGTGCGCACTGTTCGACGTCTCTGCGGATGCGTATTATCACATAGAGTAAACGTAGTGCGAAAACGATCCATGGTTAACCGAATTAATTGCTCTGATGAACGATTATGCCGACCATAAAATGGACGGAGCTCACGGTAAACTTCGCGAACTGAACCATTATTTTCGAAATAAATTTGCACGATTTGCAAGCGTTGTTCTTTTGTCAACCTGTTCATGATGAAATGGCAAACCAAACTGAACATAAATGACATTAGAGTTGCCAGATTTGACCACAAAATGCCAGTTTTATCTCTATTCGAAAAACAAACCTGTAAAAAAAACACCCTGTATTTATGTAAAAACGTCTGCCACACGTTTCTTTGATTTGAAAATGAGAGGAAAAGGTTAGGCCTGGAAATCAGCTTCAGGTATCTATTATGAAAGGGATCATTACCTGTTAAAAAATATAAATTAAATGCATGCTCTAACGATTCTAAAAATAAGCTGTCAAAAGACTGCTACTGTTGAATGAAGGGAAGGTTTAATTCACAGAGTTTGCTACCTGTGAACAGAGTTGATTTGAAAAATGGGTTTTCTTTAAATAAAATATCTATATCGGCGGTAAAAGAGCAACACCGCCTAAAGCATTTCTCCAAACCACGTAACCAATATTTGGGTGAAACATTTTCTGAGACGATTGCCATCTATTTTTTTTTTTTTGAATTTTTCTCAAGAAAACTGTATTCTAGTTAATTTCATTGCAGTCTACTTTATAGAGAGTTATCTGTACCTTTTTCTTTTGATTTGCTTTCTGCGAACAACTACCGCCGGCAAAGCAAACGAGTGCCCGCCAAAGCGCGTCATATAGCCAAGTAGTCAAGAGTAAGATAATTGGTGGAGGGTAACATACTATGTCTGGCTGTTAGCCTGGTATTTTCGCTTAGACATTTCTTGCTCTTTTTTACTAGATAGCAAGCGAGGAAACTTAGCCGTTGAAAGCGTAGCAAACTGGAATGGCAATTGTGACTTTTTAAGGGAATATTTGGTATTGAAAGTGACAAAGCATACATTTAGAAAAGAGTATTTTTTTAACATGGGTCATTTTGGGAATAGTACAAAATATTATTTGATGTGGCTTTCTGGCCATTTTTCCATCTTACTGTTGCAATTCGAGTCAAAAAGTAGTTACTCGTGATTTTGAATTGAAGTCGCTTTTGTAGCAGCATTTCATAATGCGGCAGAAGGTGTAGCTGTGTAGTAAGAAGTTCGCTTGAAGCTTCCCTTAAAATGCTGACAACCAAACACAACAACGCTTAATTCTTTGTCAGAGGTAAAAGTTAAGTTTGCTTAAAGCACTCTTATTTGAATTGCTTAAAATAGCAATTGCGCTTTTCATTACTGTGCGGCTTTCTGCGCACTTTTGAACGAAGAGAATTTTTGTGAAAGTTCTTTGGTTATTTTCACTGCCAGGTTGGGTTGCAAAAAATCAAGAGACTCTGAGCTTTGAAATGTTTACTCTTGGAAATGTATTAATTTCTGTATCGGAAATAATAACCTTAATTTTACTTAGTGTGTTAAAAGAGAAATTAAATTTAGTATATTACTAAATGAGAGCATTTTGATTTGAATATTTTGTTAGAAAAAAATTATTTCTCTGTATAGTTGCGAGGTCTCCAAGTTGGCATTGTTTTTTATGTATGTTAGAATAAAAAGATTAACATATTCAAGAAATTCTAGCCCAGATGACAATGTGTGTTGATTAGTAATGCCAATTTTTTCGATTTCTACAATGTCGGGATCTCTTTTAAGGGGTTATATCCACTTGGGTCTCAAAAAAATAGGGAATATTCGCGATTTTTTATTTTATAATTTTTATATTTGTCTGTGATACTATTTTGCATATCTTTTAGTACATATTTTAATATATTTGTAGTAATTTTTATGTTAAAAAAGCTTGCAAAATGACAGTGATACAGCTTTTGGCACGAAAGACCTCATTTTGTATCTCATGCGCGGTGGCCATGATAAATCAAGAACGGCTTATCTGCAATGAAAAAACCAAATTTTTTTCTTTAGTACATGACTGGACGCCCTTTGTGAACGAAGGTTTTTGGAAAATTGTTTTTTGTAACAAAATGGTTATAATTTTTTTGAAATTGTTGATTTTGAATCACTTAATAAGTTGTTTTTTTTTGGCAATTTATAGAAATTTAGCCAAAATAAAAATTCCTTCGAAAAAAAATTTTTGACTCAATCAAGTGGATATAACCCCTTAACTGGTTTTATAATCCCTTTATGACGGCATTAGTCCCGAAATTTGGGTATGCCTTCTTTTTAGCTTGAAAAAAGTGAAGAAGTAGGATATTTCCATGTAGGCAGAAAAACTTTAAAGTTACTTATCATGAACAAACAACCTCTCACGTGTTAAAGAGTGGAAGATTTTCGAATTCACTGCCTCATTATGTAAAAATTTCCTATCTCAATCAGAAAAATGCTACTATTTTTTATAGAAAGTTTTGCAAAACTTTGCTTCTAGATGATACTGTCTAAATCTAACTTTATGCAAATCTCCACCTTTTGACTGACATTACCATTACAAACCGATTATGATTGCAAGAAAATTTTTAAACTACGATTATAGTAATTATAATCGAATATACATAAATTAGCGATTAAAGCAATTTTGGTAAAAAAAATCTGAAATTAGGATCGCCATGATCGTAATATTAGTTGCAATCGATTACGAAAGGCAAACAGTCCCATTACAGTATATATTACCGTAATCATAATTGTTCGAGTCAGCTATCGTATTTCTAAATATTATAAATTTAATTCCTTCTATTTTACTGCCTAGTATTAACGATTACAGAAAAAGTAATTTAAAAAATATTAAAATATGTTAGAAATATTGTGCTTTTATTAAATAATGGTATACATTTTTGTTAATGTTAGGCTCTAAGAGTTGAAATATATAAATAAACTAGTAAACCCAGCGCGTTTCGTTGCGTCTCAAAACTAATAATAGACTGAGTCCGATTTTCATCATTATATCCCATAACAGATAAGATATGGCACTTAATTTCATAGCTTATTGAGCAGTCATTGTCACCTTTCTTTTGATACTCATATTGTACTAACACATTTTGGGTCACCTTGGTCTACATATCGGTCGATATCTCCAAAACTGGTCGAGCTAGCGGTACAGACGAAATTTTAAACTTTAAGTTAAACGTCTAGTAATGGAATGGTAAAAGTTGCATTTAAATCCATTCAGCAGTTTTTGGGTGATGCGCGACCAAACATACAGACAGACAGACGTACAGACAGATAAAAATTGTAAAATTCATTTGGCTTCATAATGGTCCCTCCTATCGATTTTTCTTAAATATCTGCAATGTACGGACATCGATCATTAACAATTTTTTTTTATATGTAAAGATGAATAAATGAATTAATAATTATAATAGTTGTCTACTAGCTCTGCATTCATTGTCTCTAATTTCTAGAAAAATTTGCATTTTATAATATTCTAAATATATTTCCCCATCTCGTCGTTGAGTTACGGCCCTATGTTTAGTTTACATAATTAGTACCTGTTTATTTTTTTTATTGTTTTGTACTCAATGCTAAAACATACTTACTCAAGAGCATTCACTGAATTTATTGTTGTTAAATATGTGCACAATTTTTCATATAAATATTCAATGTCAACGTATAATCTCAAACGGATCTCTTTGATTCGAATACAGCTCTGTATTTAATGCTTAATTTGTTGGTCGATTGTTGGTTGTTAAACCTCTTCGCTTGTACAATTATCACCTCAATGAATGTTATCTCTTAAAGCTTGACTTCCTTTCATTAATTTTGTGGGTCATGTGAACGAAATCGGCAAAAATGCTTTTATTTATTATATTTTACATAGGCAATTTGCAAGTATTTTAGTTTATTTAAAATTTTTGTTAACTTTTAGTTTTAGTTTGCTATATTTTATAATTTAAACACGCATAAAGCGCTGTCTTCTTTTCTCTTCGAAATGTTAGTGTGTTCTTAAATAAATGAACAAGCGCATAACTTCTACTGGTTATGTGGCTAAGAGAAGTCCCCTAATAATCTAGATTTTGCAATGTAAGAAAAGAGTTTCTATACTAGTTGTTGTTGTTTAGGATGTATCGCTTAACTTGCTGACAAACAAAATTTAAGCATTTTTACTAGGGCAGCAGCAATTTAAATAAGAGTTGTTCAATTCCTCTTAGTTAAACATTTAACACATTTAACTATACATAGAAAAGCATACAGTTGTGATCAAAAAAATAGCACCAAAATCTCTACATATATTCAAATTGCAACAGGTCAATGTGAAATTAATGGGAGGGATCATTATCAAGCCAATAGATTCAAAATCAACAGTTTTTTGAATTGTTCTCTGTCTGTCTGTATGTTTGGTCGCGCATCACTGAAAAAATGCTTAATCAAATTGAATGCAACTTTTACCGCTATATTACTAGGCGTCTAACTTAAAATTTAAATTACCTCGCGTTTCTATAACTGGTCGCGTTTCGTAGTTATCGTACTAGGGTGACCCGAAATATGTTTGTACAATATGGGTATCAAACGGAGGGTGCTCATGAGCGCTGAAATAAGCATTGTGATTAAGTTCCATATCTCAACTGGTTTCAGAGTTATAATGATTAAATCGGACTTAGTCTATTATTAAATCTGTGACGCAGCGAAGGGTGGCCGGGTCTTCTAGTTTATAATAAAAGCGCTAAAGAATTTAGTAGTTTGTTTACCTCTTTAATAGCTTACCAACACTATTGGTTAATGTACCTACCATCTGTGTAAAAGAGCTACTCCTCGCAGTAAAGAATAACAACTAAAATGTAAAAAATAAAAGCAAAAAAAATAAAAAATGTGGAAATTGCATATAAAAATTTAAGGAAATAGTCTAGATTTTGTAGAGCAGTTTTCGTTTTGGTACGATATAAAACTGCCAAACTATTGAGGTAAATAATTTAGCAGACATACATATTTTGTAGGAAAATGAGTTCCCCACAAAAGAATTGTGAATGAAAAATTTCGTCCGCGGGCTGTGCCAGATCAATCGTCTTTATCTTGATTTTTGCTAGTGGTTAGAAGTAAAATAATCCAAAATTGACACAAGTCTCATTTTGATGTTTTTGGTGCTAGTTTTCCACACGCTACTGTATGTTTTTTTTTATGTAAGTAAATATGAAAATAAGCAAATAAAGCACACTTCAGCGCAACACTGAAACCTGAAAAGAGCAATATAAGAGGTATTACCTTTTGTATGTTTGCTTTATTTTATTTTTCATTTAAATAAAGGAATTTGCAAACAGGATAGAGCGGTATGTGTAAAGGGAGAACCATATAAAGTAAGTTATGTGGAAAGTTTAATAAATTATATTTATCGGAAATGACCGTTGCCGATTTATTGACCCTGAATTATAAGCTGAATATGAAAAAGGGCTGGGCTGTTGACCGTCAACAATTTTGATCGATCTCGAATTTTTTCTCCGATTATCTCTGAATTTGATTTTTTACTTTTCTTTCACAACTAAAAAAATATTTACTCGCAATATTTACCACCTAGGACATTTGTGATTACACTGTGCAACAACAATTTTTAAGGTGGATTAATTCCAACTCAGTATGGAAAACTCAGACTCAAAAGAGGAAGCTAAAAAGCTGTTAAGTGGAAAATATTGTTGAAATCCAAATAAGAAACAATTTTTAATGTAAAGCGAAATTTTATGCGAAGTAATGCATTTTAATTCGTTTTACTGCCATTTTTAAAAAGTGCGCATAAAGTAATATTTTGAAGGTCGGTAGAATGTGAAGATGTGCTAAAAAATTTTACTGAGGGTTCTCTTGGACAAAATCCTTGTTCAAAGAACATGTAGGACCACAGGTATTAAAACGCCAAATTTCCTCTTGAGATATGCTATGAATCAAGTCCGTAATAACCTTTTCTGTGCAAGAAAGTTATGTTGCTGATTATATAAACATTAAAACAACCTACCAAAAATATTCATTAGCAAGGAAAATTCGAAGTAAGCAAGCATTATGAATTATTGCATACTTCCAGGCGTGATATCGCTTTTGTATTCCCTGATGGCTTTCCCGTTCTTTGAACAAAGATTTGGTCTGAGAACAATCTTAGTGAAAGTTTCTGGGGCATATATACCCAGAATATTCTAACCTTTTATCAATTTCCTAAATTTTATTTAATTCAGAATTTGCTAAAGAAAAATTTCACTGAGCATGCAAATGAGTTCTTCTATATAGGAATTTTCTCCAGAGTTTTGAGTTATACCGTTATCGAAAATGCTGTTGCATAGTGTTTTCACGAATTAGCAAAAATGTCTAATTTTCTCCATCAACGCACAACCCCTTTAACCCAGTGGAAGAGCAATAACCTACAGAGAAAAGTCTATATCGAATATCAAACGAAAATGAAGAACAACCCAACGTCGCCTAAGCTATTAGCGTCTGTCTATTTAGGTTTCGATTACTCTTATTTATGTAACTGTATTAGTAATTTAGAGGTTGTTTTTTTTTTGTTCTGTTATTGTTGCAGAATTTTGTGTAGTTTTCTAGTCCTTTTTAATATTTTCTAATCAAATCAAATGTCATTGAGTTTGATTTGTTGTGGGTGTTTTCATGGGTCTAGTGTTTTGACTCGTCCTCTGAACTTTGACAAGGTCATAGCTCAAGCAATGGCTAGGCAGACTTGTGAGATTTTTGAATAGCTTTTGTAAATGTAATATGTGCCAAAAAAAAATCAAAGCAACAACATTTGCGCTCTAACTTTTTGTCGTTTTTCACCGCTGCCGACAGTTTATGAGGTGCTTGTTTATCGAACTATTTTATGTGGCGGGTTGTTACTGATTATGAACTTTGTTTCCTTTAAAATCTGTTTGTAATATGTAACCACGTTCACCTCAAACTTTATTCTACACTTTTCTTAAAATTCGTTGAAAGTTTTGGCCGGAACATACCGGATCCATGCTGGCATACACTCCACAAACCTCCAGGGAGACTTTTGCGGTACAACGACATTAACACCCGAAGTTGTAGCAGAGCAAGCGGCAAATTCCTGTGGAGATCTAGTTGCCTATTCTTGGAGCTCTCAAAACGCGCCAGTTATGGCAAAGAAAAGATGACTGGTGTACTTTGTTGGAAGGCCTTTCAGTAGGTAGTTACCTGCGGCACCTGTAGGTCGTTGTATGCTTTGATGGAAAGTCAGAAAACTCAATTTACGTTCTTGTTTTATAGATGTAGATCGTAGACGTTATCCCGCCCAAAATGTCTGCTATCTCTATAGCCGTCTTCTTCTTCCTACCCTCCTTGCTTTGCTGTTACCATTTGAATTACTACTCTTATTCTTCTTTTCATATATCTTTTTTCCTTTCGCACTCGTCTTTCTAATTTTTTTCCTCTTTTCATTTCTTCTCTCTCCTTTCCATTCTTCCATTGCTTCCCATCCCCCTAAAGATTGAGTGAAATATTAGAAATTTAAAATTTTGACAAAAATTGTCATTGTGCTATTTTATTCATAAGTCGCTAAGTGCTTACGAAAAAAAAAACAGCTATTAATAAGCACTGACATTTTCTCACGCTTACTTATAAATAGATATATATTAATTGCCAATAATAGATTTCACGTGCTCTAATATGCTCAATATTATAATAATAGCTAACCTTTTTAACTACTTTGGCGCACAAAAAACGGCTCAATGACGCAGTGCTTAACTACCAACAAAAAAATCCTTTCGCTAATCACCACGCATCAATTGTAAGTCAATAGTAGAATAGCTGCCATCCAAATAATGCAAAAAATTAGTAAGGGAAATAAAACTAGTTCGTCCACTTTGCTATCCCACAAATCCATTTCCGCCACCGACATAACCTCAAACTACTTAACAAATATTGCAACAAAATCGGTTCGAGAGCATATCCGTTCGTTCGTTTGCAACACGTAGTGCGCTTGCTGTTGGTTACTTATCCGCTGTTGTCATAGTTTGTTTTTGTTCAGCCACGTTGTTAGTCTACTTTCAGGCGCGTTGCAGTTACATTTCGGCTTTCGTGCGGTGCAGACGTGCTTGTGAATATGGCGCCATTTGTTTAAGGCATTTCAAAACGAAAAATTTATATTTGTAATTGTGATTTGGATGTGTAATTTTTTTGGTTTAACTATTGTGCGTGTAAAATGTGCTTTTCCAAACGCGTTATTAAATTTAAGTGTTACTTCCGTGTTGCGTTGTTTATGCGCGTAAGAATGTGGTAATGCATGTTGATTGCTTACAAAAACGAATTATAATTCATAAAGAAGCCATCATATCTTAAAATTTCTATCTTTTACTCGACATCGCGTGCATTCCGGCGCTTTGTTTTAAATTTAGCACCTCAGTTACGCTACTTGCATTTTAATAAATAAAAAAATTTTATTCATGCAATCCTTGTTCATTCTACGTTTTGTAAATTTTACATGCTACTATTTACTACTTGTAAATATATGAGTATTTTTTTGCGGTACAAGATTTTGTTTGTGCATACCATTACAGTACTTTTGTGCTTGTGGTTTTATGGGTATTTGTGTAATTTTTGCAATGCCAAAGAAAAAAAATAAAGAAAAAAACAAAAATAAATAGCAAAAGTGCATAGTAGTGTCAGTGGTTTTGCTGTTGCTTTTCTTGTTACCTAGTATGACCCCGAAGCTAAAATTTTTCGCCACAGGCGCGTGTTTATTTATTTATGATTTATCGACAATTATAGCATACTTTAAGGCGCAAAAAAACATAAACTTTGTAGACAAAGAAAATGGCATTTTTCATGCTCAAATAAATTAAATGTTGGATGGTTAGAAGTTTTGAAAGTAAAGTTAACAATTGTATAATTTTATCTGGTGCATTCGGTTAAAATTTTAAGAGTAAGCGATCATTAAAACCAATGAAACGTGTTCTACTTTTGTTCCTTAAACGATTTTTTTCTAATGTAATTTATTTGTAAAGAATTAAATTAAAATAAAATTTTGCTATCCGAATAATATCCGTAATTATATTTTACTACAGCAAAACACTTTATTCAAATTTCATGTGTTTAAATGCTTATGCTATTTTATACGTGCCGTGGACCTGGACATCCGCTTATCCGTAAGCGAGACTTTCAAGAAGATAATATTTAGAGAAGTTAGTTTGGTTCAAAATTTGTTTTCTGAGAACATCCGGCTTATCCGATATTTTATTTCTTTACGATGGATCGCTTTATTAAATGCTGTCATGTTTATATACCTTAACATTCGAAGCCGCTCTCAAAACTCTGTTATCCGTTTATCCAAAAAATAGTTTTCGAAAGAAGATTAGTTGATTATAATTAAACTTAACAAAATTTATCATTGTAGATTGTCCTTTATTGTGTATCTTTGGTGAGACGAGCTTGATTAAATGCAGCCATTTTTATATGCTCTTATTCATTTATTTGCACTGAAAAATTTTGTATTGTTTATCCGTAAAATATCCGGCTTATGCGAAATTATATTTCGTTGCTTTACCCCATTTTATAAAATTTTATTTTATTTATATCTGTTAATTTTCTTATCCGTGCTTGCAACCCGATCGTCGTAAGTTAGTTATTAATTAATGAGAATTCGGCTAGAAACAGATTTATTGTCCGAAGAATGTCTTCGAATAAACTTTATTGCATATATAGTTGGAAAAGGTTGAATTTTTCCTAATGAAGGCGATAAATTAAAAAGAAATTATTTTATCACCGCACATTATCAATATTTATAATATTATTTATGTACTTTCCAAAAATATATTTTATCCGAGTAAGGATAATAATGTTTCAAGTTCTCGGAATATCATGTATGCACTCGTAATAAAAGGTGGAGCCTATATATTGTTATCCGAGTTATCTGTAGTTATTTTTGCGCCTATCCGAAGTATTTAATATTCGACAAAATGTTAGCTTCAGTGCAATGGAAACTAATTTTTCTTATACGAAAACACACTTCAGATGTTTTTTTAGTAAACATGATGATCTTTTAGCTTTGGAAATTATACGTTATAGGCTTTATGCTAAACAAGTAATCATTATTAAAAGGGTTAATTCTTTGTCATACGTAATTGCATAAATATAAAATTTTTCCAAAAATACAATTTATCCGAGTAAGCTTAGTAATGTTTCAATTTCTTGGAATATCATGTATGCGCTAGTAATCAAAGGCAGATCTTACATATTGTTATCCGAGTTATCCGTATTCTATTTTTGCTGTTATCCGAAGTATATAATATTCTAAAAAATTTCAACTTTCAGTGTAAGCGATATTCATACATTTATTTCATCGTAATTATTCAACCATCCCCAGTTTTTCATTGGTAATATAATAATAAAAGCAATTTTCTGCTTCAACGCCTTCGTAGTTGATCTTTGATACAACTTAACTACAAAATAAATTTAAATCTCTAGCTTTGGCAATGCTACAAATTCAACAATTATTGCATTTTAACTACCCCAGAAAGATAAATATTTTCTCGTCTATCCTTAACATCTTCATTGTATTACACTTAATTGCACTTTGTAGAAGAATTTAAGTTTTTGTGAAATGTACTGAACTTTCTTCATAGCAAAGTGACGGCATGTTCGAAATGCTTTGCATACTTTGCGGCTGCAACCATCACATTGTTTCACTTGGTCATTCCGAGCATAGTCTTTTATTGTGCAACTTTAATAGATATATATGTATGTATGTATAAATTTAGTATAATTGCAAAGTGGCGCCGTAGGGGGCGCTGCATTAATTAACTGCACTGCGGTAAGTTGTAAATATACTGAAGGAGATATGGGAAAGTATAGAGCACAACTTGAAAGATAATTAAGCTTTTATGGGCTTGAGCGCCCAAATGTAGACCAAAAACAAAACTTTTAGTGCAAAATACATTTATTGGCGCTGTAGGCTTTTGTGATGTCATACATAAATAGTAGATATTTACTACTTTCATTTATGAAATTTTATTTATTACTAATAATTTCGCACAATTTACGTTCACACAACTTCGCAGCTGAAAATATTCTGCTTGTCCTTGCTCGTCTTATTTCGCTACACATTATCTCACCTTGATAGTACTTACCTTCGCACTAGGCGCTGATTTAATACTTCGCTTAACGTGTTAATTGCAAAATATTATCAACTTTGTTCTTGTATGCGTTGCACTAGTGAAATAAATATCTCCCTGTAAGTCCCACCGACCCTGTGCTTGCTTTTTCCTCCGCCTGCACACCATGCCAACACGTTCAACTTGTGCTCCAACAACCGAAATTCAAATTTTGCTTTATGCTCTACGATTTACTCTATTCATAACGTTGCTGCTTTTGAGCATTCAACGACGACAAATTAATTAAAATTCATTTCAATTTCCTTTCAACGACTCTTTACTACATGAACTAGTACGTGAGTCCTTTATGATTTGTTACTATGTGTGTGTGTTAGTTGGGGAGAAGTTTTCATAACGCTAGCACACTCGCCTAGCATCAGTGTGTCACGTGTGTGTAGTCTGGCTTATTCATATGTGCTACGTGTATGCTCATCCCACAGCTCGACACATGTTTAGTTCCGTTACAAGCTCCAGTTGGCTTTTCCCTTTATGACGTCCTCAGCCTCAGCTGCTTGTGTTCACATAATTTCAAATAGTATTTAGTTCGTTATAAATGCAAAAATTTCTAATTTTTAGTATTAGAAAGTATGTCTTCAAACTTTTGTGCTCCCTATGAGTATACTTTTCTGCATTCTAACATTTTATCCGAAAGCGTTTCACACAATATTTTTGCACACAAATTAATCAAATTGAAAAGACCTATCAAATACCAACGAAAAAGTCATTATCCGATTATTTGAAAAAGTACTTACAACTAAAGAGTTGGCGTGCTCGAACAAAAGGTGTTAAGATTATCATTTATCCGCGTTATCCCCAAATGCGTTGAAGTATTTGCATTCGTTTTCATCGCTTAGGGCATCGGTAGTAAGCTAGGAGCACAATAATTAGTTTATCCGAAATTATTTTTAATCAATTAAGACAGTTTTTTGTTTCATAAATTAATTATCCGTTTTATCCAAATCAGTATTTCTAGCAGCTGCCACTTTTTTCTGCACTGTTAGAATGGCAAACAATTATTAAATCGCTTATCCGTTTTTATCCGAATAAGCTGGCTTGTCTCTATTGGTAATTTTTCGCTCCTAAAATGTTAAAAGTGATTAATTAAAATGAAAAGTATTTATCCACATGTGTAACATAATATATTTTATAACACAATCTATCATAAATGCACATGGAGAAATCATATATATTGATTTAGACAGCTTTTTACCTATAATATATATATTTGGTTAAAATGCATAAATAAATAAATGCAAGTGAGTAGAGCTGTAAATAATCTAGTGAACTTAAATTAGAGATGTTTTATAAAATAATGGTTTGCTCTACTTGGATACATACGGATAACGCTGCACTTTACATTTTTATGGATTGAATATTGCTTTTTAAACTTTTGCACATATATAAGGTAGTTTAATGTTACGCGGATAACGTCGCATAATAAAAATTTGTACAAATTATATAGACCACATGAGTATGCCTATCCTTTTGAATATTTTATTAAGTAAAACGCATGCGGATAAAGCTGGATATGGATTAATCGAGCTAAAATTTGAGTTTTATCTATTGAATAACATTTTTAATTTATACTACTCCTAGAAATTTATTCAGTGTTGCTTATTAGACATGTTGAAAAATAAATAATTGTGCATTGCCTCTATAAAAATTTAGATACGGATAAGTGCTTTCGGATAACTTAGAAATAAAATGTGGGATAAAATTCTTTCTAAAGCTGAATTAATTATTTTAGGTTCATACGGATAAGCTCGGATAGTGCTGAAGGCAACAACACTACTTCGCCGATTCCTGTAATTCAGATTTTAAAATTCTATATAGCTTAAACAGTTCTATGAGGGGGTGTAGCAATATCTGCCGGGTCTGCTAGTACCTTATAAAGCTAAACAAATTCTTTTCACATAATATGTGAACATAAACAATTTCTCAGCTGTTTAATATTCATGTGCCCTTTGTTAGTAAAATTACTATGTACATATATATAATCCAATTATCGATTGGCCACTTGACGGTACAATCACCGACAACCTATTTCCAATTACGATTGAACTCAGCACAGATGCGATTGAGCAATGTGAAAAATGTTAAGTCCACAATAGACTAACAGGAAGAGTGCAAAAGAGGAAGCGCCGTTAAAAGATAATTTACTTCTTGTAAATAACATAACTCAAAAGAATCAAGATACAATTGTATATTACTGTGAACTCTTAGAACTCACTCTTGCATTGCATATTTTTAGGCGACGAGCCAAAAACGTTTGTAGCATTTGTAAGGCATTGAGTTGCAAAAGGGAAATGTTTGAAAAAAAGTCATGAAAACTTGACTGTTGAACAACTGCCCAAACGGGTAAGTGAAATTGTCATTTGTTGCCCATGGCTGGGTGATTGAGTAGCAACAAGCAATGATGAAGCAAAGGCAAAAACAACAACAATGTAAACAACAATAGCTGGCACTCCTAAAAGTATGCTTTGATTTTTGTATTTGACTAAAAGTTGACTGGGATTCTGATGCGAGTAAAAGTTGATATTTTTTTTACGTCACACCCACTCAGTCGCCAACTTCAATAATACATTCATACCCCGGCGCTAAATATTGTCGTGGGAAATCGTAAATCGTGCAATGCTTGCCAAAAAATATTTGAACGTTTAATTTTTGCATACTTTTTGGCAGTTGAATTTGCGAGCCAACAATAATTTGTAAATGAAGTGCAACGGAAAACGAGAAGAATGCTGCAAATGTAAAAAGGAATTTCGCGCGGATTTTTACTGTCGGAAGTTAGGCCAGGAAATATATTACGAGTAATAAAATGATTCGGAAATAAATATAAAAAAATTATGTTTGGAGTATAATGTGCCTTTGCTTTGCTGATGTTAATACGAAACCGTAAAAGTATTGCAAGATAATTGAAAAAATCTTTGTTTAAAATAAAAAATAAAATAAAAAGTGCCTTTAAGACAAGTCGAAAATTAAAAAAAAATGATAAAAACAATTAACTAATTAAATTTTGTTGGTTGAAAGTTAATAAGAAATGCAGTAGCTAATCCTTGTCTGAGAAAATACGTCAACTAATTGTTGTTACCGAAAAGCCTTCATTAAACCAAAAATGTCCGGTCCATTAAACTTAAATCGCCAATCACTGGAGCTTCGCACTCAGGAATCCTCATTATTACCTGCCGTTGGAGCTAGCACAAATGCCGATCATGCTAGTGTCAGCTGTACTACAGACACTTTGGCCACGTCTGGCGCAGTTTCTACCTCCGCAACCACACCTACTAACACAGGCTTAGTGCCAACACAACGCCGTCGCCAACGTAAAGGCATAACACAAAGACAGGATTCATGGTTCCGTCACTCAATGCCACCAGCGCTGACACGTGATTTTGAATCCATTGAGAATTTGACGCAGCATAACACAAACGGTTTGGATGAACAATTGGCCGCTTCGTTGTCGGGACGTTTTGGTGCTTCGACATCGGCATCATTGGCTGCTTCGGGCGTGCAAAGTGGCGTCGGTAGCGGTAGTTTGACTTTGTGCGGTTTTGGTATTGGCAGTCTCACGGGTTTCGGTGGCAGTGGACAGAGTGGTAGTGGTGTGGGTGGTGGTATGAGTAATCGCTTTAGCGGTGGCATCAATCTCAACAGTGCCAATAGTAATTTGGGTTTCATCGATTCAGATGAATCGAATATAAATACACCGATCACACCACTCGCCTCACATTCGGCGTCGATTTATGGTGGCTTACAGCAACAGGGCTCAGTATCGGCTACCTCAATGGCTGGCACGGTGTCGTCGAATGCTATTGCCAATGGCGGGGGTGGTGGTGGTGCTGCCGGTGGTTGTCGTAGACATAGATCAAAGCGTCGCAAGGATTCCAGGGCGTCGGTGTTTTCCAAGCTAAGCGGTATGAGTGTGCGAAGTCGAGCTTCTGCGTTAGCAGCGCGTGCTGGTTTGCACATGACAGCGTCGTTTTTGAGAAAGAAACGCAAGGAATATGAAGGTGAGTGGGTTGGAGGTGGATATATGTATGTATTATTACTTCTATATCTTCCTTTTAAGAAAAACAAACGGCCCATATTGTTATTTTTTAATTTGAGCAATTTTCGTTTAATCAAATTTTTTATCCGTAGAGAATGTTTGATAACACTGCGTTACAAAAACGAGGTTTAGTTCTGTCCTATGAAAGGGGGGAGGGGCGATTTTCATGTACACGTCAGAATTTTTTTTTTATGTATAAAGTATAAAGGTCGTACTGTCCGTCTGTCCGTCTGTGCGAAAGACTTTGGATCGAAAAAAAAGGGTTAAAAATCGACTGGTTCATGGGACAGAATGTGTGTAACGCGGGGTAATTTTTCGATAGATTATAAAAATTTTTTTTTTTAGAAACTTATGTTCAAACTTACCTTTTTTATGATTTTTTTTATAAACTCAGTACCCGTTTTTCTGATTTTTCAACTCGAAATAATTATATTCGAATTTTCGAAATCTTTGTTAGAATTTTCGAAGTGCTTATTTTCGTGAAATTCATGGATTAATTTGTTCAGATTATTGAAAATAAATTTTTCTAAACTTTTCTATTCGAACTTTTTTTGTTCGAATTTTCGAAATTCATGTTAAAACTTTCGAAAAGTTTATTTTCTTGTAATACGTTTAACAATTAGTTCCGATTTCTTGATGCTCATGTTTACAAATTAAAAAAAAAAAAAATGTATTTGCTGTTAATGTTACAAATTATTTAAAATTTGCGTAAAAAATCCTCATCTGCCATAAGTAAATGCTTCGCAAAAAAAAAAGCAAATAAAGTTTGCACTGTGAAATATATTCATACGAATAAAAGTTTTGCCAATACTTTGAATAAATAGTTTGGTATTGGAAATAGCAATATTAAAAGTTGAAATCTCTCAGTTGGCGCCAGAAGGGCTGAACAAACAAGGAATAAAGACGAAAAAATTAAATCCAAAATCAAATAAAACGCAACATTGGAGGAAAGAAAAATCATAAAATCTGGTAAATGTAGAATAAACAGACGTAGAAAAAATGGAATATAAAGTACTGTATTAGGCGCAAATATCAAATACGAAGAAAAGCTAAAATTCAAATAAACACAAATGACTGCGGAACGGACAAATAGATACAAGGCTGGATGCAGTGGTGGGAAAAGAGAGTAAGCGAGTGAGACACATTGCAAGTATTACTAGAAATTTTTTATTTCTCATGTGTATGAAAAAGTAAAAGTAAAGAGTGTGTTCTCATGCTAAAAAACTTTAATATATAATATAGGATATAATTGTACAATGTATTTCGAAGCTTATGTAAGAGTTTTTCAAGTTTATATTTAGCCAAATTTACGATATTTATGTGCTAATTTTCGAAGCTTTTTCTGTGAAATATATGAATTAATTAATTTCGATTTTGCAAAACTCTTTTTCTAAAATTTTTCAATTCCAATTGTCTATGTTCGAATTTTCGAAATTCATTTTCAAATTTTCGACTTTGTAGGAATTTAACTAGTGCTTTATTCGTAAAAAACTTTGAGAGAAAACAAATCGCTTTTACGACAGTGCTATCAAAAGTTGAGCGACACTGAAAACCAAACACGAATTTACACGTGCGCCTAAATGTATGCATATCAAAAAAAAAAAAATCTTGCATACTAGTAAAACTGCCATCTCTACGAAAAACGCCTTTTCAATATGATGGCTTAATCGTGATTTGCATCACAGATATTGCTGGCGGCTGGCATGCAAATATTCGATGAAAGCCAACGAAACCGTTGTCCATTTACATACATTTAGGCGCTGTAAAAATATGACGTTTGAAAGTATTCATAAAAAGTACTACGCCCACTCGAGCGCACTACTTCTTTCATGTTGACTCATGCTCTTCTACTATACTGAAGAACTGTTGCATTACTTTTTGCTTTTAAGTATTTGCTGTGGTTGAATTTAACGCCTTTTCGAACATTTTTTGAAGCATACTTTACAGCGCATATTTTCAATTTGTTTGCCTTTATGAGCAACTAAAAGTGTGCTGCAACGTAAAGTATGCGAGTTCCATAAATGTGAAACGTGAAAATGTGCAGCGCAAAAAAAAACCGGTGGTTGACAAATGGAGATGTTTTATATGCCAAAGTACTGCGTACCCAGCGCCTTAAAGTATGCTTCAAGGAAATAGAGCAAAAAATAGTTGAGTATGTTGTTTGTGGCACGCTTTTTTGAGTACTTGTTAATGCATTTGAAATGAGCATGAATGACAAAATGGCAAGCAAACAGGACAAACAAAAAAATGTATGCAAAAAAAGTTTGTGCGCGGAAGAGAAAAAGTTGATTTTTAATAGGACTTTTCAACATCAAATAAATTACTACATCACCGCATGTTAAAGTAAATGAGTTAAATTGAAAGTTTTGTGGTAAGAGGATGACGTCACATTTGCATAAAGCTTCAGGCTAATTAAACACTGGGGCTAACTGTTGATTTCCTCCTACTACTCCCATGCCATTTTGTAAACGAAATGGAAATTGGCTATTCAAATGTGACATCCCTCTTAGTTAATGCAACTCACTTGGGCGTATATTAATTAAGTCTGTGATTCAGTGGTGGTGAGGGTATCACAAATGTCTAAGGCCGTTAAAGTTCGATACTCCAGACTGACGTGAATATCATGTCTTTAACTTCAAAATCAATAATGTATAGTTTTTAGTGGAAAATCGACATATTCGAAGTTTTTAGCTGCTTCCATTGCTTTCAAAATCTATTTTCAAAATTGCAACAATAGATTTCAATATTAAGGGGGAGCTCTTACGTATTTTATAATAGTTTTTTTTCTTTTAATACGTTTTTGTAAGTCGTTGTATGCGAAATAAGTTTTTGAAGTTATTTTTCAATATATGCTAGCGATTTACGAGTATATTTTTGATATCCATTTAGGGCCGCTTTCAGAAAAGCCGGTTAAGGCTAACCGTTGTTTAATTGACGTATTTTGTACTGTTAGCTGTCCAATTAATCGCCGATTAGGCTTAGCCGGCTTTTGTGAAAGTGTCCCTTAATCAGTTAATTTAATTTTTCGTTAGAAATATGTATCCGAATTTTCGAAGTATATTTTTGAGTATACTAATCTTGGACACTTGTGAACAGTTATGGGATATATGCAAAAATTGATTTAAATTTGTTAGTGTTCGAAAAAGAAATCGTTAATGTATTTTACCAGCAAAATTTTTTAACTCCAATTTTTCGAAATTTAATTTCGAACTTTTGAACTTATTTTTTTTTTTAAATATTTCTTTAGTATAGCTATATCTGTCATTTAAGTTAGTCTTCGAAAAAGGAATCTTGAAAGTATTTTAACAGCAACATCTTTTACTTGCGATTTTTCGAAATTTAATTTCGAATTTTCGAAGCTATTTTTTTGTAATTCTTTCTTCAGTATAACTATACAAAATCTGTTATTTAAGTTAGTCTTCGAAAAAGGAATCTTGAAAGTATTTTAACAGCAACATCTTTTATTTGCGATTTTTCGAAATTTAATTTCGAATTTTCGAAGCTATTTTTTTGTAATTCTTTCTTCAGTATAACTATACAAAATCTGTTATTTAAGTTGGCATTTTAATTTTGCTCATTAATTTTTTTGGAAGTTTTTTCGAAGTTACTTTGCTCAATGTTTTACGTAAAATCTGTTACTATCGTTGCCACTTTCATTTTGATTACCCTAAAACTATACTATTTTCGAAGAAGCTTATATTTTTTTGAAATTAATGGTTAACTGCTTCTATTATATAAAAACTACCAAGATAATAACATTTTTTTTTAAATTTACGACATTTTTATTTATAAATGATGCACTAAATAAAACACATTTTTCACTCTTACATATTAAAATGTTGATAAAACAAAGATTTTCCTGAAAAAAGTCATTAAAATGCTGATGAAATGCAAATATCATTTTGCACTGTTGCAATATGCGGATAAGCACCACAACAACGGTGCACGCATTAACATATAAAAGACTCATTAGAGATTTGCAATAACTCTTTACGCATGTAAGGAATGTGAGGGAGGGGCGGGTATAACGAGTGGATACAGAAAAATAGGTTAAACTACTCATTTGGAAGCAGTGCATTATTTATTTTTTAAGATAGGAGGTCAGAAGTTGCAGGATATTTAAGTTATGTCAAACATATTCGCTAGAACTAAGCAATGACGTCTGCCACAGGTATAATTTTGTTCGTTTAAGTTTAGAACTCGTAGAAAAAAAATTAATTAAGCCGCGAACTGCTCTAATAACAACTACCTAAACTCAGAGAAGTTTCAATTCATACTTTGAGCAGCGGTGAAAAATTAATTTCGAAAAATATAGGTTTTAAAAAATTCTTCGAAAATTCGAACAAAAATTTGATATGACCCAAATAAAAAATAACAATGTAAATGAGAGGTATTGAGCAGTTATACTTAGAAAAATTACAGAAACATAACTTCGAAAATTCGAAAATGAATTTCGAAAAATCGGAATTAAAAAATTTAATTCGAGAAACAACTTTTATAATGATAACAAAAGCTAAAATACTTTTGAAATTGATTTTCCAATGATTAACATATCAGATTAAATTTTTGTGCATATAAAACAATCACATCTATAATATACGAGTATAGTGTGCTAAGTATCCAAAGCTACGTCGGCTTCATGCTTTACTTGTGTACTAGCTAGAGTCAAAATGAACTTGTAATAACTGGAAAACTGAAAAGGTAGCACATGTGGTTTCAGCTTTTACATAGCACACACCCAACACAGTCTCCGTACAAGCAATAAGCAGCTTGCGCCAGCTCTCACCCAATATCAACCTACCCAGTTTCCAGGGTAGTTTTCGTCCTTCAACTACCTTTTTTTTGCATATCAGCGCGAGTATTTTTTTCAGTTATGGTTACTGTTTATGTTTGTGTTATACGGGTATTCTTACAACATCTCTCTCATGCCATGGCATTTTGACACCGTAAATAAGATGCTAGACGCGCTCACGGAATATTTTCGCATGCATAAAAGCTTATTTTGCCTCTGCTTGGTTTTAGTTTCCTTTCCTATTGTTTGTGTTATAATGAGTCTTTCAGGACACATAAGTTGTAATAGATGACCCCGGTTCGCAGCTTTAATAGCTTCCGGTAATGACAAAAGCAAGAGGAGTGTATTCTTGTTGGCGTTTGAAATGTTGAAAGATGCTTGTTACGGTTTGGTTTTAATTTCTGATCGTTAACAAATAGAGGTAGGTAATGAGTACATAGCCGTTTTGGAGAGTTGTCATCTAGGAACGAAAGTACCAACCAAAGTAGATGGGTCTGTTGCTAGAGAGAGCAGCATTACTTAGCCCAACTGCAGCCACTCACGCTTTCCAAGCGTTATTGAATATCTACTTAGGTTCTTAAAGTAGGTTAGATTGACGAAGAAGGCAGTGCTAATACAGGTTGTATGCCTAGGAAAGATTGTCCAGAACTCAGCCTGGCCAAGCGCTATAATTAAGTCCAGCAATGTCGTCGTTGTATTGTAACCGCAAAAAACCTATTCGAAGTTTAAGGGAAGTGGTTCGGTATTAGTCCGCGGGTACGATTTGTTTAACCCCTTGAACCTTCAGGCATACCTTGCTACACATAAATTCCAGCCATTGTTGACTCCACATGTCCTGCATTGGTGACACTGAATTTTAATCATTTTCTGTTCCCACTTTGAATGGGCAAACAGAGTATCTACCCAGCGCCTAAGACGCAACAATTAACGATTTAAAGGTGATGCAATATAATCGCTATGTTGATTTGTCAAGCCGAGCTCACCCGCATTCGCTTAAAACAGCATTTTTTGTGTTCTTTTTCCAAGCACCAAAGCAAATAGAGAAAGAATCTTGGATGCGGATTAAAGAGGGTTATACTGCAAAGAGCCCTCTGTTTGAGTGAAATCATGCATCTTCAGTCGCCACATTTCTCGCACCAATACTTATTTTACATGCTCTGGCATCGGCAGAAGTGAATTTGTCAGGCAATTTACTGGAAGTTAAAGGATAGAACATGGCGGAGCAAATAGAGATATGCAGATATTGGCAGTTCTTTGCCGGATATGAGTTCGGTACGCTCCAGTACTTGCACCTGGTGGTACAAGTCCTACAGTTGTGGGAACGATTTCTTTGACCCCGGAACATGAATACCTGTCTCGAGTATATACTAAGCCCCCTAAATCGCAGTGGGTCAGTTAAAGTATACCAATTCTTGTTTCCGTGAATCTTTTAAGTGAAACCAATTTTGTTGTTTCGTACTTCTCAAAAACTTTTATTCAACTAAAATTTCATCGAAACACGTCTCCCATATAAGTTTTTAACTTTACGCTTGCTCTTGTGGTTGTGCGTCTCAACTAGCGTGTTGCTGTTGTCGTTATTTTTGCGATAAATGCTTTTGTTATTTCCCTTTGACATTTTAATTTCGCCGCTTCGTTGCTATTGTTGTATTTATCGGCAAGTTGCCACGCTTTCGCACGCACAAAAGTTCGAGCATGCTTGTCAAGCAGTGTTGTGTGCAACAATTTGTCGGGTTTGGGGCAGATGTTAAGGATAATATTGGTTAACCTTAAGTTGTAGCATACTTTGAGGCGTACAAGTTTGCTTGCGCGCAAATTGGTGCCGGCTGGTGTATTTTAGAAGACGTGATGCAAATTTAAATATTTATTTATATAACTAGAGCAACTCAAAGTTATAAATAGCAGAGAGAATAAAACTTATTTATAATTTTTCGTAGAATTTGTAAATATTTAGGTTCATAACGAGATTTATGATAGCTTCACTCAGCGTGATTATTTATCCCAAACGCAAATTTGAATTCAAAACAACGCGCTTTTTGTCTTTTCCTTTCATGGGAATTGCCAATCAAGTTTATATCAACCAATTACAGCCAGTTTCATACCACAAACGTTGGCATCCGGTTCGAAGTGATGCTCTTGCCGCAAATTCGTATTTTCTTACCCATAAAGAGTGCCAATACACGAGGTACTCAGAGTTATTGCTACAACTTTTGCAATCGTTTGTCTATTACTTTTCCAGTTTAGCTTACATACACGCAAACTAATTCAATTTCGTATTCATTTCAACAACGCACACACACGCAAATATAACGAGGCGAGAAACGCGATATGCCAACAGCACAATTATCCGTCAGCCTGTCAGTCCAGGCGATAAGGATTGCGCTAAGCCAATGTATTCAATCACATTATCTAAATTGGTAGTGGTGAATGGTGGAAATTAATCTGCTTGGTAAGTCAGACTTCCGCCTAAATTCCCTGCAGTGAAACATCAAACTAGTCAGTAAATCTACTAGTTTACCAACTAGTGCCAGCAAAACCTAAACTTTATGTAGAATACCGCGTACAATTCGTTAGCGTTGGAAAAATCTCAGCTGACCTAGCTGGTTTCACGAAAGTGTTGCCACATAATCGCAATGTTCTTTTGTCTGTTCGAACTCACCCGAGCTAGCCCAAAAGCGTGATTTTTATGTTCCTTTACAAGAAACTGGCGTACTTTTATAACAAAGAAAATGAATGTTCAACTATTCAAGATAAATGACTGGGCTGTAACAAATTTCTTATTTTTAGCGCATGTTTAATTTATGCGTGGTTTTAGACTGTGTGACATTGACTTTTCATGTTTTTTAATAAAATTTGTCAAATAATAAAATTGTTTCACTACTGTCCACAATTATTTAGAACTTGTCACATTGTTAATAAACAAAGAGGGCCAGTAAATTGCATATAATTTGATTACCCAATAAACATTTAAGCTTAGGTCACATTAGGTCTGATTGAGAACTCAAAGGCTGTTTCTTAACACCGCCGCAAATTGAGTAACAATGCATTCTCAAAAAAAAAAGAGCTTTTTATTTGTGTCGCTAAAAATCCTGCTTTTCAAATTGGACACAATTGTGTAAAGAATGATGTTTGATATCAAGTTGAGTATTATTTTAGAAATATTTCTTGAATGTTTGTTGGGTAAAGTGGTACTTCCGCATACAAAATTGCATGCATGATGCATACTTAAATAACAAATATATATATATATATAGATAATAGATTTTGTTCTTTAAATTTCAAATTTTGTTTATGACCCTTCCTTGCTAGTCATCGTATTTGCTAGAGAATGATTTAGCTTACTAGATGTCACGTTCACAGCGGCCATTTTGCATTCGAAATTCAATTTCGCTAATTCGCTGTTCGAACTGTCAAGCTAGTTTGTGCCAAAAAGAATATAATAACAATAAAACTACCTGGCAAAGCAATGACGTTACTTACATGTTTTAGAAGTGACTGAAAAGGCATAAAAATGAAAAGGAAATGCATGTACTACATTAGGCCGTAATAGAACTTTTTAATTCCATATAGTGGTCTAAATTTATATGTGCGGTTTCCTCCCGCATGGAGTTGCTAAACCAAACTATATGAGGAGATGGAAGACTCATAGCTTGAGATGTCTTATCTTCTTGAGTATTGCATATTTCTTCTTTGTATTTTATAACAGCGCACGGAATTTCTCACACAAACAGTGAGGATAGAGAAAATAATTTGCTTATTTTTTTCTGCTTCGCGTTTTCAAAATTTCCCTTTTTGAGATATTTTTTTTAATTTTAGCAATACATAACATTTTCCTATGTGTTTGTTTGTCTGTTCATAAACATTTTTAAAAAAGTTAGCTGCATATACTTCAAAGTAAGCAATGAAATAACATTAAAAAAAAAATTATTCTTCAATTTTATTTTATAATAACAGCTACTCAAACAGTATCGATAGCGGTATTTGGCAAATTTTGTTCAATTTATGAAAGAAATCCCGTCTTGAAATCGTAGTTTTAGAAACGGCAAGCGCAAAATTTTAATTATTTTGTAATTTTTCACTTTTAAACAATTTCCCAAAAATTTCCCTTTTTGGAGATTTTTTTTAACTACGAAAATACATAATTTTTTCTTATGTTTTTGTCTGTTCATAAATAAATAGTGAAACAGTTTTCAAACCCAACACCATTTTCCAACCTTTTTTTATAACAGCGAAGGGAATTAACTACCCAAACAGAATCGTTAAAGGTCCTTGGTAATTTTTATTAATTTTTTAAAATATATCCCGGCTTGAAAACCCAGTTTTATAAGTGCAAGTTCAAAGAATTTAGTAATTGGTTACTTTTAAAAAATTTCCCAAAAATTTCCCTTTTGGGATATTTTTTTTTCAACATTTAGAAATGCAGCATTTTTCATAAAATCACTTTTTCAACCGTCCAAAATATTTTCAGCTCGTTATTTTTCAAAACTTCTTTCAAAAAATTTTAGCTATGAGCAAAATAAAATTTGCAGTGCTTTAGTAAATATTCAAATAATTTCCTTACATAAATCATGATTTTATAAAATTATTGACTGGTACTTAAAAAAAAAATTATGAAAATTTGAATCTTGGCATATTTTCTCTTCAAATAATATAAAAAAAATTGATCTCACTCAATTTACAAAAAAATTAAATTCTTTACCTGAGCTTAAAAATGTCATGTCTTCATTAAGAGCTACAAACCTTTTCTTCAGCACCTCCTACCACACGCCTTTTGCATAAAATAAAAATGCCCCCAGCACATACTCTCTTTATTTGCTCCTAAAACAACACTCACCGACTGACATCAGTATCATTAACACCTTTTATAGCTATCTGACAGCGGGTGAAAAGTAGTGAAAACAAATTTATCGACCACCATTGGTGCGCATCTACTAAGAGATGCACTAACTAACTAAGACGAACATCCGCCCTCCGCACCACTAACGTAAAAATCACCAACGAACAGCCAATATGTTTCCTCCTATCTGTGTAATAAAATTTAGTGTTGGCAGCTGTTAAAAGGCACCACAGCCGCAAGTCTAAAGATATTTGTTAGTACGTGTTGGCCAATTAGATTGTAAGAGTAGCGGAAAGGGAAATTGCGTTGTAAGGTAATTTTAAATTGCATTTTCTATTGAATTCTTAAGGCGTTTTTCCATAGCCAGGTAATCAGGTTAGTTTGTGGTATAACTAAATGCTGGAGGAAATGTAGAACAAATTTCATTTAAGTCGTAAAATTTTTTTATTTTTAGTTTTAATAAAATATGGAAATTATAGAGCTCATCTTGGCAGTGGAAACTCGTAAACACGTAACTGGTTTTGGTAAAGTGAATAATATTGCACAAAAATATGAATGTTTGAGTTTCCAATCATTTTAGCTGATTCAATATACATACTAATGAAACTTTTAGTCCTTTTATAACCCCAATCAAATTGTTTTGCATTTATTGATTTTCTTTATTGAAATTTTCTTTTGCTAGAAATTGTGTCAAAGTGCGTCGTTAAAATGTGTTTACTTTCACATCATTTTTATTGAGGTACTTACGTCAAAGTTCTTATTGGTTGAGTTATTAGCTGCAGGCGCGCACTGAAATGGTGAAACAAAATAAAAGTGATTGGTTGTTTTGATTGATTGAACGATAAGTAGGTATTTATTAAAGATATTTATAGCATTTTTATCCTATTAAAATAACATTTATGGTTCTTATACACTAATAAAAATAGAATTATATGTACCTCAATCCAATAATAAATTTGGTTAACAGTAGACTGAGCTAAATAAATAAAAAAAAAAAATGTTAGCTGGATATAGTTTTGTAGGCAATAATAAAAAATTTAGTTTTATTACTTTTGACCACATTCAAGCTAAAATAACCATATGTTTTGTAGAAAATTGAACTCCCTACTACCAACATACTAGCGCCACTGTCGTCCGAAGGATTTAATTTGATAATGTCGAACATTTTAAAACATCTAGTGCATCTCTTTTAATTGCCTTAGCAAAGAAATTTTACTTGAGATTGCAAAAGGACCCCTGCCAACCCTTTCACAACATTTTGCATCACCACTTAAAACGTATTATCATTTTGCCTTTGGTCAAATCCTGTTTGAAATAGCACAGTTTCCTACCACAGCTGAATCTCGATAACAACTTCGAACTGCAAGTGGTCATCATATTCACGCTCATGAGGTGGTAGATTAAACATCAACAACAACAACGAAAACACCACATTTACAAACCAAAGGACAATTTTGGCATCTGTTGACATATTGAAGTGCCCTGAACAGCAATTATTACACATTGGCAGGGACATTAGTTCATGAGGGTATACATAAGCTTTTTATGGTTATTCAATTTGTTCGGAAAAAAAATCAAACTTCATACAGAATACATTTTTGAGAGTATTGAGACTTGCACTTTGTGAAACTAGAATTTAATGAGCTGCAAAACTGCATGCTCAGCTATAACTTTCAAATTAAGTGTAAGAGTTGAATACTAATTTCATTTAAAAAACTTTTTGTCATATTGGAAACCATCAACTTTTCTACTTTTTTGTTATGTTATTTTATGTCATTTTATTTTATAAAAAATTTTTTATTTTATGTTATTTTATTTTGTTTTATTTTATTTTATTTTATTTTGTTTTATTTTATTGTACTTTCTTTTATTTTATTATATGTTATTTTATTTTAATTTTTTTTTACTTTATTTTATTGTTGTGGCACGTGCAGTGTGTGCTGTTGCACCGTCTTGTTGGAACCACATGTTTTCCAATCCCAATTCATCAAGTTGCTGTAAAAAGAACTCGTTGATCATTGCTCTGTAGCGCTCACCATTCACAGTAACCGTTTGGCCCCGACCGATTATTGGTCAAATAAATAGTCAGCAATATTCCGCGTTCTGGAGCAGTGTAGCGTAACATTGTTTATTAACGTGTATTTCGCATGTGTTTACTACACAAATGTCAAAACAGAACTGACTTTAGGGGCCAATCGCAAAATTTATAGCATTTTCTGATAGGAGGATTACTTTTGCGCAGTAACCGTTTTTCACCGACCGATTATTGGTCAAATAAATAGTCAGCAATATTCCGCGTTCTGGAGCAGTGTAGCGTATCATTGTTTATTAACGTGTATTTCGCATGTGTTTACTACACAAATGTCAAAACAGAACTGACTTTAGGGGCCAATCGCAAAATTTATAGCATTTTCTGATAGGAGGATTACTTTTGCGCCACCTTGTATTTTAATTTAGTTATTTTATTTTATTGTATTTATATTATTTTATTTTATGTTATTCTATTTTATTTTGTTTTTTTATTTAATTTATTTTATTTCAATGTTATTTTATTTTATTTTGTTTTTTTATTTTATTTATTTTATTTTATTTTAAAAAGTACCATGACTATAAACGAGCTTAAGGCCAATAATAATAATTTTTCTTTTTATTTATGAAAATTTTTATTGTTTTTTTTTTTTTAATAATTATTATTAATTATTTGTTAAAAGGTTTTATTAGAATAGAATAGGAAAATTTTTAGAGACAACCGCCATAGCTTTTATTATAGATCCATTTCGGAAGCTGCTAGACTTCGTCATCAGAGAAATTTTGGCACGTTGTGCTAACCATTAAGCTAACAGAGCGCTGGTTTTTGTGTAAGCTATAATCCCACTTCTTTTAACATTTACCATAACATTGAGCATGCACCGCCATCTCTATTTTATTTTATTTTATTTTATTTTGTTTTATTTTATTGTATTTTCTTTTATTTTATTATATGTTATTTTATTTTAACTTTTTTTACTTTATTTTATGTAATTTTATTTTGTTTTATTTTATTGTGTTGTATTTTATTTTATTTTATTTTAATTCAGTTATTTTATTTTAACTTTTTTTACTTTATTTTATTTTTATTTTGTTTTATTTTATTGTATTTTATTTTATTTTATTTTATGTTATTTTATTTTATTTTAATTTTTTTTACTTTATTTTATTGTATTTTAATTTAGTTATTTTATTTTATTGTATTTATATTATTTTATTTTATGTTATTCTATTTTATTTTGTTTTTTTATTTAATTTATTTTATTTCAATGTTATTTTATTTTATTTTGTTTTTTTTATTTTATTTATTTTATTTTATTTTTTTTTAAAAAGTACCATGACTATAAACGAGCTTAAGGCCAATAATAATAATTTTTATTTTTATTTATGAAAATTTTTATTGTTTTTATTTTTTTTTAATAATTATTATTAATTATTTGTTAAAAGGTTTTATTAGAATAGAATAGGAAAATTTTTAGAGACAACCGCCATAGCTTTTATTATAGATCCATTTAGGAAGCTGCTAGACTTCGTCATCAGAGAAATTTTGGCACGTTGTGCTAACCATTAAGCTAACAGAGCGCTGGTTTTTGTGTAAGCTATAATCCCACTTTTTTTAACATTTACCATAACATTGAGCATGCACCGCCATCTCTATTTTATTTTATTTTATATTTATTTATTTTATATTATTTTATTTTATTTAATTAAATTTAATTCAATTTAATTTAATTTAATTTAATTTAATTTAATTTAATTTAATTTAATTTAATTTAATTTAATTTAATTTAATTTAATTTAATTTAATTTAATTTAATTTAATTGAATTGAATTTGATTGAATTGAATTTTTTTTTTTTTTTTTTTTTTTTTTTTTTTTTTTTTTTGTGTTCGTGGGAGGAGGAAATGCTTTATGCACTAACCGGGTTTGAGCCCTCGTTACTAGATTCTCTAGCAGCGGAACTCTCCGAGTGTGGGACTCCTTCTTATCTTGAAGTATACCGCACTAAAACCTAACCTCCCACGGCCCGCGCATTCTTCCTTACCTGGGACCGCGCTTAGCATTACTTCAGGTAAGGAAGCGCGTTACGTGAGCTCTATGGCTACTCTCACGCTAACTGGCTAGACAACCGTCTTCCCGTTTCGCAAGGAGGACATTCCTCGCGTATCGTCTGACTATGTCCCATCTAACGTTTTCGCAGGTCATCTTGCGAATGACACTGCCCGGGGAAAGTTCGCCAATTGTCTCTTCCACCCGCCTTCTTTCTTCTGCAAATTGCTCGCATTCGAAGAAGGTGTGGCGTACGTCGTCTATGGCTCCGCAGTAGGTGCAGTTCGGGGTTTGAACTTTGCCCATTCTATGGAGATATTCACGGAAATAACCGTGTCCGGTTAAGAACTGGGTCAGGTAGAAGTCGACTTCTCCATGAGGTCGGTTCAGCCATGGTTCTAGTTCGGGGATTAATACCCTGGTCCAACTTCCAGCAGCACTGCTGCTCCATTGTAGTTGCCACCGCCGGATCGAATCACCACGCGCCTGCGTTGCAGCAACGTCTCTACGTACCTCTGCACGAGTGTCGTAAGTCATTTTTCTTTCCTCAGCGAGGAGATATATCGGTATAGTCCCCGCGATGACCAGAACAGCATCTGCGGAGACCGTGCGGTATGCTGAGGCGATTCTCAGGGCCCCTCTACGTTGGACTGCGGTAATAGCGGCCCGATACTTCCCAAATTTCATTGCGTCCGCCCAGACTTCTGCACCGTACAACAGTATAGAATCTGAGGCGGACGCCAGCAGCTTTCTTATGCATGGCTTTGGTCCACCTGTATTTGCCATTAGCCGACTCAGACTTGCGATGGTCTTCACAGCCTTCTCGCAGGAGCTTCTTAGATGCTCCGAGAAGGTCAGCTTGTTGTCCAATTTCACCCCTAGATATTTCGTAGAGCGGCGCGTCTCTATCTGATTGAATTGAATTGAATTGAATTGAGTTTAATTTAATTTAATTTAAGTTAATTTAATTTAATTTAATTTAATTTAATTTAATTCAATTTAATTATATTTTATTTTATTTTCTGTACTTAGCACCCTAATGTACATGGGTACATATTAAAGATGACAATCCTGGAATCCCGTACTTTTTTAGGTGCCGAAAATCCCTGAGTTTCTTTCTAACAATTTCGGGATCTTTTTTCACACACATTTTTTTTATAAAAAAGTGCATTTCAAATTAGAAAAATTGCTTCAAAAGTTTTTATGAAATATTTTGATAAAAAGTTTAGGCAAAAATCCAATTATTTCTTATACAGGGTGTTTTTTTTACAGGTTTGTTTTTCGAATAGAGATAAAACTGGCATTTTGTGGTCAAATCTGGCAACTCTAATGTCATTTATGTTCAGTTTGGTTTGCCATTTCATCGTGAACAGGTTGACAAAAGAACAACGCTTGCAAATCGTGCAAATTTATTTCGAAAATAATGGTTCAGTTCGCGAAGTTTACCGTGAGCTCCGTCCATTTTATGGTCGACATAATCGTCCATCAGAGCAATTAATTCGGTTAACCATGGATCGTTTTCGCACTACGTTTACTCTATGTGATAATACGCATCCGCAGAGACGTCGAACAGTGCGCACCGAAGAAACAATTGCCGCTGTAGAGCAAAGTGTTGAAGAGGACCCGAATGAATCGATTCGCCACCGTGCACAGCAATTGGAGCTTTGTCCATCAACTTTATGGAAGATTTTGCGCAAAGATCTTGGCTTGCGACCTTACAAGATCCAGCTTGTGCAAGAATTAAAGCCGCGAGACCATGCAATGCGTCGTGATTTTGGTGTATGGGCCGAAAATGAGATTGATTTCGATGCTGATTTTCATCGCAAAATTTTGTTCAGTGATGAGGCTCATTTTTGGTTGAATGGCTACGTCAACAAGCAAAATTGCCGCATTTGGAGTGAAGAGAATCCACATGAGACCCTTGAAACGCCATTACATCCACAAAAACTGACTGTTTGGTGTGCTCTATGGGCTGGTGGAGTCATTGGGCCATACTTCTTCCGCAATAATGCTGGAGAGGCAGCTACCGTTAATGGAGACCGGTATAGAGCCATGATAACCGACTATTTTGTTCCCGAATTGGATGGCATGAATGTGGATGAGTTGTGGTTCCAACAAGACGGCGCTACATGCCACACAGCGCACGTCACAATCGATTTATTGAAGGAAACATTCGATGAGCGCATAATTTCGCGGAATGGACCTGTCAATTGGCCACCAAGGTCGTGTGATTTGACACCATTGGATTATTTTCTTTGGGGATATGTGAAGTCGCTCGTCTACACCAACAAACCAGAAACGTTAGGGGAATTGGAAGCCAACATTTGTGGCGTTATTGCCGACATACGGCCCCATATGCTCGAAAAAGTGGTTGAAAATTGGACCTGTAGAATTGGCTTTATTCGAGCCAGCCGCGGGGGCCACATGCCCGAAATCATATTTAAACATTAATGGCATAAAATTATCCTTCCAATAAAGCCAAATTGATGGACCTTAAAACGATTTTCTTGTGTTTTATTTCAATTCGAAGTTCTATACCCCTAAAAAAAACACCCTTTATATTTTAAGATCAGATAGTTTCTCCAACAATTTCTTTACTTTTTCTCACCATCTAAAAACCAAAAAACTGGCAACCCTATTAGATATGTTGCACTGCCCATTATAAACAGCATGACCAGCTTGCTACAAATCTTCGAACTGCAACGAAATAAAGTACATGGACCAACCGCATGCTAGTCAACAACCTACACAGCCTCCAAAACTGTTGCTGCACAAGCAATTACCACATTTCGTAATTAGCTGTAGTCATTCAGTCTCAAAGCCCATTATTTGGATCAAAACCACAACTAAGCACAGGACCTAGAAGCTAAGTGCGATATGCGTATGTACTTCGACTGAGGCGGGTAGAGCAAAGTTGTGTAAAAGGAATGTTCTGACATTGTTCTAAATATGTATATATGAGAGATATGTGAATATACTAACGTCGAAATATCTCTACACGTATGATAGTTGTAGGTTAGGTGCGAGTAATGGCTAGTAAACTAGTAAATGGCGAATTTACATATGCGTTGCGGATACCTGCAGTGGTGTTTGGTGTATGCGAGCTGTCGACTTCATTAAAGTTCTTGTTTGTTGTTTGAAAAGAGCTTATTGATTTGCCGTATTTCATGCGTTTATTGAATATTTAATGAAAATTGCAGTGTATCTCAGCTAGCGTAGTCGTTCGTTATTAGTGGGGTTTCATGTATGGTTAAGTTAGGGCTTCCATAATTTATATGGATACATGCGTTCAAGTAAATAGAGACACAATATATAAGAAAATGAAAAAATTAATTTTTTTTCAGTTTTTCTAGAGATTATCCTCTTCGAGTATAATGTCCACCTATGTGGACAAAATTTTTCTTTGTGAAATGACTGTCAAGGTTTCATTATTTTTCTCAAACAATATTTATTGGGAACATATTCGCTCGCTTTTCTACATTTTTAGTTTCTCTCTTTACTTCTTCTGTCGCGTTCGTTTCATACGATATTTTCAAATGGACTGAAATATGCAAGATTGTTTTATATTTTGTCACAAATGAGTCAATATTTTTTTTCGTGTACACATAAACATTTTTACTTTTTTTAATATATATTTATTTTTTTTTAAATAAAAAACATTGAATTAGCTTTTTCTTTGAATGACAAGAATATTTTTTTATTTTCCAGTTATATTAAAAATTTCGAAAAACTGTTTTTTTAGTATTAAAAAGAGAAAAATTAAAAATTTTGTTTGAAATAAACTCTTTAGACACCAGTGATTAAAAATAAGCCATAAAAAATTATTTTTCGAGCGTATTTTCGGTGCGGGATTGAAGAGGTTATAGTTGATGCATTATGCGATATCCATGTCAGAAAACTAGGGGAAAAGAATGGTAACCGACTCATAGTCGGTAAACTCCTTGCCAGATGATGGCATCCCTACCCAAAAATGTTTTTGATGTTTTAAAAAGTATAACTAATATATTTAATATATATATAATCTATATGTCTTTAAAATCTTTCAATACAGTGTTCCTATTTTTGTGAACACCGCTGTATATGCCTCACACATATTATTTTTGTTGTGTGACATTTGTTGCTATTGTAAATTACAGTTGAGTGCATTTCATTGTAATGTCACACTCGTGGAACATTTTTACTTACTCTTGTTGGATTTCTGGGAAATTCCTGTGTTGTTGACACCCTTACCATGCCGTTTTTTCAGTATATATGTGCTGCATACTTATGTGCGTTGTAATGCACATATGAATTTAAATATGTTTTGGCACATATGTGTAGGAATATATATTATTGGAGTAAAGGTATGTCGCCTGTAAAATTTGGAAATTCTTTTTATTGCAGATTTGACTGTGTAGTAGCGATGGCCAAATTAATCGAAATAACAGTATTAATCGAGTATAATTGGTTTTAAAAAAACGTTGAATTTTATCCTTTAATTTATAGAATGATTAGGAATAAAAGCTAATTTGTTCATTAGAATAGCCAATATTTCCTCTAAAGCACTGGAGGAAATATATACGGTTAAGATAAATTTAAAAAAAAATTTTTATTTTATATAGTTTTTTTTATACATGACAATAATCAATAAATAAAATTTTAAGCAAGTTATCTAATCATTTTAATATTTAAAATAAATAGTGGAAAATTTCAATCTATCAATCAAAGACTTTTAACCGAGTAATAACTTTTTTGCCTTCCCTACTGCGTACTTTTAGAAAATCGTCAAATATTTTTTTTTGAATAAGTTATGTTATTACAAAAAAAAATGATCAAAAATTCCAATTATTCGATGGTCAGAAATTCCGATTCATGGAGTTGAGTTGTTGTTGTTGTTGTGGTAACGACAAAAGTGTTGTCGAATTAACAGTCCTTGGCCGGATTTGAACCCGGTACGCTCCGGTACTCCCTTGCGGTACTGCCCGACTGTCGTGGTAGCGATTTATGACCAGTGAAACCTAGGTCATGTCACCAGATGGGTAATGAGAGGTGAGAGGCATCACATCCGTAGATCAACCATCGAGTTGCACGTCATTACCTTTGTGCATATTAGTCGCCTCTTATGACCGGTATGCCTACCTCGGGCATATTCTAAACCCCCAACACGCAAGGATTTTAGTCTTATAATCGAGTAATAATTGACTTATAACTTTTATGTCATCCATCCCTATTGTGTACTTTTAGAAAATCTCCTGCAAAAATGTTTAAACAATTTCCCTTATAACAAAAGTTATCGAAAATAATGATTCAGCGAATTAGGTATTGCAAGCGAGTAATATTTTTTGCCATTACTAGTAGTAGCTTTTAATAAATCATTCGCAAAAAATTAATACTGAAAACAAAAATTATCGAAAGTACCAATTTATCGATTAAAGTCTTTGAAACGAGTAATAACTTCATTGTGACTATTACAATTTTCTTGGTGGCCGAGATGCAAAAAAGTTACTGGTTTCCAAAAAGTCCTAAGTTTCAAAAAATATTGAAACGAAAACATAAACATAATTTTTATAAAAAAAATTATTATTCTTGGCCTTGAGCTCATTTATAGTCATGGTACTTCAGAAAACATAAACATTATTCAATAAGATTGAATAGCCATCCTTCTTGAGTTAGCATGCTCTTAGAGGCTTCGGGTTATCCTTATTTTTAAATAACTTCAATAAACTATAGAATATATTTTTGATAAATTAACATACATTTTTTCGGCCTCAAACAAATCTTTTGAACATTTTTTCTCCCATGCAACATATTTTACACATTAAACATATCGTGCAAATAAAAAGTAGATAGAAAAATGTAGCCTGACATTGATCTCTGCGTTGAGAAATCCACTACAAACGCACTATGAGATATATAAAACACATTTCAGAGAGAAACTCGATTTTAAGTGTATCATTTAATAATTCATACAAATTGATTCAATATGAGCTCAAGTGCTCTTTTACCTTATAACTCTTCAATTACTTGCTCCCACTACATTTATCCCCTACCTATTAATACATGACGCGAATTTCCCCACCGTTGCTCCATCGAAACACGCAAATAAAATAAGCTGAGAGTGTTTGCTAGCGATTGTAGGTGGGTTGTGTGGCTATTTGATATAAAAACTCCAGCCTGTGGACGCATTTGTTGACATGAAAACTACAAATAAATCAAAAGAGGCAAAGTCAACGAATATGCGCTAAAGAATCAAAACAATAAACGAATGTCAAAAGCAAAAGTCAATTAAAACGAATGTGCGCCCTGCTGTGAGTGAGAAAAAATTTGTGAAAGGTCGCTTTATTGACGCACCTTAAACATGTGAATGATATGCATTGTGAGCAAAAAGGGTGTCGCAATATGAATGAAGGTTTTTTTTTTTTAATTGAAGGCCCTTAATCATAAAAAAAACCTAGCAAATCCAAGGATGCCTCTTTCTCGTGATATATCACATGACGATCTTGCAACAACAGTTTTGGGACGTCGAAATTAGTTATGAAAGAGTGACGGTCATGTTGGAACATTGTACGAAAATTTCCAAGAGTTAAGAGTGTTAGGGCGAATTCAGTTTTTGAAGCCACTAAAAACAAAACAAATGTAGCTCGTGAATAAAAATTTTATTTTAAAATTAGTATTAATCTTTAAAGCAGACTTGTTAAATTTGATTAGTACTCTACAACAATACTCAAAAAATCAAAAATAATTAAAAGTAATCAAAACAACTTTTTTTGGATTATTTTTGATTTTTGTTTGGATTTTTTTTGATATTTCTTAAATTACTCTGATTTTTTCTAATCGTAATCAATTAATAATTGCCTTTTCTTGAAAAACAATTAGAATAATCATTACCAATTAAAAAAGCCGTCTAATTAATTGATTACTAATTACTCATCAAAATTTAACAAGTCTGCTTTAAAGATTAAAACTAGTTTTAAATACAATTTTCATTCACACGCCACATTTGTTCTATTGTAGAGAACTGAAAAAAATCAAAAATAATCCAAAAAATATCAAAAATAATTAAGAGTAATCAAAACAAATTTTTTTTGATAATTTTAGATTTTTTTTTTGGATTTTTTTTGATATTTTTTAAATTACTCTGATTTTTTCTAATCGTAATCAAATAATAATTGCCTTTTCTTGGAAAACAATTAGAATAATCATTACCAATTAAAAAAGCCGTCTAATTAATTGATTACTAATTACTCATCAAACTTAACAAGTCTGCTTTAAAGATTAAAACTAATTATAAAATAAAATTTCGATTCACAAGCCATATTTGTTCTGTTGTAGAGTACTGAAAAAATCAAAAATAAAAAAAAAATTAAAAATAATAAAAAAAAAAATCCAAAATAATAAAAAAAAATGAAAAATAATCAAAAGTTATCAAAAGAACTTTTTAATAATCGTAAAAAATCATGATTTTTTTTTTTGATAATTTTTTGTTTGTTGTTTGGGAAAAATTAATAGAAAAATGATTTTATATGACAAAAAAACCATCGTTCTGATAGCCTAATGGTTAATAGAACGTGCGAAAATTTCTTTTATTAAGATGTATAGCATCTTCGGAAATGGAGAAAAGCTCTGATGGTCTCTAAATTTTTGGTTTTCTATTCATTTATAAAACTTTTAATAACACCTTTGTTTTATTTTGTTTTGTTGATTTTCCGACAGGGTGGAGAGTTGATGTATATTGGAACGATTTTCCGTCATCCCTTGTCAAATTTGGTTTTGTAACAAACCGGTTTCGGCGTTCCGCCATCTTCAGTGTATAGTTTCGTTCCAATATACATCAACACTTGTAGTTAAAAAATCCGAAAGGCACTATATAGATCATTTCTAGATAATTTGGGTACGCTAAAAAACAATAATTTTTTCCTTTAAAAGCCCTATGAAACCACAAAGTCTCAAGGAAAAATTATTTTTTTAGGTAACTTTGCAAAACGGTTAACTCCATTGGATTCGACGTATCTAAATTATTTAGAAGTGAACTATCGTCCGTCTGTCGGTTTAAAAAAATTTAAAACTACAACAGTGTAATATATAAAAAAAAAATATTTAAGAAAAATGATTATACTTGGCCTTGCACTCATTTATAGTCATGAATTCTTTATGTTTTCCTTGCATACAAAAATTCAAAGTAAATTTATTTGAATATTTTTTATACAAGGTGGCGCAAAAGTAATCCTCCTATCAGAAAATGCTATAAATTTTGCGATTGGCCCCTAAAGTCAGTTATGTTTTGATATTTGTGTAGTAAACTCATGCGAAATACACGTTAATAAACAATGTTACGCTACACTGCTCCAGAACGCGGAATATTGCTGACTATTTATTTGACCAATAATCGGTCGGTGAAAAACGGTTACTGCGCAATAGTAATCCTCCTATCAGAAAATGCTATAAATTTTGCGATTGGCCCCTAAAGTCAGTTCTGTTTTGACATTTGTGTAGTAAACACATGCGAAATACACGTTAATAAACAATGTTACGCTACACTGCTCCAGAACGCGGAATATTGCTGACTATTTCTTTGACCAATAATCGGTCGGGGCCAAACGGTTACTGTGAATGGTGAGCGCTACAGAGCAATGATCAACGAGTTCTTTTTGCCGCAACTTGATGAATTGGGATTGGAAAACATGTGGTTCCAACAAGACGGTGCAACAGCACACACTGCACGTGCCACAACCGATATGCTGAACATCGGAAGCTTACTTTTGCGCCACCTGTACGATTTCCTCTTCAAAATTTAGTATTTCTTTCAAGTTATGGATTGCATAAGAAAATGTGACTCGCGTAGTTCTATTGAGCGTAATTTTTGTTGGAATTTCTGCCTTCGCCAGAACTATCCTAATTAAGAACATTTTTGATCACCCTTTGGCATTTGTATATCGGCTTGTTTAACTGTGCTGCCGACTAATCAATAGTGCGTCTTTAATTGCAATTTGTTTTTGGCTGCCTGATACATGAAAAGTTGCCGCGGAATTTCGTATTTCAACACACTTTTTGAACAACAAAACAATGTGTTACTCCCTCTCCTCCCTGTATACAATTCGATTTAGCGTAAGCATGCCTATGTGTACTAGCACATAGCTCATAGGATTACTTACAGCTTAAATTACTGTTAGTGTCTGAAAGCTTTTAATACCCTTTGTGTGAGCACAATTTGCCTGCCTGTTCTGCTGCTATCTGCCACACATATTTTGTTCATATGAGTAGTTGTGAGTATGTTTTTATCACGAGCAATCATTGTTTACCCCTTTGTTGTTATACCATTGTAAATTTGTTGTAATCTTGATATAAGTAAGCATAAGCAATACGTTCTTTACACACCAGAAGGCGTATTCATTCGTTGCCCTTTTGATTTATAATTGTTTAATAACTAGATTGCTTCCGAGTTGATGCCGCTTACTCTTTCTAATAGGGTCTGACCCAAAATACATGTTTTTAATTATATTTACGCTGCCTGGATTGTATATCAGTTGTTTGTCACTCAGTTTCACTATCTACATATCAGATTTTATAAGTATACTCCTACTAAAGCGTATAACTAGCGTTGATACGGATCTTTAAATCAAATTCCAACTTAGTTTACCGAATCTCCTATTTTATCATCGACTCTATTCCGTATATTACCACGTGTTCTTTTGCTATTCTGTTACCTCATAAGCTGTTAAAACCCGAAAAAAGAAATATATTGAAATATCCACAAAATCAGTTCTAATTACAGATACAGGCATTCATAGGCGCACATTCCTAAGAAAAGCCATATTAACATAACTTGCTCCAGTACCTACAAACTATAAAAAGATGCCTATGGATAGAGCCAGATCAGAGCGAAAAATGACGCTGAAGATGGCACAACGCGGAAACTGGATTGTCTTCAAACGTAATGTATCAAGGGATACTGGAAAATCATTTCAATATAACTCTTTTTAATTAGAAAGCTGACTATTAAATATAGGTTAGGTTAGGTTGCGTGGGCTGATCTGAATCGCTTAAAGAAAGGTGACAGACCGACAATTAGGCCACCAATGGGTCCGTTGTGATACCCTATACGGTCTTAAAAAATTTGATTCCGCCTATCGCCCCTATTAGCTCGATTCTGTAACATCCCCACTCAATCGTATATTCTATCGAAATGTGAATACTGATTTCCGCTGTCAGTGAGTGTCCCCCAGGCGCGGAAACAGGTCTCTAGTTGAGGGGGGGCGATCATGGTCGAAAGCTCAAAATCTGGAGTAGCATGACTGACTGGAAGTGTAGCCAGAATGTGCAATAGTATCCTTATCAGTGGAAAAGCATTTCTGTCGCAGTGAGCTAAAACTTCTACAGCGGATTTTGGTATTGATTTTTTGTCGGGCTTTTTTGAGAGAATATACTTATTATGAATTTGCATTTAATGCTAGACAAGCAGACAAAAGAAGATAAGAAAGATTTAATTCGATCTCACTTTTACGGAAATCTAAAAAAAATGCATTTGAATTTCGGGCAAACTAAGCACGTCCAATATTTCTTCAGGTCCCGCCTGTATCCGCTGCTGGTGTCCCCAATTATCTCTGAAAATCGGTGCACTTAAATTATAAATAGCGGTTATCATATGTTAATTTAACGCTACGCAGTCATAATGAGCAAAGCTCTTAATGATGCGTTGAATTGGCCATGAATGTTATCCCTGTAGGGAAATTGATCACAAGTCACAAAAATTTTCCAGTTTGACGCTAGAGCTGCAGTGTCAAATTGAAACTAGTTATCCAACAGTTCAAAAACTGACAAATGATGAGTCAAATGTACACAGATGACTCGCGAGTTTCATGTATAATTTTTGTCTGGTTCGAATTCAAGTAAACAGTACACGGTTAAAAATTTGGCTTCAATTTTAAACCATTCATCGGTTTTAGTAATTTTTAAAACTTTTTTATAGCAAATTCGGAAAATTTCACTTTCCTGCTTGGATGTTCAATTTATTTCTGTTTTAATTTGAAACCAAACTGCTAAAAAGTCTATAATCTAACGCTGGTATATACCAAAACTATGAAAAGTTTGATCGATAAGAGAAGAAACAATTCTGTTTCATTTTTGTTAATTTATGAAAGGTTTATCAAGTAATTTTTTGTAACTGACAATACATTTTTGTTTTAAAATGAAAACTGTCTTCATCATATTAATTTTTTCGAAAAGTAAAGTAGTTTAAATTTGAAACCAAATTTGGGTAGGGCCTAATGTATTTCAAAAATGTTAAAATTTGGGCTCAAGTTTAAATCTTCCAATTAAATCCATGCAAAAGAGCTAAGTGACAAACTGGTAGAAGCGCTATTCAGAGCTAGAGATTGTTCTTACAGGGTCATAAATGTGTCTGTATGAAATATGTGGATAGTATCATGAATACCAATTACATAATTAAGTGCTCTTGTAACAACAAAAATTACATGACACATACATACATGGGTAAGTGTATGGCAGTGCTCTGTAATTAAAATAAATTTTTTTTTTATTTATATTTATTTTGTTTAAAGGCCTTTTAAATGCCTAATAGTAGTTTAACGTGCCTTCAATTCAATAAATAAAATTTTTGATTTTTTTTGGAAACATTTTCCGTTCCCCCTTGCCAACTACTTTTGAAGCTGTGCCATCTTCAGTGTACTTGTTCGGAGCTGGTAACCGGGTGGTCTTGAAACCAAAATTGGCAAGGGATGACGGCAGATCTTTCCAATATAATGTAAGCTTTTATTCTGTCGTAAACTGCAACACTTAATTCGTTGTTAAATGCTTAGATATTGTTTTTTTATAATCAAAATTTTCTTTTTTCTACTTTCAGGTAAGCTGTTTGCTCAATTTGATTTATGTATGTGACAAATTATGAGGTGGGTATGTAATTGAAAATGTAGAAACTTCGCAAGAAAAAATATTTATGGCTAAACTAATGATATTACTGTGAACTGTACTCCTTAGATATTTCAAAGCACTTAAATTTTGGCGCATCTGTAAACTGATTTTTAGAAAAGTGTTCTCAACTTTGAAAACTGTTCCCACTATTAAAAAATTAAACCTTTCCACGTTACCACGCTTAGAAAACTCGTTTAAATTTTAGAAAGCTATTCTCACTTAATATAACTGTTCCTAGTTTGAAAAAAACTCTTAATTATTAATTAATTATTAAAACTTCCATTATTAGGAAACGTGCCTTCATTTAAAAAAAAGTTGTTCCCACTTTCAAAATATATTTTTAAAGAAGTGTCTTTAATTTTACAATTTCTGTAAATCATTGCCCACTATTAAAAACTGCTCTGCCTTGTTTGTTTCAGCATTTTTGAATTCAAAACTCAAAGTTTTCAGATTTTGTGCCTGTATTACTGTTGAGACTTTTAGATAACCAGTTCTCAACTTTGAAAACTGTTCCCAATGTTAGAAAAGAAAACTGTTCTTTATTTCAAAAACACCTTAACACTCTTATAAACTTTTTAAAATTTTTTAAAAACTATTCTCCCTCAATAGAACTGTCCCCATTGTTAAAATAACTTGTTTGGTTGTAAAGCTTATCTTCTAACTTCTGAATATAATTGCTACAAATCCGTTCTTTTTTAAAAACCTCACCATCTCACTTTTAAAAACTATACTTTTTTTATAAAACTGTTCCCATTCACAGAAAAGGCTTTTTGACTCCCATATTTTTCTAGGGGAATGCTTTATTTTCTGTGCTGGCGAAAAAAGCTTTGACATTTCCTCTCTGAGTTTCGTCATCTTACTTTAATAAGCTTTATATACAATTTAAGGTCCTGTACAAACTGTTCACACTTTTAGAAAACTTTTCTCCATTTCGTAACACTTATGTCCACTGTTCGAAATCTTTTCTGAAATTCGAAAAAAACAGTTTTATGAAAGTCTCTGATGTTGAAACCTTATTTTTGGACTCAGTCCTAAAAAACTGTTCTCAGTTACAGAAAAAATGCTAATTTTTTATTAAACTGCTCTGATTTATAGAAAAGCTTTTCAATGTATTTTCTTTTTGTAAGAGAATGCTTTACTGTCTGCGCTGGTGAAGAAAAGAAAAACAGTTATTCACACTGTCAAAAAACTCTCCCTACTTTGAATCGTTGCTTTAAAAATAAAATGTTTTTTTTTTTAAATTTGGGTGGTCTCTGTTTTTGTTTAGCATAGAAAACAACCATCAAGAAATTAATTATCGCACGCTACAATACAGTACACTTGAATTTGACTACACATTTTCTTAAAATACGCTCAATGAGAGTGAAATTCATACAAGTATGTAAGTAAGAGTATGAATAGTGAGATATTAGCCGGACTAGCGCTAGTGCTAGCCCCACAAAGCAGCAACAACAGTTAGAGCGTGAGTGGGAGCAAGTTTGTGGAGATTGTAAGTGTGCGCGTACACAAAACTTTTCGAAGAGATTTTCAGGTTGACCAACTCAGTCAACTTGCCTAAAAAAGTATTTTCGAGTATCAAAAACATGCCCACATTTGCCCACATGTTGTCGCGTGCATGCGACTCTGACCAGATAGCCGGTTAAGCGTCATAACACTTCTGCAAGTGACAGGCGCTCACTTGAGCAGCTAGACGCTGAGTTAGTCAGTTGTGTGTCGTGAACGCGTTGAGGTGATATTTCATTATACAAAAATAGACGCACGTCTGAACGAAAAGTGAAAAATAAAAATAATACAAAAAGTAAGAAAGAAAATTATTTTTGCCTATTTTGTGTTATCATAAAGGCTTTCTGAAAGGTGTGTTTTGTATAAAATTTTTTTTAAATTTACCTTTATGACAAAAAAAAAATGTGCATAAAAGCTGTAAAATGAATTGCTCAACAGTTAGAGAGCCAAGAAAATTGTATGCAAGTAACGAAGAGTGTGTGCTTAATACGCTAGTAAGACGAGTTCTGTACAAAAGTTGAGTAGACTTCATTGTCGCTAAATTTATGCAAATTTAATTTTGTTAAAATAAAATTGAATTTGTGTGCTAAGTAAAAAAAGAAGCAAAAAGTTGCATAAATGAAATTGTGCCATTTATTAAGCCTAAACCCTCGTTGCGTTCATTTTAATATTTTTGGATCGTAAACCTTATCTTTGCGAAAATCGTGATATTGACAATACTGGTTCAACTATCAAAACAACAAAAAAAAAAACCAAATATATGTTGTGCCAAAGTGGCGACTTCGAAATTGTTTGCAGAGTGATTCATTGAGCGGCGTGAGTCGTTGACGTTTAACTTCGTAGTGTTGTTTGTGTTTTCTCAGCTCAAAATTCTGGACAAACAAGTTCTTAAGCAAGCAAAATTGCATGTGAAGTGAGAAGGCATGAGAAATTGCGAAAAGGTGCGAATTTAGTGGAGGAAAATTGAAAAAAACAGACAAATAAAAAAAAAAACGCATAAGTAAAAATACAAAAAATTAATCATGCGCGAAAAAGTACCTAAATATGTACAAACTTATTTACCAAAAAAAAAAAGCTATAAAAAAACTGAAGCGGAAATTATAAAAACATAACTACAAATCTCTACTAGGCAACTGTATACTTATATCGCTTACTTCTTCACAGAAAAAAGTATATACACGTTCATTTTTGCAGCCATGCGTTTTCATAACGATCGCCAACCATTGCCCTTAAAAAAAAAAAAAATTTCTGCTTTTCAGTTGTCTTGTTAAATTGCCATGAGCAAAAATACCCTGCAGGCAAAATAACTAGTTGCCAACCGCTCCATAACCACTGTGAATACCAAGCTCGACTAGCAAGCCAGCAACACAAGGGAACCGCTTCGAAATTAAATGGGTTCCGAAAGAAAATTTTATCACACTTTCAGTTGGCTCAAATATATGCTGGTGTACTATACGCAAGGTACCAGCTTAAAATCTCTGTAATATCAAAAAAAAAATTGCATTAGAAACAGCTTTTGAAAAAGAGTTTGGCAATTTTATTTCAGACAGAAATATCTTCTTCTTTAAATGGTCATCTAACCGCCTGGGCGATTTTGACCGTCCAACATAGCTCGCCAGTCGTTTCTTCGTTGCGCCAACTGGCGCCAATTGGAAACACCGCGGGATCGCAAATCGGTCTCCACTTGGTCCTTCCATCGGAGTGGTGGTCTCCCTCTTCCTCTGCTTCCACCGGCGGGTGCCGATAAGAATACCTTCTGGGCTGGAGCATCTTCGCTCATTCGCACTACGTGGCCTAGCCAGCGAAGCCGCTGTGTTTTAATTCGCTGAACTATATCGGCGTCTGCGTAAAGTTCATACAGCTCATCATTAAATCTTCTTCGGTACTCGCCGTCGCCAACGCGTAGAGGTCCACAAATCTTTCGAAGAACCTTTCTCTCGAATACTCCCAGAGCCGCCTCATCAGATGTTGTTAGTGTCCACGCTTCTGCACCATATAGCAGGACGGGTGCGATGAGTGACTTGTAGAGTGTTATTTTCGTTCGTCGAGAGAGGACTTTACTTTTCAATTGCCTACTCAGTCCGAAGTAGCATTTGTTTGCAAGAGTGATTCTTCGTCGGATTTCTAGGCTAACATTATTGTTGGTATTAATGCTGGTTCCCAGGTAAACGAAGTCCTTTACTATTTCGAAATTATTGCTGCCAACAGTGGCTTGGTTGCCAAGGCGCGAATGCGCTGACTCTTTGCATGATGACAGAAGGTACTTCGTTTTGCCCTCGTTCACCACCAATCCCATTTTCTCCGCTTCTTTTTCTAATTTGGAGTAAGCAGAAGTTACGGCGCGGTTGTTAAGGCCAATGATATCAATATCGTCAGCATATGCCAACAGTTGCACGCTTTTATAAAATATTGTTCCAGCGCGGTTAAGTTCTGCAGCTTGTATTATTTTCTCCAGCATTAAATTAAAGAAATCGCACGATAGGGGGTCACCCTGTCTGAAACCTCGTTTAGTTTCGAACGGCTCGGAGAGGTACTTCCCAATTCTGACCGAGCTGGCGGTGTTGCTCAAGGTCATTTTGCATAGCCGTATAAGTTTTGCGGGGAAACCAAATTCAGACATAGCGGCATATAGGCAGCTCCTTTTCGTGCTATCGAAAGCGGCTTTAAAATCAACAAAGAGGTGATGTGTGTCGATTCTCTTTTCACGGGTTTTTTCCAAGATTTGGCGTATTGTAAAAATCTGGTCGATGGTAGATTTACCAGGTCTGAAGCCACACTGATAAGGTCCAATCAGTCTGTTCACATCAGGCTTCAGTCTTTCGCACAATACGCTTGATAGGACCTTATATGCGATATTCAAAAGGCTGATTCCGCGATAGTTGGCGCAGTTTGCAGGATCGCCCTTCTTGTGGATTGGGCAGAGAAAACTTAGATTCCAATCTTTAGGCATGCATTCATCCGACCATATTCTGCATAGAAGCTGATGCATGCGCCTTACCAGCTCCTCGCCTCCGTGTTTGAATAGCTCAGCAGGCAAACCATCAGCGCCAGCTGCTTTATTGTTTTTCAATCGGGATATTGCTATTCGCACCTCATTATAGTCGGGTTGTGGAACGTCAATTCCATCATCTTCGATTGTGGGCTCGGGTTCGACATCTTCTCTAGTTTCTTCCTCAGTTTCTCCATTTAAAAGGGCAGAGAAGTGATCCCTCCATATTCTGAGCGCTCTCTGAACATCGGCCACCAGGTCGCCGTTCTCATTCTTACAGGAGTTTGCCCCGGGTTTAAAACCTTCTGTCGTTCGCCGAATTTTTTGATAGAATTTTCAGGCATTCTTCCCGTTGGCCAGCATCTCAAGCTCCTTTATTTCACGCTTTTCTTTCACGACAGAAATATACCAGTCTCAAATTAGTTCAAAAAATGTAAATTCCGTTGGGCATGGAGAACCCGCTCCCGGCTCGCATAACAAAAACAAGTTAAAATAAAAACTTCTACTCAGATTTTGCTCTGGTATTCTCCCAAATATAGAATTTTTCTTCATACAAGTTTGGTCTTTTTCGGACTAGTTTAATACCCGTCAAAAAGTTATACTTGTAACTCAGTTTACTCTTAACTAGTCCGTTGCTTCACTACAGGGTAAATATGTCTGAAATATAATATAATTTACCTTTTACTTTATTTATTTATCGCTCTCAGCTGTTCAGGGCTATTCTCTAAAGCGGCCGGCTCAAACCGGTCTGCATTGCATCGCCTCTAGTACTCGTAATCTCAATAGTTTATTATTTAATACTGTTTTTTTTTTGTTTTTGTTGCATCACGTCACAGTTGTTTCCTTTTGAAGTGCGATAAACATTTGTTGTTACCTATTTCGCCCTAATAGGAGCAATGCAAACTGTTCCCATTTGAATATAAATAATTTGCGCGTATGTAGATAAAAAATCAATTCGCATAAAACCTGTTCACACCTGAACGTTCATATCTGACTTAAAATATTTTCTTGTCTTGTAAGTTAAATAAAGAAAAAGAAAAAGCTTATTTCGCTGCTATATAAAATTTTTTCAACTTGCTTAAAAAATTTTGAGTTGAAAAAAAGCAAAAAAAATAAGCAGAAAAAATAATAAGCGCTCACAATTTTTATTGCTATCTCGCAAACAACAAGCTTACATTGGATTTGAAAAAGAAGAAAAAAAAAATCATTTGATTATTTTATTCATGAGTCGCTTTCGAATAAAAATAGATTTTAAATTTGTCTCAGTTTCAAAACTTGATATAAGCTCCGTATGCTATTTCTAAAGGATTGTACTTTACTTATTAAATTTTAAAGCACGTACGTGTGATGCAAAGCACTTTATTCGAACAATTTTTCATAGCCAAATAATTAATTTGTGGCGTTTAGTGAGTTTTATTAACCAATATTACGAGGTTACAATGAGCTTTTAGCGTTTGATCTGAGTATGCCGCAAGCCGACAGCGACTGTTTTTCATATAAAATGTGCAAGCTTATGCTAATTAATTGCTAATAGGGCTATTTATACATAACTTCGATGCTAAATAAAAAATCGTTGAAGGGAAAACAACAAAAAATTAAGCAACAAAAATTTTCAGGGAAATACAATTTTTGTTTCAGCGGCAAAAAAACATTTTTCTGCTAACCAAAAAAATATTTTTAATTGAAAGCAACAATAAAATAAGCAAGCAGAAAATATTATAAGCGCGCACAATTTTGATTGCTATCTTACAAGCTAGACTTTCACATTTGATTTTCAAAGAAAATTAAAAATTTTGTAAAGAAATTCAATTTTGTTATTTTATTCATAAGTCGCTAAGTGCTTATGAAAAAAAAAAACCATCATAAGTTGCTAAACGCAAATAAATAAATTTACAATGACAGAATTTTTTATACCAACTTTCTCTTTAAGCTACTCGACTATTTTTTGCGTTCGTCTTCCGTTTGCTTTACCTGGATTTCTTCGTTTTTATAGTTATTTTTTTATCGAATTTTTTTTTTTGCATATTTTTTTCAAAATTTATTTAATAGTGCTTAGTGTTGCCAGGCACGTATTTCTATTCAATGAATGCTGACTATATAAACTTTTGGCATTCGTTGCTTCGATTTCTGTTAGAAGGCATTCTTTTGAAATTGCCTTAGCTTATTATATTAGCGGTGAAATGCTAATTACTTTGCGTATCCATAACTTCATAAGCAACTTAAGCATTTAACCCTTCGCTTACGTTGCTCCTAAATCAAGTTCCATAACCTAGACACAGATACATCCTTCACACAAGTGAATATTCTATTTCTCTAAAAATGGGAACAACTTATGAGACATATTTGCAAAACAAGGCCTAATTATTATAAATAAGAAGCGAAAATTCAAATAAACATCTATTTACATATTCATGTAATCATATTTGCTTGTAAATATTTATAGAATCTCGTTTTTAGTAAACGAGATCTCCAAAGCTAAACTAAGTTAGTCATAGTAAATGGCTACGCTTCATTGCTGTTATCAATTGGAACGACAAATAGTAAAGTTAATAAAAAAAAAAACAACTACAACACCCTAAAACAATATTCCATTTAAAATGAGAAATAGAAAAACAGTAAAAACGAATCGAATATCAAAACAAATGTTTGAGTTATACTTCCTTAAAAGTAAAATGTAAAGATAAAGACACGGAGAGAAAGGTAGAGACTAGCTAATTGATATACACACAGAAATATGAGAACAAATGTTAAGCCCGAACACTGGTAGACTAACTTATTATTATTAAAAAAAATTATTGTGAGTTTGTCTTTTATAGAATTCCAAAGTATGACTCAATAATGAGATGGAGAGAAGGTGATGTATAGGGAAAGGAAGAAGAGGAGGAAGAAAAAGGTACAGTGGAAATAAGGCAAATGGAAAGAGTTATATTAGAAAGAGAAGAAAAGGCGTGATATATGTGAGAAAGAAGAAGAAAAAGGTGATAGAGAGAGATGGGCAAGGGAGAGAGTAAAAGCTTTCAAATGTGAGCAAGTCAGATTTTGGGGGAAGGCAACGTATACCAGGGCGACTAGTGAAACTACTGAAACCACAACGACCTTAGTAACACAAGAAATAATCACACTGTTCAATGACTGTTTTGGGAATAGTTTTATATATTGTAATTTATGTATATATACAACTGTTCCCATATGAAAGACATTCTTCCCAACAGTGGACTTTTCGTTTTTTTTTGTGCCGCACTTATTTGAAAAAATTTTGTAAACTAATCGAGAAACACAAAAACTGTTCTCACTTAAAATTTATTTACTATATTTTGACAACCGAACAATTTTTTAGGCTTAATATTTTTGAAGCAACATAATGCGCTTTGTGCACATAAAGCTGTTACTTTATAGACCAATGCTGCTGTTAAATTCTGATATAGCGTGATTAGTATTTGTGTCAGTGTTGTTTGTGTTAGTATTGTGTCACTCTCTAGTGTGCAAACACTTTGCATACTAGCTAGGGTGTACTCTAGCTTAAATGTAGCATAAAAAACTGTTCCCACCTACTGTTCTCCTTTCAATACATTATTTTTTGTAACGTTTTGCTTTTATTCAGCATGGCAAAGAAAAAAATCACCAAAAAATCATTTGTCATGACTTATAAGTCATTAGAAAATAATGCAGTCTTATAGTAACTATTGCTCATTTCTGAACTGATATATAAAGCCTTGCTTATGTACATAAATTACTTCGTACCGATAAGATATTTAACTATTAAAATATACTACACGCTTAAATTAAAACATATTTTTGGACATATATATATACATACAAACACATGTGTTACACTTGTTTCAATGCCAACGACTGTACGTCTGGTTGACTTTGTCGCCGCCGACGCCTTACCAAAAAAAAAATGTATATATTTGCACATGTGTGTGTATATTCTAAAATAATTTTTGTTTATGATGTTGACTGTTTTAGTATGAATTTTAGAGCTCTAAAGATTTGTTTTATTTTATTTATTACTAACACATGCATATCTATTGTCTGGCATTTTTTTTGTGATTTTCAAAATTTAATTTCACTCGACGAATTGACGTCATCCTTAAAAAAATATTTTGAATACTACAACTTTTATTTTCTAATTTACTTTTACGTTTCCTGCGACGGCAACACCTATCTCCCGCATGTTCCTAAAAACTAATAAAGCGTTAATAATGTGGAAATTTTGCTTTCTTCTTAAATTTATTTTATTTTGTAGTATTTCTTTCGCCTTCAAATAAAAATTTATTTCTCTTGCTATATAGTTTAATTTTAAAAATTTCTTTAAGATGATGTCTTGTCAATATCTTTCATGCTTCGTATTATTTAATTTGCAGTTTTAATTTTAAAAAAATTATCCATGACTATAAATAAGCTCAGGGCTAAGAATAATAATTTTTTAATGAAAATAATAATTTTTTAATGAAAATAATAATTTTTTAATGAAAATTATTACTGTTTTATTTGTTTAATAATTTAATTAATTATTAAAAGTTGTTAATTGAATAAAAAAGGAAAATTCAGAGACGACCGCCATTAATTTTTAAAATTTTTTAAAATTAAGTTTTATAATTTTTTTAAATTAAGGTTTTTATTTTTTTTTAAATTAAGTTTTTTAATTTTTTAAAAGTTTTTTTTGTTTCCAGTTTTTGTTTTTATTAAAAAGATAAACAAAAAAAATAATAAAAAAATAAAAAAAAAAAAATTTTTGTCCACGATTTGAGTTTTATACAAAAAAATTTTTTTTTGCTTAAGAAAAAAAAGTCTTATGATTTGAATGTTGCTAAAACAAATGTGTCAAAATTTAAAGATAACTTCCAAGAAGACAAATTATTGCATTTATAAATAATTTTCCGTAATCCTTTGTCAAATTTTGTTTGAAGGCAACCAGGTTTCAGCGTTGTGTCACCGACAAAGTCGTTTGTATATTAAAATTTAAATAAAAAACCGAAAAGACAAAAATTAAAATTTCCTTTCATAATGAAATATGAACTTGTCGTTTGTGATAAGCCACCGAAATTGTAGGCTCTTATAATTGTTTCTGCTTGCTTATTTTGTTGTTGTTTTCTATTCAAACATTCTTCTAGGCAAGCAAGAAAATGTTATCTAGGCAATATCACACCACCGAGCTATATTATATTCTACCCGCAGTTGGCCGTTCTTACCTGTTTTGTTTGCTTGTTTTATTTGTTTGCTTAGGTACTAAAATTAAAATTCCTTGAAGCGCTTTTTCAGCCATAAGCGCTTAATTAGCGAAGTCTCGCATCGATGACAATGCTCTTACCCACTCTTCCCGTTCTCACCTCAATTGTTCTCCCCTCAATTGTTCTCAGTAAAATTTTTTTTATTTTTTCCAAGCACATTTTGCGACATAAACAGCCAACAATTGCGCCATTATTGTGTTGCAATGTATTGCTCTATTCTGTTGTTGTCATCAATTGTTTTTGTTGTCATTTTCAGTATTATCACTTTGTATGGCCTTTGCAACGATATTCTTGCGATTGCTTCTTTATTGTTCCCCATTTGTCACTTGAAATGCTGGTCCATTGTGAGTTTGCGTTCTTTGTGTGTTGGCAGTGTTGAACGAGCTATTGGGAGATGTAAAATTGTTTTCTTCGACTTTTCGACTCTCAGACACATTGGCGTGACCTGCTCATGCCGGTCATAATCAACTTGCCACATGCTGCGTTGCATCAAGATGCATGCTTCTTCAATATCAACAGCATCATAAATTGTTGCTGGCTTCTCGGTGATGAAGTCAAGTTGTGGTTTCTTGTTTTCTTTTCGTTTGTTTACGTTGGCTCTGCTTTATTTGGCGCATCTTTCATTGGACCAATCTGTTGTTTTCTATGAATCACTCGCTGCAATATAACTACTTATATACATTTATATTTTTAGATGTATAGTTTTATAATTACAACATGTCAATGTTGTTGTATGTGAGTTGTTTCTCTTCAGTTACATGTAAATGATCCATCTTTCACATCATTGTTTTATTATTGTTTGTGTATTTTTTTTATTTGTTTGCTTAACTGTTCCCATTTTACTTTATTCAGGCTATTATTATTGTGGGTAAATAAGTTTGTCAACAACTGAGAATGATGTGAAAATGTTGTATTTTATATGACAATTTTTGGTATTGAGGTTTATGTAAATAAATATGTATCTTTAATAAATATATATATGCACTCACATATATTTTTATTTATAATTAAACTATTTTTATTTGATTCTCAAAATTCATTTTAATTAAGGTCCTTCGTGTCTTGTGATATAGCGCGGTAATTAGGTTTTAATTAATATGTATTGTATTTGCACATACATATGAAGGCATAGGCGTTCAAATTAGGGCTGTCTGAGTATCTAAAGAAATTATAAATGTGTGCTAATTTACAAGTGAACAGAATTTGGCTTGAATAGTTCACTGATTTTTTTTTAAACCACAGGGGGTTTCTAGTTTGATTTCTAACTCAAAGCTTGGACTTAGGGGTCAAAAGCCTCTTTTTGTACACATTTCGGTTCCCAACTTTATTTCTGTTTAACCTACGTACAAGCTGTTTATGTAAGTGAAAGGAAGACACTACACATTTTCTTAAGGCCTTTTACGTTTACTAATATATTTGTTAGAAATAGAAATTTAACGAATAAAATAAAAGATTTAAACGAATAAGCGAAATAATAAAAATAAAGCAATAAAATAAAAAAAAATAAAAAAAGCAAAATAAAATAAAACAAAATAAAATAAAATAAGATAAAAAAAAAAAAAATTTAATTAAATGAAATGAAAGGAAATAAAATAAAATAAAACAAAATGAAATGAAATAAAATAAAATAATATAAAATAGCATAAAATAAAATAAAATTAAATTAAATTAAATAAAATGAAATGAAATGAAAGGAAATGAAATTAAATAAAAAATAAATAAAATAAAAATACATAAAATAAAAAAAAAAAAAAAAATAAATGAAAATAACATAAAATAAAATAAAATAAGTAACATAATAACAAGTAATAAACTTAAAATAGAATGTAATAATACAGCTGGTATAGAACTAAAGGATAATTCTATATCTAATTTGTTTCCAAACATTAACAACTCTTTCCAAATCGTATTTTTTTTGAATTTCCTTTCTACCCATGTTAATGACGTCATAAGTTACATTGGTCAATACATTGTTGTAAGTATTTATTCAGATTTTTTGTTTCCTTTAATTTTTTATGCAGATATCGATTTGTTATTGGCCTTTACGCCGATGTTTGCTCTTATAAAAGCGACGTAAGTATCTACAGTGGTTCACAGTGAAAATGATCCAATGGTTGTTGATTACATATAAAAATGTAAACAGTTGTTTCATAGAAATCTTTTGAACCAACGATTTTAAGCTTATGCAAAACGTCTTGGAAATTGCAAAAAATGTGGAGGGAATTTTAAAATGTTTTCTGACTATGCTATTGAATTCTAGTCTCACAAAGTGCAACTCTCAAGACACTTAAACATTTTTTCGGATTTTCAGGAATTTTTTTCTACATGGAGTTTGGTATTTTTTCCCATATGAACTTGCCATAGTTATTCAATTTGTAGGGAAGGAAATATAAAATATCATACTGAAAAAAAAAAAATTGACAAAAATCAACGAAATTTTTAAGAGTCTTGAGACTTGCACTTTCCTAGACTAGAATTTAATAGGCTACAAAACTGCATACTCAAAAAGAAACTTTGAAATTCTAACCTAAAATTTGAAAACTCTTACCCAATTTTTTGAAATTTCCTGGATTCTTTAGAATTTCTGCATATGCTTGGAAACGCTGATTCAAAAGATTCCTATGAAAGATCTATTTATACTTTTTTATGAAATAAACAAGCGAATTTTAGCTGAAGAAGTTTTTGTGATATATTAGAAGAACCGACTAGATCCTTTTCATTATGAGCCACTGTATGTGTGCCGTACGTTATATTAAAATATCACCTTCAATTATAAAGATTTACGTCATTGCGATGACAAAATTCGCTAGAAAACTTTCGCTAAATTTAAATTCTGAAATAAAATTAGCTTAAAAGCCATGGTATTTGTATATCATATATATATATAATATGTTGGTATGGATATGGATGTGCGCATAATTGGGGCAAACTTGAAATGTAGTGAAGGTGAGGATAATTTTTGCACGCTGATGATGAGATGCAGACTGACATCTTTTAGATAGTATGTAAATTGGTTGAAAACGTTTAACGATTATATATTAGAGCAACAAAACCGCAGTTTTTAGATTTATTATCTGTCGAAGTATTGCAAGATATCTCACTTAAAGTATAGCAAATGTTTCAAGGCCACTGGCGTTTTCTCTATTTGTGACGCAGCCTCGTACAACCGTGTGCATTTAGTCATTGAATACAATTGTTAAGAATTGATCGAAAAAAATTCTATTCCTCAGGATGTCTACGGTTCTTTAATGCGTATTTTTTGTGGCACAGTGGAGCGGGAGTTGCTAGAGCGACCCATCATTAGGGAATTATATTTCCATTATCCGTAAAACCATTGTTGTTTTTTATGAACAAAAGCTATTAGATTGTCATGAGCAAATTGACAACTATGTATGTTATTACATTTTAAGTATGTCATAGCGTCATTAGCTGCTTAGCACCTGTGCGCTACTAAAATAAAATTGTGGGCAATAAAACGTAAAGAGAAAAAAGGTATGGAGTCCTTTGAATGCATACGAAATAGCCATTTTTCTTTTATAGCTTTGGCCAACTACATAGCCTAAAGTCGTTGTTTTTGGAGAGTTTTGTAGATGCCAGAGTCGGTTTGACGGCTATTAACCCGGTACTGTCGGACACTAGCAACTACAGGTACTATCCCGACTGTTTGTTTTGCTGAACGAGTCTATTCAACTAACGTCGAAACTAGTAGGTTATAACACCCTACAAGTAGACGAAGAGATAAACCCAACAACAACAACATAAACCCATCAATTGGTATCAAGAAATGATAAGGACGATGTTATTCACCGTTTGGATATCTGTTCGAGCACAACTAGTACCTAATTTATGAAATTTGGTAAAGGAATGGCTTTCTGTGTTTTTTTAGGAACCTTGAGGATTGGATCACTACAGCTTTATAACATGCTGATACATATGATATGTACATTAGGTGCACTGCAAATTTTTTCCTTACTTTATAAATAAAAAAGAACCCAACATTTAGTGGTGACGCACTCAATTTTGAAATAAATATAGAAAAGTTCCAACCATGGCATACCTATACAGGTAATATAATCTCAACATCTGACATTTTAGAGAAGCGATTTCCAACATGGCCGCCGTGCTATTACTTGTTTTACTATGCCATGGCTCCAACAAAACATTTTTTTTGCTCAAAGATGTAAAATACAACTTAAATTCTCGAACATGCTTTAATCCACTTTCATTCATATACACAGTAAAGTCCATTTAGTTTTACTGAAATTACAAACATATTTTTTTAAAATTTCTGACTTTCCACCTTTCAAGAAAACATTCTAAATAACCTAGAAACCCTTTAACAAATTTTGAATTTTCCGTTGGAACTATCCCATTCAATCAATTAATAATAATAATAATCAAAATAAAAACTTTTAATAATTAATTAAAAATGATTATTAAAAAATAAAAACAATAATAATTTTCATAAAAATTCAAAAAAAAAGTGAAGGCCTTGAGCTCGTTTCATGAATACTTGAATAATCAAAATGTTAAACAATAGTTTTCTTTCTGTTTTATTATAAAGTAAAAGTTGTACTCCTATGCGAAAAAAAAACATATCATTTCTATATACGAGTATATATATACCATAAATATAAGATCTTTAACTAGAAAACTCGCGTCTATATCATGGTAACTTTTACTAAAAAAAAAACCGAAAGATCCAGAATTTATAATATATTTTCCATAAACTGCGGGTTCTTTGCTTCATCGTGGCTGCAGCTATGTCGTGAGGGATGTTCTGAAAATATCACTTAGATCAAGCGATATATATGAAATCGATTGCTAAGATCAGAGGACCTCCTTCGTAACTTCCTCATGTAGTTAGCTAGAACAGGGAATTTTTGTTGCTAAACAAATTTTTAAACTTTGATGAAAAATCGCTTATTTACTTAGGTGCATTTTAAAATATATATTTCATAAAACTGATTGCTCAGATCTTATGAACTTTCTTTACTAAAACTACAATAATAACATAACTAAACCTACACTTAATATAAAGTAAACCAAGTTGCGTTCTAAATGTAAGTATAACTATGAGAAAGCAGGCATTGAGAAAAACAAAGTGCGAAACTACAAGCAGAGATCATGGTAGTCGAAGCTGCTAAATTGATCATCAAAGCAGTAGTGCGGGTTCGAATCCCCGACAAAACCTTTGAAAGATGTATCGTGGTATCATCGAAACAGCTGTCGGCTTGTCCATCCGATTTACGTTCTTGTTATTTTGCTCCGAACAGAGTTAATTAGATTATAGTTAAAGACAGTTCGCCACTCTGATCGATATCACATCATTCCTAGATTGAAAATCAATTGAATAAACATAAAGTCATTTAGCTATCGTTTGAATTAAAGTATGCACTTCAAGAGTCCAAAAGGCGTATTTTTACTAAATATATATACTCGAAGGTGTGTTAATCAGTATCGTCGCATAATTTTCTTAGTTTATACCTGCGTAAGTGGACAACTGCACAACAACTTAACGACGTAAATATAAAATAAATATTTTACTGAAGAACAAATTTAACTTTGACTTATGGACTACTTATAAATCGACTGTTTGTTTGTTCAGTTGTGCCGCAAGTACCTTAGCATTTAGAAAATAAACAAGAGAAATGATTGATCAGTTGATTTATTTACGCTGCGTTGTTGTATTTACAAAAGAGTAAATAAGTATACTGACAAAAAATTCGAGTGAAAGTTGAACAAGTCACCTTTGTCAGGCATTTTCACTATCTGGCATATAAAATATACATACATCATAATGATAAGCTTGTTTTGCGGGTGTGACACTGAATTAACTAAGTGACTAATGGTTGGTTGAAGAAAAAAAAGTTTCGACAAGCTTATTGGAACCTATTTATTTATGAAAAGGCGACCTAGTCCATATACTATTATTGCACAAATTTGTCAGTGCGGCTTCAGACCTGCTAAGTGTTCTATTGCGCAGATTTTCACGATACACCAAATACTGAAAAAGCCCTTTAATAACAGATTCGACAGGCATCCTCTGTTTTTTTTTATTGATTTCAAAGCAGAGAGTGCGAATATGAGCTGCGCAGAAGATCTGAATACGAATTGTATTCAAAGCTTAAAAAACATGTTTAGTAAGACTTGGCCTCCCAAAGTGTTCTCAATTGAGCTCAGTTACCAAAAGGGACGACTAGAGTGCTTAACTTCTTCAGCAATAGCCAAAGTCGCCACGAAAAATATTTCTATATCCAACATAAACATCGCTTTCTATTAAATTTAGCATTATTGTTAAATAATTTCTCAAATCCCTTAAGCACCACTAGCTGTTTAAGCAAAGTTGCAGTTAAACAAACTTTTTCTTTTGCAGCATCAAATCCACTTGAGTGAAACTATCCAAGTTTATCTGCTGTAAATTAACTTTTATGGCTTAATTTTGTTGGCTATTTCATTTTTTTCCATTTTATTTCATTTCAAAGGATTTTATAGCTGAGTCAAGCTTTATGCAGTTTTTGTTGTTAGTTTTTCACTTTGGTAAGCAACACTTCACTTGGTTGCGGCAAAACAAAATGTCATGTACGAAGGTTGAATGTGTATAAAACAACACAAAAACGTGACCTGCTTTTGAGTTTGGGCGTAAGCGTTTTGGATTTATTTACTATTTTTTTTTAATTTTTTCATGCTTTGAAAGCTTTGTTTTGCTGCAACGAATATGAAAGTGGAAAAGTTTTTGATAAAGTAATTGGCTGCATTGAAATTGAGTAACCCATTTTTGAGCAGAAAAGAGTGAGGTATTTCTAAATTAACTTAATAGTGTTATGATTTTAATAAAAAAAAACATAGACAATTTTTTTTCGCAAGCACTTAGCGACTTATGTATGAATAAAATAACAAAATCAAATTTTTGCTTATTTGAAATTTGTTTTCAAAATCAAATGTGAACTTGTCGCTTGCGAGATAGCAACCAAAATTGTGAGCGCTTATAGTATTTTATGCTCGCTTATTTTTATGTTGTTTGCAAATCGAATTTTTTTTTACCAAAAAAAACTGGTACTAGCATCGAAATGACGAATAAAAAAAAGGTAAATATAGTATTTAGTTAAAAATAAATCTATTAACTCAAGTCATTTGCAGATTAAATTCTTTCTGGCTGTATTCTACATTTTAATTATTAAATTAAGTAGTGGAATACTTGAGATTTTCAAGAGCGCCAACTTTACATTAAAGGTAATTGCATTTTGGCTTAATTCAGAAGTGGAATACTTAAGAATTTTAAAATGAGAACTACAAAACGCGTGCAGAGAGCTCTATGATAAGTCTTCCTCATACATTTATAGTTTGCAATAAAACATTATTTGAAAGTGATTATAGTGTTATCAATTACACTCAAGCGGTATGTAAGAGAAGGAAACGTTCTTTCACGCAAAATCCTTTTTGTGGAAATCATATTGATACGGGTAGAAGTTATAAACTCAAAGGCTTCTTAAATGGTCGACTATAAGTTTTTAAAACTACTAAACCGTTTTCAGTTTATATTCAGAAAGTTACGATTAATAGTCAATACTTCCAACTCGTATTCATAAAGTTACAACTGATATTCAGCATCTCCATTAAATATTCAGAAAATTACAATTTATATTCAGAATGTAGTTTTAGCATATAGTTTACTGAATTCTGAATATCAATTGTAACTTTCTGAATATGAGTTGGAAGTTTTGAATATGAATTGTAACTTTCTGAATAAAAACTGACAAAGTTGTCGTAGACTTTGTTCTGTCCGAAGTTTCACTAACATTTAAAAATTCATGCCCACACCTCTGTTCATCTCTCGCTTCCTCTTTCTCTGCCCCGTTTTTACACGTTTTGATCTTTAATATACCTTTGCTCTTACTCTCCCTCTTCCCTTTCCTCTTTCTCCATGGACTCTGCCTCTAACCATTCCACTTGCTGTTTCCATTACGATTACTATTTCTGTTCATATTCCGGCTTCCATTACTATTCCTATTGACATTTCTTGTAAAGAAAATATATTGGTACTCAAAACGGCGCCAATATCACCCGTAGATAAGACTGAATTCTGATCTGTTTTCTATTAGCTTGCTTGTTGATTAGTCTTTTCATTATACTGAAAATGTTTCATTCTAATTAAAGGTGCCATGATTGTTTTATTTTAAGAATTTTTTTTATCCAGCTTGGCTGTAATTAGACCATATGTCGCTTGAATTCGTAGTTTTTTGTTTCTGATCGAATACACACAATGAAGATATTCAAAGTGGCACAAATATATTTCACACTTATGCAGCCTTCGGATATGGCTGAATCCTGCTCTTTTTTTTTGCCTGTCTGCCATCTTTTCTTAAACCACACTAACCATATTTAAAATATGTTTTTTTTTTAACTAATATCTGATTTTTGCGCTTGTCATTTAAATTTTTTTTTCTCAAAATAATTTTATGCACTATTTAATTAATTTACACTTACTTTTGGCTTCTTTCCAAACTACTGCTAGTCATTTTCAGCTTGTTTCTTTTTATATTTTGTGCTCCGATTATATCTTTTTATTGCCACTTAATTTACAATTTTAGTATCAAAAGTGTTTATTTCACACAATGTTTATACTGCTACAAAATTCTGTCATGATTTGGATGACCAATTTGAAATATTTTGATGTTTGAGAATTTGTTCAACAAAATGGAAATAAATTACATCATTTCTATTGTGTTTCCGATGATACCGCGCTTTGAGTTGTTGAAAGCAAAGTGTTCTCATGCTGCAGTTGTTTTGCCTTTTTTTTGCTGTATTGTCAAGAACACTCCAAAAAGTGTTGAGAGCAGTAGGAGTAAGGCCAGAATCAATCAAGATCCTTGGTTGGATATCATTTTGGTTCATTTTGGTGTTTAGACCCAACTTTCGTGCAAAAAAATATGGTCCTTTGCCATATATCGCTTACTATGAGATGTCGCTATTGCGAACGCTAAACATACTGTTTGGATGAAAAACAGGATTTTTTCAATTGCAGGCAGAATTTACTTCTAATTCTAATTTATGCTATATACACATTTAGCACTGTATAAATAAAGAATTTAATTTTAGTGTACCTCCTGCGATTTTGGTTTATTTAAATATCCAACTCATTTGCAATTTATTAGCAAAATGATTTCGCATTCTTTCTTACCTTAATGATCTGAGTAATTTACGAAAACCAGATGCTAATTACATTTGGAAAATACCTGAGTTTGTTATATACATTCGGTTTGGTCGAAAATAGCACCATAAATCTGTTAAACACATGTTGATAAAGTAGAAAAAAAGCACAAAGAGACAATTCAGTGCAAATTTGCTTTGAAGAATACACAAATTATTAACTAAAAATATAAAAGCTATTTCAGTGAGGGGGTTCATATTTTAAAATAAGAAATATTTATATAAAGAGTTAAATTATAACAAAAATATGATACAAACAAGTAAAGTAGTCTAGGTACGGGCAAAATAGAAGTTCATACAAGATTTTGGGTCTGAATGTATAAATTGCTTTGGTGTATGCCTGCAACAATACCTTCGAAGCCTGATTATTGTTATTCATTTGTATAACATGCCCTTGCCAGATTATCGACTAGGTTTTAATAAGCTGCACAACCGCTCACAGACAAATACATTTTTCCCGCATACTCCTACAGTCGCGCCATCCGATGCTGTTAACCGCGACGCTTCTGCTTCATATAGTAGGTCGGGTACGATAACTGTTAAAACACCAAGGAATGACTTCGCCATCCTTCACCTGTTTTTTATTCTTTCTGTGTTTTGCGGAAAATTTTTCTCTCGATTGCTCCTAGGGCCTTCTCATCTTTTGTCCACGCTATACATTATTCCGAGCTGTACTTGAGCACAGGTATGATGTTAACAAGCGTGACTGTTCATGACATGGCATAGTAAAATAGGTAACATAGTAAACAGGTAAATTAGGCCATGTTGAAAATTGCTCCTCTAAAACGTCAAAACAGCACAGTACATGGCTGTGTTCGGTAAGGATACAATTTTTCAAAATTTAATAAATTTTTTACTGGAAAGTGTTCGGTGACAGAAAATATTTGCAGAGAGGGAGTGCATTTTGAAATTTCATTTGGAGAGAGAGTTGCAAGTTTCTGCTGGGGAAATTGCACTCAGTAAAACTTGCAAGTGAAAAACAGCTGACCGTGACACAGGAAAGCAACAACAAAAACTTAAAAATTTAAGCTGTTAACCAATCAAAAAAGCAACAGCTGTTTTGCGTGCAAGTTTTTACTGACACCTGTTCGGCGAAAACTTTTTACTTTTGGTGTTTCGAGAGAATTTTACGTCATTCTCACTTTACTGACACTTATTTGGAAGTTTTGTCACCGAACACAGCTCATGTTAAAATGTAAACAAACCGATTGAAAGCAGGTTTGACAGTTTAGAGAAAATTGAAATGAAAAAAAAAATCAGCTGTTGAGTTCATAGGTATGCCAGGGTTCGGGAGGTTACTTTACCTTGCAAGTATCACTTACTGGCAAGAGTGATTGATGCTACGTTGAAATGGACGTGTGTTCTTACAGTGACTGCAAGACTTAGTCTAGGGAGTGTATTGTGTTGTATTTGAGAAGCAGGGGATGCAGCTCTAGTTTTGAGGTCATACTGAAGTGCCGGCCCTCTCTCTCTATGGCGCGATATACAACAGGTATATCATCATAAACCTCCTAAGAGATTTTTGCCGACTCCGAACGGCATCTACAAAGGAGACGGATTTTTGCTGAGAAGCCTGTCATGGCAGAAATACACTCGGAGAGTTTGCCAAACCACTGCCGAGGGGCGACCCCGTTTTTGAAAAACTTTTTTCAAATCACTTTTGATGTTACCTGTACCAGGGCTCGAACCATGGACCTTCGGTGTGGTAGGCCGGCAACACTACCTTCACACCAGTGCCGGCCCTACGTAATCCTTTTTATATTGTGGGCACTGTAAGCCCTCTAGGTACGAAGTGAGGTAATAAACTGCTATAACATCTAGGGTCGCTGCAAAAGGAGAGGCAGACTCGGTAAGGCCACTCTCACATACTCGGCCTAAGGGCTCACTGAGGCTTTGCAGCGTCTGTTCACAATATGCAAATAAACTTTTATCCACAAAGCCAGAAATTAACCTGCGATTAATCACTTTCGTCTACAGTGGGCTATAATTGATCCCAACTAGTCAATTATGAGCATATTTGGGGGTAAGCTGGTTTTAATTTGCATACTTATAGGAGTAGAAAGTAAAGAAACAAAGTGGAGCGGTCCCAAAGGGGACAATTGGTCACTTCAGGGCACGCTCGAACATAAAGGAACACTTCAACCCATATAAAAAGATCATAACTGACATTATTCGCTTGCTCATTTGTGACTCAACCTAGACTAGTCGCTTTTTTGCAAAGTCGTGACTCTTCCCCGATGCCTCCCAGACTAATCGCATTATTTTGCAGGGTAGATATCACGTCAATCAATCTTTATATGAATGAAAAGTACAAATGACCAGCAGTCCACACATTCGTACATAAGCAAATATTAAGCAAACAAAACCGGTAGAGTAAATAAACAAAATGTACATGTTTGTGTGTATGTGCGTTTGTACTAAAAGACCACACGACTTGATCGCCATCCCTGTAAAAAACGTTGGAGCATCAGAGTACTCCAACACTTATCCTCATTCATATAAAAAAGGTGGTCCAATTTACATGGCAATGTCCGGTGATTGGATCACCTAATCCTATTCGGAGTACCATTTACTTTGCTTCTGAATAGTCTATAGAGCACCTACGTTGGAGTACTTTGAAAATGCTGCCAAAAGATTACTCTATAGAGTATTCTAGACAAAAGCGAGAAGGGAGTATGTGTTCTTTTGAGGACCACCTACTCCCGCTCTCGCTTTGCTGTTGAATACTCTATAGAGTAATCCCATGGGAGTATTTTGAGAGTACTCTCACGTAGGTGGTCTATAGAGTATTCAAAAGCAAAGAAACGGAGTACTCCGAGATGGATTAGGTGATCCAATCACCGGACATTGCCATGTAAATTGGACCACCTTTTTTATATGAATGAGGATATGTATTGGAGTACTCTGATACTCCTTTAGGAGTATTCTATGGAGTATGAAACGGAGTATTTCCGTTTTTTGCAGGGATAAAGCCAATCATATTAAAAAAGAAAAAATGTGGAAAATTAGTTGGCGAATAAAAAAATCAATATTAGGGGCAAACTAGCGCTATAAAGGACAATCACTGGCTGATCAGACGGTCGGTTAGTCATTTGACATTAACAGAAACGTTGAAATGCTAGCAAATAATAATAAACATTCAACTAATATTTGTACGTGCATACGAGATTGTGTTTGTGTGTGTGTGTAGCATTGAATAGCCAATAATAACGGTGAAGGACAATTTAACTATTTGCGCGTGGCATTGCTGGATCAACACGGCGTATAAACAACATCAATTGCCACTGCTACTGTAACGGAAATATGTATCAACAGCAACAACAAAAACCAACTAGAGTGTAGCTTATAACACGAAACGAAACATAAATTAAGCAGGGGATTTCACCCTTTCGAATTTGCATAGCGTATAAACAAAACAAGAAGAAGCAACAGAAAAGAGGTAGCGAAAGCGCTGAAAATAAGTTGCTGTTGTTGTTAAACCGAAAGTATGCAATTTGCGCTAAAAATAAAATTTAATTACATACAAATGACTCTAAAGGAGAGCTAAATGCTGCACAGAGTCACAGAGTTGTCGGACAGCAAAGTGTGAAGAGGCTGGATGATTTGACCTCCTCCACTTGCATACAGATTATATGGGGTCATCCAAAATGTACGAGCAAATGCTAAACTCTCTAACAGTTCAAGGGCTATATTTCATTTGATCTACTGCGTCCTTAATAGCGACGCCTTCTAGGAACTCCCGCTTGACTCGTAGATCTTGACTGAGTAGAGAACACCCTGTATACAGTTTCCGTCTTAGTGACGAAGTAGGTGTTTATGCGAAGGGAACCGTTAATGACGACCAAAGCCATTCGCCGCGCGGTTTCCATAGCCTAGACTGCTCCTCACCAGCTCAATTACCATGTAAGAAAATTCGCTTGACTACCATATATCCAAAAAAAAAACTCATGGATGGCTTCCCGAGAGTCTCCCCAACAAGAACATTCAGCAGCCCTTATATCCATATCTTCGAGCATCTTGGGGTAACGATATAATTTAAGCGTAGGCATGCTCTTTCTACAAAATCTGCCTCATCTAGCCCGAAAGTAAAGTCTGTTAGCTTATAATCAATTAAAATAAACCAACTTTTGTGTATAAGATTTTGCTATGAAATACTCTAGACACATTTCATTCATGAAAAGCTTAGTTTTATGCCAAATGCGAAAGTGTGAGCTTTGAGCTTTTGTCCAGAACTACTTCAGAAAAAACAATTGCAAAAAAAGCTTCTTTTAACATCAAACGACAAATTTTTAGGTATGAGCTTTTGGTCTGAAATAATTTGGGAAAAACTGATTTCATGAAAAGCTCAGTTTTTATGTCAAATGCGAAAGTTTGAGCTTTGAGCTTTTGTCCAGAACTACTTCAGAAAAAACGATTGCAAAAAAAGCTTCTTTTAACATCAAACGACAAATTCTTAGGTATGAGCTTTTGGTGAGAAATACGTCAAAGAAGTTCATGCCATTAAAAGCTTAATTTTTAACTTAACTGTCAAACTTCTAAGCATGAGCTTATATTAGAAAATATCTTAGAAACTGCAACGCTGATATTAAAGGTTTAGTTTTAATTGCCATAAAAAGAAAATAGACTCAAAAGCTTTCAAAACTGAACTTTTTCACAAAAATCTCTAGTCAGTAAAAGTTTACCGAAAAAAAGTTCCAATTCATATACAAATGATTTTTTCGATCTAATGCCGATCTAACTCCTGTAGTAGTTTTGTACTAGCCTTATCAGGAATTGAGCGCATTTATATGTTTTCTTTTCTGTGAAGGTGGTGAGCTTTTTTTAAATTTTGTTTTGTGGAATTCATGAAACTGTGAATACCACAAATAAGTTTTTTTTTTTAAATCGTCTCTGAATGTTTCTTTTGGAACGATTTAGACATAAGCATAAAAGTTTTTTAAAGCAAAAAATCAGATAAGAGAAAACTTATTAAGACATGAAAGAAAACTTTAAAGATGTGTGCAAAACAAACGGGAAAACTATAGTTTGTAGAAAAATATCGCTTTCAAACAAATTCAATTAATCGTCGAAAAAATGTGTTAAGAAACAACACACAAAACTTTTCTCTCGATAGAAAAAAATCAAAATAATACCACAAATAAATGAATGTAATTTGTGTTCAAAATAAAAATATTAATCAAAAACAAAAATGGGTGATAAACCCGAAAGTAAACACACAATCCCTAACGGCAATACTGATGGCAGTGCCGGTGGCGGCATGAATGGCACACGCAACAACACCAGCAGTGGAGGCAGCAAACAGCCAAGCAGCACAAGTGTCAACAACGCTCATACAAATTTAAACGACGAACAAGCGACAACCAGTCGCAATGCCACACCTCAAAGGACACTTGGCGCTACACAGCAACACAACCAAAATGATATCAATACAAACCGCATTTACAAAGCCGGCAGTCGCATTTTATCTCATGCCAATTCCATGGCTACAACGGCAACAAAACTGCCAAAGACATGCCTTGAAAAGACGGCCACCTGGTGTCAAACGCATTGGTGCAAACTGAAACGTACGATGCATCAGAGATGCCGCGTCGGTGCAGAAGTGCCCGAATCGCAAGTGGTTTGTCAGCGTTGTCGTAAGTCATGTAGACGGCTGCAATCAACTATCGGGGAGCAGGGTATAGAGGCGCCCGTATATCAAGCAACGACAGCGACGAACACCACCACTTTTGCTGCAGACGAGGATGTGACGGATTTCGTGCGTATAAAAGCGGAAGCACCTTTTCTCTGCTCTGCATGTAACAAGAAGACTAATTGTCAAAAAGGACGAAATGCTGCGTTTACGTGTAAGTTTTATTTTTTAAATTTAATTCTAACATATTTCGAAGCTAACCATTCTTTCTTAAAGAGACGTTAGGCTAGAATAAGTATAAAACAGGGTTGCCAAACTACTAAACTAATTTTAAATTACTAAACTAACCTCTTTTATAGAATTTGCCTGTGATTTGTAATACTAAATCTTCAGTTTATGCGATTGCTCTCGTTCTCATGCCTCCCAAATTTTTTTAAGCAGAACAAATATTGCAAAACGGAAGGCCACTTACTAGCTTAAAGCGATCCCACAAACCTCGGCGTTTTCCTCGCCCTTTCGAAACGAAGAAGTATATGCTATGCCAAGAGGACACTTTTTGCTGTGCTGCCATAAACCAAACAGACAGGCACAGAGGTGTCAGTAGACGCCTTTGTCAGGTCTCGATCTATATACCCAGTTACTAACATCCAATAATCTGGCTCAACTTCGATCTGAATGTTGTTACAGGTCAAACTCTTTCGTTAATAGAATGTGATGGCGGGTTTCAGCATGATCGTGCCCATTAGGCAGGGTGAAGTACTGTTAATAACAACAATAGCAACACGGATAAGGAATCTATGGTTAACTAAAAATTGTGATAGGCGCCTTCGAACCCACATTCGGAGTGTTCAGTCTTGATCATGTCTTTCAAGACCGAGCCGAATTCTTGCAGGGACAATATTGACGAACTGGTGACCTACGTACAGAGGGTACTTAAGTTATGAAGCTAAATTGCTAGAAGATTACGAACCCGTTACCAAAATCTCTGACGATGGAAAAAAGGTCCAGTTCCCTACTATGATGAGGTGAGGATGGCAATATCTCGATTTAGAAATAATAAATTATCAAATATTATGCAGAATGTGGTACAAAAATCGCATGTCTCCAGATTCACAAGAAAGGGTACCTAGCAAATCGCACCAACTACCGCGGAATTGGTCTTCTTAATCAGTATGGCTCCAGACCTAGTGAGTTCGCTATAGACAAGTTCCTCACTGCACGGCTACTCAAAAACGCTTCGGATATGCTTCCTAAATCACCTGTGAACAGTACAAAAAATATCAAATGAGCAATAGAAGAGTCATAAGTGCCGAAATATGAGCGCCTTCTGATACCAATAAGTTTCACATACGACTTATATGATGTACTCGCTTTTACCGCGGCTCTGCCCACACGAAGAAAATAAGCAAAATAACGAAAGTTCTTCTGAAGACATATTTATTTATCAGCCAATCGCTTCATAAATAAGATGTTTTTGAATAGGTCGCTCCCTGGTCCACTTCCCGGAAGAGAAAGTATCTTGAATTTTAACAAAGTCAGAGGTCTATCAAGGTACCGAATTTCAAGCAAATCGCATCATAAATAAGATTTTTTTGAATAGGTCGGTCCCTGGTCTACTTTTTCGGATTCGCTTGAAACTGTTACCTATTCTATGCTCCTGAGGATAAGTGTACAACATTTCGTAGGGATCGGTTAGGTAGTTCAGACGGTGAAGACCTACAAACAAACTCACATACTTAGCATTTATAATATTAGTAAGATAAGATGCAACTGGGCTCTCATCGACCAATCATTGTAACATGGAAAATACTGGGCTTCATCACGAATTCCATGTGAACAAAATATTCCCAAAAACAAAGTGTGAAAAATTGTTATTGTTGTGCTTTGAAAATTTTTGGGAAATTTGTTCCCATGAAATTCGTGTTAAGGCCCACTACGTTTTCGGACTCATAAATAAGTTCAAACACGCTTTGCTCCGACGCATTTAAGAGTCAGCATGTTTGCTGGGAATAGTTGAATATTAAGTTAAAAATTTTTCATTAGTATTTTCCCTACTTTTTATTTACTAATAAAGTGGTTTTTAGTGGCGTAGATTAAGTTATTCATTGTATTGTTAAAAATTTAAATAATTAAAAAAAGTCAACAAAACTCTTTATGTGGTTCTTTTACCAAAATTAGCTTGTCTCTGTTGACAAATATTGTTCAAATAAATGATGAGCTCAGAGCTAAACACTACTATAAGAGAGCGCTGTTATTAGAAGAATTAAGCAATGAACGAGAAAATGCGAGTAGTTTCGCTCTTATACATATATATATTTGAGGTAATGCGCCTCTCTGTTGTCTCTGCTACGTAAACTCAAAATTTATGAATTCTCTGTTTTGTCAATTTTATTCTTCAAGAATTCGATTTTATATTTTTCCATTTAGCTATTTCTTCAATTAGTTACGCTCAGTTCTCTCTTGCTATTATTTTTATTATTTTATGCTCTTCGCATCAAAGTTATCTAATACGGTCTGTGTAATTTCGCTCATTCATGACTTGGTTTATACAGTTGTGTTCATAATAATAGTAGTGAAATTAAATTGGATATTATTCGAAGATATAAGAAGCAGCTGTATGTAAATAATCATAGGTGTTGAGTACAAAATTAAATTCTGGTCATGCGTTGTATGTAAAAAATCACTCATCACCCTCGATGAAAAAAATTCGGAAAATTCAGAGAAATTTAGAGCGAGTCTTAACTTGCACAATATTATACTGAAATTGATTGGGTTACAAAACCGCATGCTCAAAAATTTTTTTTTTGAAATTCTGCCAAAAAATTTTGCAGATTTTGATGGTCATTATTTAAAGTTTAATTAATTTTCCTGAACTTTTTGTAAACTTTGAAATATTTTTTTATATGGCTTCTGTTACGGAATTCGCTATATTTTAAATGAAAACTATTAAAATCACAGCTCCTTATTTCGTCGTAAGATATACATTTAATTTCACTACTATTATATTGAACACCGCTGTGCTTAACTGTGCTTTGCTTGTCAAAAAAATGTTGGGTTTTCTTCTGTTTTGCTTTGCATTTTCGTATGTATATTTCCAAATCATTACATTTTCGTAAACATTACTCAATTTCTCTTTTCATTTGTTTGTGTTCTTTCTTGCTTTGTAGAAATGTTTTATCTTAATGTTTTTTCGTGCAATGAAGTTCTAAATAGGTAATTAGAAATAGTCTATATAAATGTAATGTAACGACAGTCAAGTATCCTTTATATTACATTTCTATTGATTTTACCTTCCTAATTAACTATTTATAACTTTTATTTATTTGTTTATTTTTTTCTTAAATCATAAGTAGGGTTTTGCGTGCTGTAAGTGACGGCTCTTTTATTGTATTAACGTGTGCTCGGTATTTCAATATATTCTCATTATTTATGTATTGCAACTTACTTACGTCAGTAATTGTTCCCAAACCTTACCGTTACATTCTTTATAAATCTGACTTGAGGAAGTCTATAATTATTTTATTATTTTGTAACGATAGTATTTCTTTAGAAATTTCTCTTTTTGTCCCTCAAATTATATATATTATAAATTATATATTACTTTCTACTTCTGAGATATTTTCTCTTCTTCCTGTGACCCATCAAAAAGGTTGACCTAGCTTCGTGGTTTTACATTTTTGTGTTGTTTAAGTGAATGACCTATTCACGCATCTCAGAGCAATGATAAGTAGTCATGTAGGTTACTTTGCGACGATCTCATCCATATGTCGATGTTAGCACATAAACGAGCTTATTAGGGAGCTTTCAAATTGGTCCAGCTCACTTAAAATTTAACATTTTTCAATGTCCAGATGCCGGCCCTTGTGCACTGGGTGATAAAACTAAATAGGCATAGGAGTTAGCTGTCAAAAAACCATCGTTCTGACAATCTAATGGTTTACAGAACGTGCCAAAATTTTTCTTGGCGGTTGGCTCTAAATAAAAACTTTTACAAATTTATCAAAATAATATTGAAATAAAACTATAATAATTCTCATAAAAAATATTATTCTTGGCTTCGTTTTAACAATTTAATATACTTCAATACTTCTGTCTTAAATATGACTGCCGGATATTAAGATTAACGCTAGATGGAGCGATTTAAAGAGAAAAAAATATTTAAAACACCGACTAAAAAACGCCAATGGTTTTTACTCTGAAACCGTCAGTGGTGAGCATCCACTGTGGAGGTCATCCTCCTTATATTTGCCTGAAAATAGTTTCAATAAAAATACTGTTTGACACGCAATTCGCACTGGACTGACATGGCTCTCCGGAAAATATGTGCAAGGGCTTTAATTGGCTGTCTCTAATAAGGTCACTGGGATACAGATTTTCTAAACTTACGGACCATTAAATTAAGCTTCCCTGAGAGCATTTGGCAGTGGCAAGCCTTCTCAAAAAAAAAAAAAAAAAAAAATTTGGTCTATTGTGATCTGTAGACCTCTATATATTCACCCATCTCAGGCTTGCTTTTGTTGTTGCAACCAAAAAATACTCACACATGGCTTGAATAGTGTTATCGTCAAAAAAATCCAATTTCATGAGTAAAATTGCTTTGTTGCAGAAGAACTATTCTGCTTTTTGTGGCGATATTAATTTTTTCTCATCGTTCAAAAAATCGAAATTGTTGGGTTTCGGTGGCGATATCGATTTTTGACTTTTATATAAAGTATTTTGTCATCGTCGAAAAAAATCGAAACTGAGGCTTAAAATTTGAAGTCCAAAAACTTGCTTTTTTTGTAGCAAAATTATTCATGAAATTTTGTGAGAAAATTGTGTAACAGGCTTGAAAAAATGTATTTAAGGTTAGGTTAATTATTTTTCGAATAAATTAAATAATCCATTGGTATAAGGTTTTCACTGTGTCAGTATAAACAAAATTTCGATTGATTTATCGCCATGTCGTTTGTTGACTATCGAAAATATCGAGCAGGGGGATTATCGATATTTTTACAGCTGTACTAAGTAATAAATTTCGAGTTGCTATTCTTCCCGGCCTCCACTGTATGGGAACACTTTGTTTCCTTTTTTTTGAGTATCGATAAAAACACTACTCAAAGGTGGCCGAAATTGAAATTTTGTGCCGTGTATCAATCCGCTTTGTGCGGAAACTAGTGTAATACAATCGTAGGAATCTATAGGAGTACGTCGAACTTTCTAGTTCATGCGGCCTTCCTAAATCTGCTTTCTGTAGGAAATTTCAGGTAGCTCGAACATCATCCGCTTTACATTCATAAATCTAACTGAATTATTCTCGTCATGTACCTATGGAGGCTACACAATTTGCTTAATAGCTCCTTGAATCCCTTCAAATATTTAACGCCTTTTACTTATCCATACCTTTCACTTGATGATCTCAACACATTCTTTAAATTGAAATATTTGCATTTTATTTAAAATGGAGAATAACGCTCGCAAAACATTAATTTGCTTGTTTTAATGTAATAAGCGCCACAAAGTATGCTACAGAAGCGAAATCAACATGTGGTTTATGCAAGTTTGAATAAAATAGGTAACCAGAAAATGCCAATTAAAAGCAAGTATGCAAATATGAAAAAAAAAAATGTATGCAAAACGTTATACAAATACAACAAGCGATAAATTAGAATACAACAAATATGTAAATGAAAGCTCTGAAGGATGCTAAACGCCGGCGGAAATTTCAAAAAGAACAAGGGTAGTTGAAGAAAGAAAATTGCCTAACTGATGAGAAATAAAGCAAATATAAAAGTTGGTTGGTGGATGTGCAGGAGACAGGTTAGCGGCGGGTAAGAGCAAGTAAAATATTTACTGAAAAAGTGTATGTATTTAGAAAACACAAAAGGCGTAGATGGCTGCATAAGTAAGCGCGAATTCCTTTGAAAAATTGAAATAAATTGTAATGCGCCTTAAAGTATGCTTCAATAAATCACTTTGATTGCCTGCTGTTTAAGCTGCACGCCTATTCATTTCTAACTGCTAGGTAAATTTGTATGCAATATTTAGTAACAAATAAGAAAACACGGGGAATATTGAAAAGCAAAAACAATTCAGACAAGATACTGGAATGCAAGAAAAAAGAATTTCGCTTTGTTTACATCTACAAACACTCGCACAGTTTTAGCGAATAAAATAAATATAAATATTTAGAGAAAACACACAAACGCAGCTGAAACGAACGAAACAGGCTTACAGGAAAAGCTGGCACAGGCGTGCGCGCAAAGGTACACAATTTTTGATTTGTAATTTTTTTCGGGTAAACATCTAAATTTCGTTACACACACCGCTGTAATTACAAAAATGCTCAAGTTTTTATACACAGGCAAGGAATCGTTTTGCGCCAAGCTCTAGCGATTCAACGACGATTGCGGTGTTGTGGCACAGCGGTGTTTCAATTACCATAGCGAGTTGTACAAAGTATACGAATGCGTAAATTCCGAGAACGTTTGTAGATATCCAAATACAAATATACGTACAGCTGTGTTCAATATAATAGTAGTGTACTTAAAATGGATATCGTTTGACGAAATAAGAAGTAGCTGTGATTCTAATAATTTTTTTTATCGAGGGTGTTGACTGATTTCTTCCATACAACGCATGAAGAAAAAAAAAAAATTTTGTATGGAAAAAATTAACCAAAATTTTTTTAATTCAGGGGGAATTTTGAAGCACTTCTTACTTGCACATTATCATGCTAAAATTGAATGAGCTATAAAACTGCATACTCAAAAATTTTCTAAAAATTATGCCCAAAAATATTGAAATTTTGATGTAAATTTTTAAAAGTTTAATTAAATTTCCTGAACTTTGTTTAAACTTTGAAATCTCCTTTTTTGTGGTTTCTGTTATGGATTTCGCTTAATTTCAAATAGAAATTATTGAAAACACAGCTTCTTTTGATTTTGTTGAACGATATCCAATTTCGTTTCACTTCTATTATATTGAACACAACTGTATAAATAAATAATTGGCGCTATGTATACCTGCTGGGGAGATTAAGGCCAAGCTTTTCTACCAATTTGTGGTGTGCTGCTTCTAATTTTTCCTACAAATTGGCGGGACCTACAGTTTTTTTTTTGGCCGATTCCGAACGGCATCTACAAAGCCGTTGAATTTTTGCTGAGAACACTTCCATGGCAGAAATACAACCGGAGAGTTTGCCAAACCACTGCCGAGGGGCGAGCCCGTTTTGAAAAACTTTTTCAAAACACTCTTGATGTTACCAGGACTCGAACCTTGTACTTTCGGTGTGGTACTAAGAACTTAAGAGAAATACCAAATTGTCTCCCACTGCCGAAATAAAGAAGAAAAAGCAAACGATTCATGATTACTTTGACTTTGTGGAGGGTCTAAAAATGTTACCACTTACGGGACAGAATAATACGCTGCCACCTGGTTAGTATGGCAAACTTTTGAAAAAGAGAAAAGTATCAGATTTCATCAAATTGAATTTAAAAAAAAAATTTTTTATTAAAAAAAAAAAAATCTTAATCTTTATTTTTTTATTTTTTTATTTTTTAAATTAGCGTTATATTTCACGCACCCGTCGAAATATAATTTTTATAACCGAAAAAAATTTACTAAAAATTTGTAAAGAAAACCACTGTACCATTTTCATTATAAGTGACTGTTAATATATATACAAAACTGTATAGGCATTTGCACGGCAAACGAGTTTAGTGTGCGGTGAGCAATTTAGTTATGCGCAAGGAGCGGTGAGAGGGTATTGTTCAACATAACAAGGATAATGCTTTCACATTTTTTGTTTTTGTTTGTATCTCACGGTTTGTGTGTGTATAACAGACAAGTCAAAAAAAGAAAAGGAAAAAATTAGTACGACGTTAGTTAACGCGTCGGGCTCAACCACCACACATTTTGCCAAATACACAGCGCTGATGGCAGTATCTTTTCAGTGAATACTCAGAGCAGTGCGTTTTAAGTGAGCTGCAGGATGTGAGCTGCTTGTTCAAAGAATATAAATAAATATTTGTGTAGAAAAAATATATACAAAACTTGCTACTCAAAAAATAAATCATAAAAGTGAATTTTGAATATAAAATTTAGTGAAATTGCTGTTTTGGAAATATGCAGCTTCCTTAATTACATCACCAACTGGCAAGGATAATGACTATGCTCGCAAATTATCTGCAAATAAATATGAAGTGTATTTATTTTTTCTAAGGTGCCAATGTAGCAATGGTAGTGGCCAGCTGTCTGTGGTGTGGTGATAAATCAATAGCAAAGCAAAGAATGCGTTTTGTTGTATTTGAGTAAGGCACCGTGCATTGCAGCTGCCAAATTGGCACGAAAAGTGCTTCACTGCGGTAAAAAAGGTTTCCAAAACAAAAGGCAAAAGTTGCGAGTTAATGTTAAACAACAAAAATTAAATAAAGTACAAGTTGAAAAGTGTTTAAAAATAATTACAACTATGCTAAAGTGTAACTGTGGTATAGATTTTTAGTTAGTTTTGCGCCGGGGCGTAGCCACCTGCTGAGCAATTTTACACAACACCACCACATTTGCTGCAATGAGTTGTTTATATTAAAGACTTAAGTCGAATTTGAAATGTTTTAAATTTAGTAGACAATTTGAATTTTGTTTTAAAATTTGTTAAACATTTTTTTTTTGTTCAAAACAACTTCATGTACATATGTAGTTGGTTATATAGTGTTACTAATTATTTGCTCGTATCATAAGCAAGTCTGTAATGCGTAAATAGACAATATTGACAAGCGCGCTTGTTACTATAAACGCCACCGATGGCCTTCCGTGTGCTGGATATTGTCGGCTAATTGGCATTTTCATTCAACCAAATAATTTACCAAAGCGCAATTTCCGCTTTGAAAATTAACTAAAAATAATGAAAACCAAACGCAAGAACGACTCAGTAACGGCGATCCAGTGGGAAAAGAGTGCAATAGCAAAATCTAATGGTTATTGGTGAACAAAAAAGAATTTTGCGAAAAATTTGAAAATATAAAAAGTAGCGAAATAATAGAAAAAAATAGCATTTGAATTTACTGAAATATACTTTGAAAGCAGCCTTTTCTTTACTAAGCTTACTTTAAAATCATTGCTTAGTGGACACAAGGGAGCTTGAAAGTCCCACTTAACATGTAGAGCACTCTATACAGACAGTGATTAAAGATAGATTAAAGGTGCTGATAAACTTTCGGCGTAGTCATAACCATTCCATATACCGTACCATATCGATTGTCAGCGATAATAGTTGCCTTAAACGAAAACATATGGTATTTTCGTGAGAATTAAGAAAATAGAAAAAATAATATAAATTAAAATTCGAATGGTTTGCGCAACTAATAACTCACTAAAAAAAAATCATTGAAACATAAAAATAAACGTTTTAAAAAGTAATAAATTCTGCAAACTCAAAAATGGCTAGGTTATGGAAAACCAAAATTCGATTATTTGGTTATGACTATGGCGTTATGGTATGTCACCATTAATCGTTAACATTGATTTCAATAAGGTTGTTTATATGAGCAGTTTTATAAGGCGTATCTACAGTATACTGAAATCATCAACTTGAAATAAGCCTTTATACCATTTAGCAGGCATTCGTGAAGTTACTGCACTGACCCATTTCCGACATTCAATGGTATTTATACACAACAAGCAAAGTAAAGGCAAAAGGAAGTTTTATAAAACTTACTGAAATAGCTTACAAAACGCTTATTTTTCGTTTATAAAATGTTTGCAGTAACAAACTAATAATTGCGAAAATATTAAAAAAATTTTCAAAGACAGCTTTTTAGAAATGTTTTCGATAAACTTAATTTAAACGATATTTTTATGCTATTATTGTCAAATTAATGTACGTTGTAACCACTTACTTGCTAATTCGAGAAGCGTGTAAGATGCATCTCTGATTTCTGGGCCCTTACTTTGTAGTTCTATTCGAAAGAAATTTTGTTCACTTTCGAGTGATTCGTACTGTTTAAGAAATTTTCGAGTAAAACCCATTCGTTGTTCGAGTTCCCTTCGAATTTGATCCATTCCCTTTCGATTGTAGAAAATTTGGTACTCGGTATTTCGAGGCTCGAAAATGGTCGCAAATTAGAAAATTCTATTCGACAACAATTTCGCCAACGGAAACCCACAAAAATGTAATTTCTTATGATTATAATATCGTAATACATTTAGTGTTTTTTTTCATCAAAAAATCGTTTTTCGAATGTTAGGTAAAAAATTGGAAAGAAAAGAAAGTATTTACATACATATGTATATATTTAAAAATATTAAATTTTGTTTAATAAAACAACAATAAGAAAATATAAATTCATTTTCCGAGGACCTACGTTCGAATCTGTGACCGCACTCGTAGCGTCCGAGATGCTTTTTAAGTTATTTTAAAAATGTCAACAAAAGTGCTTGCTGGGTATCTTTTGTTATTCACTAAAGATTTCAAAGTGTTTACTAATGTGTTGCAGGTATAGATAGCATAAAAAAACAAAAATAGTTTTGAATACCTAGAGAAAGCCTACACTGACTCAGCTAAAACTCGTTTGTTAATTTCATAAAAAAATTTAGCCATGTCTTTTATTGAAATCTTTTGAATTAGAAGTTTCAAAAAACGTGTATGTGTTTTTATTAACCGCCTAAAGGCTTATTAGAAGTTCTTAGGGCTACAATTAGATCGAGCGACATTATTCAATCTAAAAAACAAACGGCTTGCCAAAGATTTATTCCACATGCCTTAAACGGATGAATAATTATATATTTAGAAGTAGTAAGAATTGAAAATAGACTTTAAAAACTATGCGTGAGATCCAAGATTAGTTGAATAAAAATAATATAATTTATTTATATAAATGCAGGCCTTGCTTAAAACATGCTGAAAACTCTATCTTTCAAAAATAAAAATCAAACGTAATATCCTACCGTCCTGAATGGAATGACAAAGGTCATGCGCTACTACACTAACATGCTCTTCCTTGAGAGAAAAGTGAAATATGAAAAAAGCAAAGTGAGAGTGAAACTAAGTAAAGAGAGCGCTAAATGGAAACAAGTGGTACCAAGCAAAATAAGAAATTTTAAAATAACAAAAATTTTGTGAAGCAACAATTGTGCGAATAATGAACGAGAGAGAATGTGCACAAATATAAGCAGAAATGTAAAGCAGCGAAGAGCGAGCACATTGTCTTTTGATAACTGACAAGCATAGTAACATGCACCTAGTCCCATAAGCAAAATAGTAGTGAACACTTAAGAAACTCAAAGTAAAAAATCAAAAATCGATCATTTACACAACGCATCAATACTCGCAGCTATCAATCACCAACACACTTTTCTTCTACTTTAATTCAATATATAAACATTCAGCCTGGGTTTCGTTAAACGTAAAAGTTCCTCTGCGGAGAGTATCGCCTTTGCGACTGTTGGTGAGTGTAATTACGGTGGCGCTGGTCCTTCGTCGTCAACAACGTGCTACGCATCGGGGCGACGAAAAAGTAGCGCCACCGTTGCTGAGGAAGAGACAACACGTCGTCAAAATCGTATCCGCGAGCGTGAACGTCAGGCGGAGGCACGTCGTCGTCGACGCGAGACAATGTCCTTTCGCAATGTTTATCGGGCGCTACGTATGCGTTTGAGCAGTAAGCGAATATTTATTTAAATTTTTTACTTAGTTTCTCTTGTATTCTATTGACTTCTGCTTAGTATTTTGGATGTACTACAAACAAGCTAGTTACCTGGAATTTTCTTTTCTTTTGTCTATTTTTATGGTTTGTTACTTTGCTTCATCGCGTTTCTGGATTTCCTTATCTTTAATTTTTCAATTTTTTTTCTTTCTATTTTTATGTTTTTTTTTTTTAGTTGTGTTAGTTTTCTAATCATGTATGATTTATGTTATGTTTCTGTTTTTTTTTTTTTTGTTTATGCCATTTTCGTACCCATTAGGTTCATTCTTTAAAACTCTTTGTTATTCTCTTTGGAATGTTTATGATAACATTTATAACGTTTTATGTCTTAATTAAAATTTGTTGGCAATATTTTGTCGACTTTGAATTTAGTGATTTCTGGTAATGTCCCTTATAGTCGTTAATCTTAAACTAAATAATAGACTAGTTTGAATCAAGGAGTATTTTTCATCTATCGTGAAAATCATCATCATTATAGACGTTTAAACACATCAAGTCGGTTTCGCCTATTTCCTTCTTAATAAGAAGTGACTCCAACTATATACTAGGGGATTTCAAGTCATACCTTACCCATTTTCTTCACTTCAGTAAGAACCTTCCTTTCTTATTATGCCAATGCAGGTTGTCTATAGGACCACCTTAGGAGCTGGAGAGATTTCTAAATTTTAATAATTTTCCCTTGACTACTTCAAGAGTGATTTTGAATAATTTTATAGTAGGACCTAAAAGGTTTGCCATGGTCGTCATCAGAAATGAGAGTTCTTATCAGTGGATTTTGATTTTATGGTGGGGATCCCAGAAAACAACTAGGATTAGAAATATGAGTCGAAAGAAAGTGGCGTTCTTTTTCGGTTTGATTAGATGGCCACTCTTTTGTATTTAAAAAATTGGGTACCTTAATACCAGACCCGTTATATTTGAATAGTAATGAGTAATCAATTAATTAGACGGCCTTTTTAATTGGCAATGACTATTTCAATTCGTTTTCAAGAACCGGCAATTTCTAATTGATTACGATTACAGAAATAAAAAAAAAAAAAAATAATAATAAAAATTTAAAAATAATCAAAAGTAATCAACACAACCACTTTGTGATTATTTGTTGATTTTTTTAATAATCGTAAAAATCAAAATAATTATTACTAATCCTAATGACTACCGGTTTGATTAATTATTTACTTGAGAATCCAATTAATGATTGATTACCATTACTTAAAATTTTTAATGATTATTTTCCAACTAATTAATAAGATAATAAAAAAAAATCATGATTTTTTACGATTATTAAAAAATCAAAAATAATCAAAAAAAAGCTTGTTGGGATTACTTTTGATTATTTTTAATTATTTTGGTTTTTTTTCACTATTGTACACAGTATACACATCAACAATACTGAAAAAAATAATCAAAAATAATCAAAAGTAATCAAAACAACTCTTTTTTGATTTTTTTTGATTACTTTTGATTTTTTTCAATTATTTTAGATTTTTTTTTTTTGGATATTTTTAATAACTAATCAAATTTGATTATTATTAAATTAAACATTTTTACTAATCAAATTTTACACGTCTGGGTTAAGCCAATTTAAGCTCATTAGTTTATCTTAATAATCTTGTCAGGTTGAAATAAAAGGAAACTTTAATGAAAAAAAGATTAAAAATTTTCCAGAGCTGCATCGAGATATTCCTTATAAAGTGGATTTAAAACATACACCGTAAATCGACTTCTAAATTAGTATAAAGTTCTGATCTCTCGGAATCGTTATCAAAGTTCCGTAACATCACTAACTTTTCCATTCGTATTTCATATACAAAATAAAAATGTTTATTTAATTAATCTCTTTAGTATGAGTTATCCTCGCTCTACTATCGTTGAAATCTTAAATCCCTTGGCACAATTCAAGCAAACGCTTTAACAATTTTCCTAATGACGAGTTTGCGTTTTTCCACTTCATTGCCGCGAAATGTATATTTAATGCGCTGAAGGTGATTTCCGACTGCCGGAGGTGAAGAAGTAGAAAGATAATGATCAAAGATAGTGCTTGAAAATATTTTAATTTTTTTTTTTAATATTTTAAAAACACTGAAAAGTATTGTGGCAAAGCTTAACCGCAAGGTGAGTCTTTAATGCACTTCCTGCGGGCAAGCATTGTGAAGGACATGCTATGCACAACTATAAACGCATACATACACGCAACTAACCGCACATATACACGCTAAGCGAATGGGAGTGATAAGTGCACAAAGGCTTAAAATGAAAAGCGTACTTGAAATGCTGTAAAAGTGCATAGCGAGTGGACACTAAAGGGGGCGGGAGTGTGCAAAGAGCCTACTTTGTGATTTGAGAAATGAAAATATATTTTTTTATAGGCGTTGCATGTGTGACAGAGAGAAAATGTGTAGTAGATTGATTAAACAAAATGATCAAAAAAATAAAAAGTTAAAAATGCTGGCTTATCAGCATATTAGGCTTGGTGCTGCGTTGGAGATTTTCAGCTTAGCTAGGGCATTTAAGAAAAAGACTGATATAGAAAGTTATTCAGTAAAATTCTGAGATAGTTCGTTTTCGAACCGATACACCCTGCAGTCAATATGTTATACAGACTTAGTTTTGTAGATATTTTATATTTCCTACTTGTAAATAAAATTTTCTGCATACTTATTCCTCTTTTGAAGCCACATGTTCAGTACAATATAAAGCATGTATGCAGTTCTGTTAGCTTGTAAACTTCCTCGTAATAAATCTTAGCTGACAATACCATATTTTTGAACTGAATGCCTGTATGCTGAGTAAAATTCATTTAGTTGGCACTGTAGCTCACTTAAATACTGGTAAAAAGGCAATAAATCCTAGTCATGAAGGACGATTTGTTGAAGCAACGCCTTTTCGAGTTGTCGACGCCACAGGCTTTTATGGTTTTGAATGACTGCTAAATGCGGTGAAAGTGACAGTAAAAAAAATAAAAAAATAAAAATAGAAAAATTAATTATTGTTCTTTAGGTGAACTGCTCATTTGACCAGCAAATTGTTAGAACATATCGACTGCTAAGTGGAAGATCACCCTATTTCAAAATATTTTTAAGAAACACCCTACATCCAAATTTTTTTTTTAAATAACACTTTTCAGCATTTGATTCAAAATTGCCCTATCTCAGAATTTTTTTCAACAACGTCCTATCTGAGAATTTGATTCAAAAAGGGCGTTTTTGAAACTTATTTCGAGATAAGGCGTTCTTAACCAAAATTTTGAAATAGTGCGTTCTTGAAAAAAATTTTGAGTTGGGGCGTTCTTCAAAGAAATTCTGAGAATGGGGGTTTTGAAAAATGTTTTCAAATAGGGTGATCTTCCACTGAGCCGTCAATATCGAATCAATGAAGAAATAACTATATGTTACCATTAAAGGGTTAACAAACATAAAATTGAAAAGATTAATGTACTAATCAGCACACCTACCACTAAAAAGTGTTTTTATGTTTTTATCAAAAAAAAAAAAAAAAAAAAATGCCACCGTCCGTCATGAATATCGTAAAGCTATAAAATAAAGTATTTCACCCGCTTAAGTCTAAACAGAACAGCTTACACTCAGGGCTATGACTTACCATAGAAGTCTCAGATTTTACACACTCTTCTTGTTTCCGAGATCCTACCACAATTACTTTAAAATGAAATAAAAGTCTTTCACCTCGTTTTTAAAAATTTTCTATAGAAAGTTGAGCTGGTCAACTATACTTTGAGATGAAGATTGAAGTGGTATTCAGCACAGGTTCCAGGAGCATGGCGTTTTCGAAACATCCATTCCTAAACGGAAGATGTATCATGTATATTTAGCTTGCCAACGTACAGACTGCAAAGTCGATGCGAAGGAGGCATCGATGGCACATCTGTAATGAAAATATCTCGCTTTGGGAGGGTGTTTTTGCTCAGTCTACTAATGCGACGTTTACTCACCTATTTTGAAATTATTACATGATTTCTTGGCAGAAGGGTTTCCAACTTTGATTTTGGAGACTTTTTTGGTTGGGGATTTTATATTTGGGCATTTAGAGCCACTCCCTCTTTTTGCTAACTCTGTCTCTCTTAATGCAAAAAGTTAATATCAACCGGCAATCTCGTCGGGTTTGATAATTTTTGCAAGTAGTACAATGGTTTAAGCTTCTTAATTTTACATTTCCCCTTATCTTTGCTGTTATTCAGTATCTTGATTTCTACCATATTTTGTTTATCTTTCAACTTAAAAAATAGAAAATATTTTATTGCATAATGCAAAAATTATCTCCTTATTATACCAAAATTAGTAATTAATTATTTTTCTCTTCCAATTTTTAGATGATGATGACCTTACAACAACTGCAGCGGCGCTCGATGATGCGGATAGACGTGTAATATTCTTAAATCGACCACAAATACAGAAATTTTGCAACAATCACATATCAACTGCAAAATATAGGTGAGTTTTATATTTATTTTCAATTCTTTTTTTTATTTGTATCGCACGACATTTAGTAATGAGAACTTGCAGTTCTGTGCAGCCAGTTTCGGGGAGTTAGAATGCGTTGGAATTTTTGAAGGTGTATTATTTTTCATCATAGCAGTATGCCTAATTCCATATTCCGCAAACTGATTCAGCCGTTATTGGCACAAATAACATTACCGCCTTACTCATGGTTTATGTATCAGTGCCTGATTGATCGCATTTTTCGTGATTGCCGCATAAATTAAAGGAGCTCTAAAGCGGATATACAGAAGATACATTGAATAAGGTTAGGTGGCAACCCTAGCTGGTAACCCAACGTAGACACATTTTTGTCCAAATACGACGTACAATACCTTTTGTTTGATATCTATATTGGCATACCTCACATAACTTTGAAAAAATTTCAAATAAGTGGCAACCTTGAAAACCAGCCTAAGTGGTAACACTTACTTGGAAAGTCTTAGAACACTATTTATATAGCAAATTTTATCCAGGTAGTATTAAATATACAAAAATCTCTCCATTAAGATAAAAACGTATTTATCGGTTCAAAAATCAAATCAACTGCTGAATAGAAGATTACCCTTTTTAAAATATTTTTCAAAAACGTCCTATCTCAAAATTTGGTTTAAAAACACCATATCTTAGTATTTAATTTCAGAAGACAGTTTTTAAACGAAAACTCTCTACTTTTGGACGTGAAAAGGACGTTTTTGTATCAAACGCTTCTTCAACAAAATTTGGAAAAGGGGTGTTTTTAAAAAAATTGTAATTGAGCAATCTTCAAAAATATTTCCAAATATTTTGGTCTTCCACTCAGCCGTGGATATAATGAAATAACAAAGGTTCTGGATTTAACGAAGTTGTTATCAGAACTGTTAAATAATGATTACTAATCGTAATGATTACCGGTTTGATTAATTATTTTCTTAAGAATCCATTTAATGAGTGATTACCAATTACTTTAAATGTTTAATGATTATTTTGCAATTAGTAAAAAAAATTGTCAAAAAAAATCATAATTTTTTAAGAATTTTAAAAAAATCAAAAATAAAAAGTGGTTTGGATTACATTTGATTATTTTTAATTTTCTTATGATTATTTTAGATTTTTTTCAGCATTGCTGTAAAAGCTTATAAATATTCACATCAACAATACAAAAATAGTCAAAAAAAATCATAATTTTTTAAGAATATTAAAAAAAAAAAAGGTTTGGATTACATTTGATTATTTTTAATTTTCTTATGATTATTTTAGATTTTTTCAGCATTGTTGTAGAAGCTCATAAATATTTACATCAACAATACAAAAATAATCAAAAAATATCAAAAAAAAAAAAAAAAGAAAAAAAAATAATCAAAACAATCATTATTTTTGATTTTTTCCAATCTTAATCAATTAATAATAAGTAGCAATTAAAAAAGTCGTCTAATTAATTGATTACTAATTACTAATCAAATTTTACCGATCTGGTTGTTATTTATAAAAAGCAAATATTAAAATAACAACAATTACTTTGAAGATGAAAATGCGGAATATAGTTTCTGTGCCCTTCGACCTATTTCGGTTTTTTTTTAAAAGGCTCGCAGTTTTGTCCGAATTCAGTACGTTCAGATCCACTGCTCGGTTCTCGAAAGAAGCGTGCCCATTACCTTGCATCAATCACTAACCATTCTAGTTTTAGACCTCTTCAAGAAATATTATTGTAGCCGAAGTAATGAAGAGCTATTTGTCTACTAAGTACTAAGAATTGAAAAATTATTATTAGCCTTCCAAGCAGCGCCATATTTAGAAATTGTAGGGGGGCGTTTAAGTTTTCCCCGCCAAAACATACGCTACAAAATAGTAATTATCGCCCAACAACTGCACACTGCATGCTATAAATTAATATCAAAGGCGACTTTCCCCAAATATTTTTCATTTATTAAAAATTTATGAAACATTGGATCTCGTTGCGTGTACTGTAGATGGCTCCTTTTAGACCTGGAGACGTGGCGAAACCTTTTTACTCGATTCGACCGGCGTAGAAAGACTTAGTGCACATAAGTGTTCACTGAAGATTTGAACTGGATTTTGATTTAAAAATCTAAACGACTTAACTTTACTTTAGAGCAAATTTGAGTAAATTTCTGAAAATCAGATTAACGCATTTGAATTATAGGCTTAAGATTGCTTCGCCTTTGTGCTGTTTCTGTAAAATATTTCGTTTCTATGCGAATTTCATTAAAACATATTTCTATAAATTAAAAAAAAATTTAAATAATTCCCTCCGAAAAAAAAATTCTGCCTACGGCCCTGCTTCCTGGTATTCTACGAAATACCGCATTTAACAAGAACTTTCCTTCGTATTTGCGTGACCACAAGCTAATTGTCTAAAATAAATATTAATTTTTCCTTCTTATTACTGATTACCCACCTCCCCCGTCCCCCACTCCGCCCCTCCGCCACAAACCTGAATTCCTATGTACCTCAATAAGAAAAAGTGTGCTTTTCCAGGAGCTAAAGCGGTTTTGTGATGACGCACTGTGACACGCACACTTGACACGCCTCACAGCTTTTGGTTGTGTCCGTTGACTAGCAGTACGTGTTAATAATCAGTTACTGACCGCAGTACTTTCAAAGTTTTTAAAAATTTATGAAGATTTACCAATGAACTTGGTTGAACTTTATGCGTGCTACATGGCGTATGAGTAACAATTCGCTCATCTATTTTTGTTGGTATAAAAAAAATTGAAAGCGTCATTGATTTCATTTATTTATTAAATTCTAATTATATATTTAGTAGTGAATTCTTCAACATTTATTCTCTCATTTCCTCTCTTTACAGTTTTATAAGCTTTTTACCATCGTTCCTTTTTGAACAATTTAGACGTTATTCAAATTGTTTTTTCCTATTAATTGCATTATTACAACAAATTCCTGATGTCTCGCCGACGGGCCGCTATACAACATTAGTACCATTAATATTTATTTTGTCGGTGAGCGGCATTAAAGAGATCATCGAGGATATTGTGAGTATAGTTTCTTAAATTTTATTCTTCAAGTAAATATTTTCATATTGTTTTTTTTTTTGTTTTTAGAAACGTCATCGTGCCGATAATGAAATCAATCATCGCATGGTGGAGGTATTACGAAACGGCTCTTGGACCTTGGTACGATGGCGCGATATTGGTGTGGGTGATATTGTAAAAATACCAAATAATATATTCTTTCCCGCTGATATTTTGCTGCTGTCGTCGAGGTGAGCATTTTTTTAAGTTCGCTCCTCTATCGGTTAGCTGAATGCAGCGTTGGGCAATAAAGGTTTCAAAATTAAATTATTTTAATAGGTCAGTAAGCTTAAGGGCTTGTCTTACTCTTAAAAAAAAAGAAAATAGTCCTCTCCAAGTCCAAGAGTCCAAGGCTGAAAATGAAATAGCTTAAGGCAATGGAGAGAGCCACTCATGACTACACCAGGGCTGATCTCAGAGCCTTAATAGGGGCTTGGTTGACAGCACAAATAAGCCGTCTGAGCACTGGATGTCATCATACGCACTACAATGATTACACAGCTTGAATTGGCGGCTTACATCTAGTTCCTAAAAGAAACTTCCCCTCCAACCTTCATTTACAACTTCAATCCATCCGTGAACCAATTACTCGCTAAACTGCTTCAAATGAGTGTCTTGACTCATTCCTTATTCGACAGTAAACTGTCCGGCCTGGGATTAAATCGAAGCAGGAAATAATGCTGAACGGCCCAGCCCCCAGCAACGCAATACTTGGGGCCCCAGAGCGTTGGGGGTTGCGACGGTGTCAAACAAATTCCTTTCTCGGCATTCGGGTTAGTTCCAGATGAAGTATACCGGAACTTCAGTAGGCCTCCTTATCGGTTCTTTGGCAGGGAGTAAGTCATCTCAACTATGCATATGTATATGGCGACCCGAAGCTCCTTACTAAAGTTTCATGCCAAACTTTTGTGAAGAGTTTCAACAACAGGCCCGTCAATCGAACTACCATCTAGAGGCTAGTATGTAAAGCATCACAATCCAAGCCCAACCCAAAGCTTTATACCCAAATTAGTTTCAAGACAAAGTAGAACGGAATATAAACCTCATGTGGCAGTATAGACTACTACGCCGTAACTAAGAACAAGGTAAAACTAGGTCTTACAGAATCAGCTGAATTTTTGAAGACTAAAGTTTCAGGAACTTTTTGCAGGGTCTTTTAGGTCCTATTTTTTTAAGTGAATTTTGAAGAGGGATCAAGTTGTTTGTCAACTCTTTCCGCAACATTCAAAATTTAATATTTGAGCCTCTACATTCCACAGTGAGCCCCAAGCGATGTGTTTTATTGAAACCGCAAATTTGGATGGTGAAACAAATTTGAAAATACGTCAAGGTGTACCAGCGACAGCGAAGTGTCTGGAAACCAAAGATCTATTCCAATTGGATGGCACCATCGAATGTGAGCTGCCAAATCGACATTTATATGAATTTAATGGTGTACTCAAGGAGAACAATAAGCCGTAAGACTTTCTCGATTCTTTTAATACAAAATTGTATTTACTAATTTTGCTCTTCTTTCCCACTCTGTAGCACCGTTGCTCTCGGTCCCGATCAGATATTGCAACGCGGTGCTGTTTTACGCAATACCGCTTGGATATTCGGCGTCGTCATCTATACTGGACACGATACAAAACTTATGAAAAATTCTACCTCAGCACCGTTGAAACGTTCAACCGTTGATACCGTTACAAACACACAAATACTTATGCTATTCGTTATTTTAGTTGTTTTGTCATTAACCAGCGCGATATTGAACTTTTTCTGGACGCGCGATTATGCGAAATTGTATTGGTATTTGGGTATAAGTGGTGAGTATCTGCTTCGAAATGAGTACATCACGTCTCGAATAGAGGAATCAATAGGACTTGCTCTCAACGTTTAACCGAGTGTGTTGAGATCTAGTTGGGATGATTCTGTTTAAGTCCGCAAGTAGGGAGTAAAAAGAGGAATTGTTAACCTATCTTCGTAGAAAGCTGATTCCCGCTATTTCATCGTAATCTTATTTCAATATGTTTTCTAGTGCTGTACTTTCAATAAACCGATGCAAACTTTAGGCTCGAGATTGCATGACGTTTTTCGGAACAAGGCCAGGGAAAAAGAAATTTGCTCACATCGAGTGAGTCCATAGTCAAGTCTTGGTAAATTAAAATACCCTCGTTGCTGTTGTCAAGTGGTCAAAAGTACTATGTCGATTATTATTCCAGGACAGATTTCTGTAGTTTTGAAGCGATAACTTTATTTTTCAAGGCATTACGAGTAGCGGTCTATATCGTTTGTGTACTTCCCACAAATTGGATATGCATTAGACATGCCAGGATCCATTCTTGATAGATAAAATGTGAGTCTGTTACAGTATTCAAGCTTGAATCGAACTTAACATTCGCGAATGTCTTTCGTCGAACGTCAATTGACTGACTCTCTGTAAGACGTTAATAGTTCCTCCGGCAGGTCAGCCTATGAAGAATCTGCTTCTATCAGGTGTATTTTGGAAGACATTCTGGCTCGTCAAGGATAATAAGGCAATACGAAGCATATCGGTAGATTGGAATTTAAAAGTATTTCTTTTGATTTGCTATAATCTTCCGTTGGATTATAGTTTGCTTAAGTCAGCGTAGAATCTGAATCTCTAGCAGTCTCCTTACATCAACGTTGAGATCCATGATACGAGCCTCAAGAGGGTGAGATTGAGCTATTTGATACAGTTTTGTAGCTAATTTGTATTCGTGGTCTTCCTCTTTCTTCGCTTAAAGGCGCTTAGCTGTCAACACAGCTGGCCAGTCATTAGTTCTCCCTGCCATACTGGAATACTTCCAGAGCCGCCTCATCAAATGTTGTCAATTTCCAAACTTCAGAAGCACGGGAACATGCGTCGAGACAGGACTTTTCTGGGCTGTCATACTCCAAGTAGGGCGTTCCTTCGAGTCTTTCTCATTTCAATGAACGTGGTAAACTTACATGGCAGTAGCGTGTTCGAAGAATTTTCAATAATTTCGTCTACTTTCACTTGAGGAAAATCTTAGCTCGATACTCCCAATCATTTTACTATCAACTTAGAGGAAAAATGTTTAAAACCTGTTCTTCGTGTCCTGGCTTTCATGAAGAAAAGCATGCACTGAGTTAAGGAGATAATAAACCTGACTGAAGCTAAGAATTTAGAAATCATCACAAATCTCTCCAGCGGGGTAGGGGCTTAGACAGGTATATTCTATATTCTGTTAGGTAAATTCTGAATGTTTTTTTAGGACCTATTGATGATATTACTATCAGAAGGGTTTCATTCCCTTTTTCTTTTTTAAACATTTATCCATCACTAGAGGGCCTGGCAGACTTTGTTCTGCTCAGAAATATACCTACATGGATTTAGAAATATTGCCTATCCCTATCCCTATACAACTTTCATATTTATTCACCTTTTAAATCTTCTCTGGACTTCCACAAATATTTCAAGGCCAAAATTATCCAAATCGGTCAAGCCGTTCTCGAATTTTAGCGAGACTAACGAACAACAATTAATTTTTTTATGTATCCATCATTAATTACTATTAACTTACCTTATCTTTCTCTTCTAGAGGACATCAAAAGTAAAAACGCTGGCTATAATTTATTGACATTTTTTATTTTATACAACAATCTAATACCGATATCTTTGCAAGTGACGCTGGAATTGGTGCGTTTCCTACAGGTGAGTGAGCTGTGCACTATTTTCAACACTTTCATATATTAAAAAATTAAAAATTCTAGGCCATCTTTATCAACTTTGATATACATATGTACTACCCAGAATCGGACACACCAGCCATGGCGCGCACCTCGAACCTCAATGAAGAGCTCGGCATGGTGAAATACATATTCTCTGATAAAACGGGAACACTCACACGCAATGTAATGGTTTTCAAGAAGTGTTCTGTGGCGCGTTATATGTATGAACCCGGCAACACGCCCGAGGAATCGACAATCGTGCAGGTTTGCTTTGATTTTTTTTATTTGGTTTTGATGAGTGCAATAACTTACTATGCTCCCATTTTTTCTCTGCATTTAGAACCTACTTTCTAAACATAATACTGCGCCTGTCATCAAGGAATTTCTAACACTACTCGCCGTTTGTCATACCGTCATACCAGAAAAATTTGAAGATGGTTCCATTATCTATCACGCCGCAAGTCCCGATGAACGCGCCATCATAGAAGGTGCGCGCATGTTTGGTTATGTTTTTGAAGCACGCACACCACATTTAGTTGAGATCAATGCACTGGGCACAATCGAACGTTATGAGATACTCAATGTATTGGAATTTACTTCGACACGCAAACGTATGTCTGTCATAGTACGCACGCCCAATGGCGAAATTAAGCTTTACTGCAAGGGTGCCGATACCGTCATCTATGAGCGTCTATCACCCGAAAGTCAAATGTATCGCGATGCTACGTTACAACATTTAGAAGAATTTGCTTCGGAAGGTTTGCGTACATTGTGCTGTGCTGTGGCGGTGATACCCGCTGATGTATATAATGAGTGGAAGGAGACGTATCATAAAGCGTCGACGGCGTTGCAGTATCGTGAGCGTAAAGTGGAGGATGCATCTAATTTGATTGAGAACAATTTGGTATTGTTGGGTGCGACGGCGATTGAGGATAAATTGCAAGAGGGTGTGCCAGAGACGATAGCATCATTGCTGGATGCGGGCATTTTTATTTGGGTGCTGACGGGCGATAAGCAAGAGACGGCCATAAATATTGGCTACTCATGCAAACTCATTACACACTCAATGGATATTATTATACTTAATGAGGGTAGTTTGGATGTAAGTTTAATTAATACGAAATTATTAATTAGGCGCTTACATGAAAAGTTTAATTTTGTTTTTTAGGCCACACGCGATATTATACACCGTCACGTGGACGAGCTTAAAAGCACCGACATGAAGGACTGCAATGTTGCGCTTGTGATCGATGGTCAAACACTAAAATATGGGCTCAGCTGTGACCTGAAGCAGGAATTCCTCGAACTCTGTTTAGTGTGTCGTGTGGTGATTTGTTGTCGTGTCTCACCCATGCAAAAAGCGGAGGTATGAAATTGGTATCTTTACTAAATTAAAATGTATTATAATAACCCTCTTACTCTCTTCACAGATCGTTGAATGTGTGACGCAAGCCACTGGCGCTGTTACGCTCGCCATTGGTGATGGCGCCAACGATGTCGCTATGATACAAAAGGCGCATGTTGGTGTTGGCATTTCTGGTGTTGAAGGGCTGCAGGCTGCCTGTGCCTCCGATTATTCCATAGGACAATTTCGGTTTTTGAAACGTCTGCTATTGGTGCATGGCGCATGGAATTATAGTCGTATCACTAAACTGATTTTATATAGTTTTTATAAGAATGTTTGCTTGTATGTGATTGAGCTTTGGTTTGCCATCTACTCGGGTTGGTCTGGACAAATTCTCTTTGAACGTTGGACTATTGGTTTATATAATGTGATGTTTACCGCATTGCCACCTTTTGCGCTGGGTCTGTTCGATAAAGTTTGTTCAGCCGAAACGATGTTAAAATATCCACAATTATATAAACCATCACAAGATGCCAAATTATTCAATGTGAAAGTGTTTTGGGTGTGGATTGTGAATGCGCTCTCACATTCTGTGTGGCTCTTTTGGCTGCCTATGATGATAACAAAGGAATCGATATGGTCGGATGGCAAGACGAGTGATTATTTGCTGCTGGGCAATATTGTTTATACGGTGAGTAAGGGGGGAGAAAGCAACCAATAACAAAATACTATTAACCTTTTTTTCAATTCTTCGTAAAACTACAAAAATAATGACAGAGTTTCTTGGTGTTTTTATTTTGTTTTTTTGTACCATTATATATTCTGTTTTCAATACCATCTAACATTTTCTTTTTCATTCCTTTAAACCAGTACGTCGTCGTAACGGTTTGCCTGAAAGCTGGTCTCATTACAAACTCTTGGACGTGGATGACTCATGCTTCAATTTGGGGCTCAATTGTTATGTGGTTCATCTTTATGCTCATCTACAGTAACTTCTGGCCAACTATTATGTTGGCGCCTATATTCTTAGGCATGGATCGTATGCTGTTCTCAACGTTCGTTTTTTGGTTGGGTCTTTTACTCATTCCTATAACGACACTGTTGCCAGATGTACTCTGCACAATGTAAGTTGAATGCGCTAAAAATATCAGAAACTTTAATCAAACGTTATTCCTTTTTGTTTTTTTGAAACCAGTGTACATAACACCGTATTCAAATCTCTAACTGAAGCTGTGCGTGAGTCAGAGATACGGCGCTATGATCCTGAAAATGTGATACGAGAATCGAAGACATCGTAAGTAGCGATAAAATATGAAATTAAAAAAAAAGAAACTGTTTTAATTGAAAAAATAAAAAATAAACCAAAAAATTCAAAACAAATTGGTTAATAAAAATTTTGTTGGAAGTAGATGTGTGGCTCGCGTTTGTTTTTTGGTTTTTTTTTAGTAGAAAGTTAATAAATGTTATAAAAATCCATTTTTCGGGTGAAATTTCTTTTGAAAATTGAATTTTTTAAAAGTTTTTAGTAGCTTCATGTAGCACTAGATAAACTAATTCGAGTTTAGGTGGGTCGTAGAAATAAAAATACTAAACAAAGACAAATGTTCTAGAAGCTGCTACGATGAGATCATCTCCAATAATTTTAGCGAGACAAAAATATGAGAAAACTTAAGAGAAGAGAGCTTTTGACGACAATCGGTTCTAAGCGACAAAATTACCGAGAATCAGCCTGACAGTGCTTCTGCCATTTCAAAAACAACAACAGAAGTGCGAAAAATAGGTCGGTTTGGTGAGCGTTGATTAAAGTGAGAGCGAAATTTAATTCGTAAAAATCGAAATAATTTTTAACATCGAAAATTTAGAAATTTCTTAAATATTTTTAAAAATTAATTCTTATTACTTTTGGCATACAATAATTTTTCATTAAAGAATATGTGTCAAGATCTTATACAAGAATCGTAAATTATGTTTTGATAATTTATGCGAAATTCGCAGAGCTTCTAAATTTTTTTCGGAAGTTTTTTGGCAGAACCTTTTGGAATAAATAGTTTTGCGTCCAGTCTGAGCGTTCAAAAAAGCAAAATTTAGCACAACAAAGCCTTCTAGAATGAAAAAAATACATCATCAATTTGGGAGGGGGGATTTGAAAATGCTTCCTTTAACAATTTTCTGAAGTTTTGAGAAACTACTCGCTATTTGGTATTACTGTTCAGAATGTTGTATTTGAATTAAATTATTTTTTCTTTGAAATAATTAAACTGAATTCACTAATGAGTCAATTAGTTCTAAATAATAAACATATTTATTTATATTTTGTGTTTACCAACAACTCCAGAGTGTAGCACATCTACTTCCAAAGGCATTCAGCACTGTCTTAGTGTAATGCCAATACTTTTTGCTTTTTGTTGGTTTTTTCCCCTTCCAATACCTTACTAAAAATTTAATTTTGAATTGTTGCGCATACTAGTGGATACAATTTTTAAATTCAAACAAAAAAAAAAAAAAACAAAACGAAACAATTTTCCACAATTCCCAAAAAAAAAAATTCAAGAAAACTCTACTAATTAAATTTCATTGGAAAACAAGTAGTGCTAGATTTATGGTTTAAGCGCAAATAATTGCTTTTTGTGCAAAAAAATTACCTATTAATAAAACTATCACTAATTGCATGTTTTGAGTTTTGTTATGATTTGAGTTCTATTAACCCACTTACCCTTTGACTGTATGTAGTAGATACTTATATAAGTAGATTTGAGTTTGACCTTGCATTTTACTATTTCTAGATGAATACACGTAACATTATTAATTTTAGTAGTGCTTTGTGTTTTTTTTTTTTTTACAGTGTTTTAGAAGTTTTAAAGCCTTAAAATTTTGTTTTTGTGTGAAAATCCTCGTTGACTAACTCAATTGTGTTTGTTTTAACATTTTTTTGTATATATGTATGTATATAGTCCAGTATTTTGTTCTGTGCTCCAATGCAACTTGAATGACTTTTCCAATACTTTCATATATCTTATATTATTATTTTTATATGTTATTGCAAATATTTATGTGTATGTAAATCAACCTCGCATGGCTTCTGCATTTTTACGCTTTAAAATTTTTATTGCTTGCTTTGTATTTATTTATAAAGAATACAATGTATTCCAATAGCTTTTAGAAGTTTATGTCATGGGATAGAATGGAAAACTACATTTCATTGAAATCGATTGATAGACAAAAAAAAAAAAATTATAAAAAATTAAAAGAATTATAATACTAATAAAAAAAAAACAAACAAAAAAAAAAATTCAAAATATTTTCAATTTTATAAAAAATATAAAAATTAATTAAGTATCAAAATAGAAGTTAAGTACAGTAAGAAAAAAAATGTAAAAAAAATAAAATATTTTTCTTAATAGAAAAATGAATTAAGGTTCGAAATAGAAATTTATTTAGTACAAGTATTCATGAGTACATTAGTACATTAAAAAAAAAAAATAAAACAAATTAAAAAAAAGGAATAAAAAAAATTTTCATAAAAATTAAATTATAAAAAAAAATTATAAAAAATAAAAAAAAATAATACTACTAAAAAAAAAAAAAAGTTCAAAATATTTTCATTTTTATAAAAAATATAAAAATTAATTAAGTATCAAAATAGAAAAATGAATTAAGGTTCGAAATAGAAATTTATTTAGTACAAGTATTCATGAGTACATTAGTACAGTAAAACAAAAAAATAAAACAAATTAAAATAAGGAATAAAAAAAAATTTTAATTAAAAAAACCGAAATAAAAAAAATTAAAAAAACCGAATTTTTTTTTTTATAAAAAATTTTAAAATGAATGAAATATCGAAGTAGAAATTTAATGCGTTTCATAACTATGGCACATTCAGTAAAGTAAAACTTATTGTTTTTGTGTTAAACTGTCCTAGAGTTTATGTTAAAATAGTACCATCTCAAACATAAGATGGCGCTTGTGTTGAATTTTGCAACTTAATTTTTCTTTTCTCAAAAAATATTTGTCTTAATAATTTTTTTCCTATTTATCCATATAAAGACTTAGCTATAAAAGCTTATACTTTCCTACGTAACGAAGTTTTATCTCAACTCGAACTTTTGAAAATTGAGTCAAAGAAAAATTTAATACAGAAATCAAGCGAGCAAGAAATTAAAAACTGCATTTAACTCAGCAAGAGTATTGAAAAACAAACCAAAAATTTCGCTTAATGTACATATGTATTTTGGAACAAGATTCTGAATTGCTCTTAAAATAATTATGTATAAAATTTGTATTTTAAATTGTGTAGGTTTTAGTCTAGATTTAAGTGCATTATATAATTTATAAATGTTGTTGTTTGAAATATTTTAAAAAATTTATGTATTTATTAAAAAGAAAAAAAAAATTTTAAATTGTAAAGCTTTAATACATTTATGCATTGCTATTTTGAGAGTTATTTTTTTTTCAAAAAGCTTTTTTTTCTTGATTAAAAATCCTAGTATGGACAAGCGCTTAAGAAATAATAAACAAAAAATTATTTGTTAGGTTTCTTTTACAGTATTCAGCTGCCAAGTAAATGTACACTTTTTTGCTTATATTTGCTTACATTTTATTTTAGAAATAGTGCTCAGAGTAAACTAGCTTTTGTCAGGAAATATAACTTTGTATTATTTTTTGGCGAAAGACCGCGCCAGAACACTCGCACTGAATATGTGTTTTTTTTTAAGTAAATTGGTTTAAAGAAAAAGCTGCGTTTATAAATCCTTTGCGGATAAAAATAGTAGTCAGTTGAACCATAATAGATTTTTCGATAAAAATTAGTGCACATATGGCCCAATTTTGTTGGCATTTTGAAGATTCATACATCAATGGAAAGCTAAAGCAATAACCTTTACAAAAATGTATAGTGGGATTATATAAAAAGTTAAAAATGTAAAGAAGTTATGCTATTTAAATGGGTAAAATATTATACCCACACCCAATTTTTTTATACCGCTTATAAGGAAAAAATTATAAACATTTTTACAATTTTGAAAATATGGTTGGGCGCGAAAAAAATTTTCTTGAGCCTAGATTCAGCAAAATTCCACGTTTTTAAGAAGTAGTCTTTATTATCAAAAAAACATTCTATGATTGACTGAGACAAAGCATTCTTCATATTTTAGAAACTATTTTTTTTCGAGCACTTACCATACATAATACATATTTGGCAATCTTAGTTACCTAGATGAGCCAAATTATACAAAACAATTAATTTTAACCCCCATTCTCATAAGAAATAAAACTGGTTTATAACTTTTTTTAAATTAAATTTGCATACAAATTTTGAATCATAAGAGCTTTATAAACCTTTTTTGATTCTTTATATGTGGGTGAATCTTTTTTTCCTAATATTTTTATTTTAGCACATTCATATTTCTGGCAAGAAGCGTTAATTTATTATTTTCATTTGAAAATTATAGAAAATGCAAAACTGTGGCCTTGAAAGCTGGCAATGCTTATATTCATAAAATCATAAATTCTCACACTCATATATATATATAAAGCATTGGGATTCATGGGGAGTGTATTTAAATGTATGAATTCATCAAATAACATATAACACTTCAAAAAATCATGAATTTAGAATTAATAACTTTCTGGAATCGTAAATGTGTAGATAATAATAATTTAACGATTACGAAACATCAAACATATATTTAATCAAACTCAAAAACGGTAAGGGTATTCACGTAGACCTGCTTATCAAGTTTTTTGATTAAAAAATAATTCTCTCTAGTGCACTTTGTTATAAATGGAGTAACCTTATAACAAGGTCTACGTGAACACCGCCAGCACTATTTATGGTATACTCACCTTCTCATATATAAAAAAAAAACAGTTATTTTATTCTCTTTAACAAATTTATTAGTTTAAACCATTATTTTCATAAATTCTAAACTGCTTTGCTTCGCTAAAATATTTCTGGAAGACAGAAAAAAAAATTGGTAATATAAGTTTTTTTTAAAATTTACTACCTATATATAAGAAATAAAAAAATTAATATTTGTATGGATTTTGTAACAAATTTCTCAGATCATTAATCCTTTGCTATTGGCGTTGTAATCACTAGAGGTGTAAAAATTTCGGTTGAAGCCTGCTAATGATTGATTACCAATTGCTTTCGGGCTTAATGATTATTTAAAACAATAAAAAATAATCAAAAAAAAATTTCTGTTATTAAAAAAAAATAAAATTACAAAAGAAAAAATTTTGTTTTGATTGTTTTTGCTTTTTTCAATGGTACTTCATTAATAATAGCCAATTTTTAAAAATAATTAAAATAATCTCGTTTAATGAGAACCTTGAAGGACCCGCTTTAAGGCCTTAAAAACAACAAAAAATGCTTTGGAACATTTTGATAAATTTACAAATATATTTACTCCAATATTCATTAAAAATAAAATTGTTTTATAAAGCTCCTATAATTCAAAATTTGTATGGAAATGTCATTTTAAAAAGCTTGATAAACCAATTTTGTTTTTATGTATATGGAGGTTAGTATAAAAAATAGTTGTGCGTTGACGTGTAAAACAAAGTTTAAACCAATTTTTTATGAAATGTTGAGAAAGATTACAACAACCTAATAGAGCGCAGAGAAAAGGTGAGAGCTGTTTCCGCGAGTGAGATTTGAAATTGGCACTCCAACCAACTTCACAGTAGTGACCAAAGTGACTCTGTATGATTTGTTGCTATTTTACTCATGAATTGCAGTTTAGTCTACCAAATTGCAAACTAGATGAGTTAAAAAAATGTACTTTAGTTTACAAATAATTTATGTATATATTGTTCTTCATGATAGAACTTAGTTTTAGACAAACAATTTTTATAAAACAAACACAATTTTGTTAAGAAAAAAAATTCTAAATAAACAAAGAATATTTAAATAGAAAATATTCATTATTTTGTTGTTAGTAAAAGGTAGCAATGTGTTTAAATGTTTTTGTGCTGTTAGAATTACATGTTTTTAAACTCTCTAACCATCTTCTAAAAAAATAACTTCCTTGACTTCCTCTCAATATCCCTCTACATCCTATTACTTTCTTCACCCCAATAGCCATTATATGTTTTCTTAGCAACATTAGTTATTTAGAAATTATTGTACTTAGTATATAAATTTAATATGTAACCATATAAATATATATTTACGAGTATGTACACCTCTATATATGTAAAGTCGATTCATTTATTTGTCACTCACTTTTCTTTTCTTTTATTTTCCCACTTTTTGTATGCTTAACCCTCACTGCGTGTGTGTCCACCACGTTTAACAATATAACTTATAATCGAAACAAAAATCATGAAAAATTTTGAAATACACAAAAAAAAAACATGCTGTGCAAAATATTTATTGCCACCATAACAATGCACAATTCAACAAATAAAAAACAATTTTGCAACCCGTGTATTACAAAAACAGTTTGACAGTCACTGCAACTGCTTGGCGGCGCATTACCTCCGTTGAAGCTTTTCGCCGTCGTCCAAATAATACAAAAATCAAACAAAAATTAGCACAAGGAGAAGAGAGACAGCAACATGCAGCGCAGTTACAGCAACATACAAGTAATAATTATGAAACGAATGGACACACCGCAACCAAAACACCAGGCAATCGCAGCTCGCTCATCACTGTAGAGAATTTGGAATCGCTGGGTAATGAACAACAATGGAAGAGCGAGAGTGGTGCCGCATCGACATCGACAACAATGACAACATTGCATATTTAAATTTAGAAAGATAGCGAAAAGTTTAGAGCATGAATTAAGCTAGAAGAGTTTTACTTAGCTAAGTGGTATGGGCTGAAGGAACAAGAGAGCAAGAAAAAGTTAACATAACGCAAAAGTTCAAGAGAATGTAAAATTAAAATTCACTTCGTGTTATGTTTGCCTTTATTTTTTTAATTTTCTGTTTATTGTTATTGGTTTTAACACGCTTAAAGAATTGTAGGTGATAAGAAGTTGGTCGTAAAAGCCGAATGTTGCCAAAATGTATGCATGTGTATCAAATCTGATTGAAAAGTGATTCCGATAAAATAGTTTTGAGGTTATGATATTTTACTTGATAAATGTTGATAGCAAAAAAAAAGTTTAATTATAAATAAAAAATTATTTCTATACACGGCCAAAATTTTGAGCTAAAATTTTAAAAATTTCTGGGCTACATATATGTCCAAACCAAATTTGGTTTAGAATTTGAATTATGCCGGTTTTCGAGTAAATAAGCATGAAGAAAAGAGTTTCAATTTTAAACCAGAAATGTCTTCGCAATTAAAAAAACATTCGTATTAGTTGGCAGGATTCGAACCGACGCTTCCCGCATCAGACTCGTCTGCTCTACCCTCTGAGCTGCGCAGCACACAAAACTGTTTAGAGAAAAATTCAATGACTTGAAAAATCTTTCATAAATAAATGAAATTTAAAAATTGTAAACGGTTTTTTCAGTTAAGTGAAAATAAGTGTAGGTAATTGATAGGTTTTAAATTTATTACAAAAAAGTTTAAAAAATTACTTAAACCGACGAATGTTTTTTTTTTTCACTAAAAATGTAATATAAGTTTCAAAATGCAACTAATTTTAAACATCGCATGTACAAAATAAATGTTAAGAGAAAATGTATAATATCTTAAATAAATGTAGCTATGAATTTTATAAATCTTAACAAAATTTGGAGCCTTATTCTGCAACTCGATATGAAAATTTATTCTAAGCGAACTAATCTAAGAAATAAGGGTTGATTATTTTGCTGTCGATATTTTTTTTTTTGGTGGAATGTTTTTTTCTTTTTGTTGGTGGAATAATTTCAACTGTGGATGAAAGAAACAGATTCATATAGTAAAACCTCAACATAATTATGGGTACGGTAGCAACATTTTTTTTTTTTTGCTTTGGCCATTTTGATTTAGCAATTGTTCTAAGAGCAACCGGAACAAAGCTGTTCTAATTTCAAGTGGAGAGATATGTTATGTTAGGTTAAATATGGTAAAATTTGGAGATGAAAAGAAATAGTCCATTTTTCAGGTCAGCGTCACATTGTAAAACTGAATGGAGATTACGAAAATTTTATTTCTAATCGAGTTACAAAATATTGCATCCTGTTCTAAAGCCGTCCTAAACTAACGTACTAATACAGACAAACTAAAAATCTTAGTAAAAAAAGTAATCAAATATAGCTTTTTATGTAGCAGGGTTTGGAAGATCTAGTTCGAATAATCTTCGAATTTGGTACCGACTCAAAGCAATTCAAACACCCAGCAACGATGTTTTATCAGAATATTGAAATTTTTTGCATGAAACAAGTCACTCATCAAGCTGTAGAACTGTCTGTGACAAGGCAGAAAATTGCTTATCGTGTCAAAATTCTCCAAGTTAGCTAGCTAAAAAACTACTCTATAGGAGATTTTGATTAATCGATTCATCGATTACACTCTCAAAAAGAACCGCAGTAAAGAAAAAAATACGAAAAAATCACAAAATGGTCTCGAAAATTTGTTTATCCTTTTTTACGAATATACATACTTCGAATATAAATTTCCAAGCTACGATAGGGAGATTTAATATAAAAACGATTTCCATCGTCGGTTTGGCAAAAATTGAGATATTATGGCATCCACTTCGAAAGAAGTAGTAACGAAAATAATTCGATTTTCAAAAAAAATTTTCAGGGTCTAAGCTTCGATACTAAAAATAATTTTTTCTTATTTCTAGACCAGAATACTCCCTTAACAGTAACTCCCTTAACAGTAACTCCCTTAACAGTATTTTCTGCCACTGACGTTAAACAAAGTTAATTTTTAATATGTAAACAAAATAAAAAATTCAATTTCTTAAATACAAAAACAAAGATTTTGGAGTAGGAATACTAAACTAAATACTGACTAATAAATTATTGGGATGTGCAAGATAAAAAAGTGTTTGGAATAATGACAATCTATGCTATTTAATAAAGATTAACATGGTTAAGTATTAAGTAACTAATTTAAAGTATTGAAAAATATAAGCAGTCCAGTGTAAAATATTGAAAAGACCGTAGCAATATCTTGAACATTCCAATGAGAAATTATAAAAATAAAAGCAATCAAAAACGTGTTTATTTTAATTTAATGTGAGTCATTTGAAATGTATAAAATATGATATTTATTGTCTAAGAAATATGTATGTGAATGAAGATTTTTGTTTACTGAAAGTTAAAAAAAAATTATTTTAGTTAAAGTTAAGTTAAAAAAATTCGATGAAAACAGAAAAGTTAAAAAACTAAAATTAAAAAATGGAAAACCAAAAAATAGAAAAATATATATTTTAAAACAGTTAAGAAGTATAAACACAATATTAAGAACTCTCCAGTGCTCGTAAAAAAAAGGCAATAAATGTAAGCAAATACCTTTAAAAGAAAAAAAAAATTTTAAATAACACTAAAGCTGTGAAACTATTACTAAGTAATGTATGCTCATTCTATGTAAACTACTATATATATACTATATATGTATCTTGCACGTTTTTTACACACCTTGGAAACATCACTAAGAACTAAGAACACACCTTACTTTATGAACGAAATATGAATTTTACATAAACACATAATAGCAAATTAAAAAATAAATATATATATTTACATACTTATGTACATAAATCTAGTAATCAATAAAACATAACTGTGATATATGTTGTATTGTACTAGAAAAAGTGGAAATTCAAAACAAGTCGATGGCTAAGTGGAAAGTACTCTCTCTCGGTTACCAGTACGAAAACAGAATATCTCACATTTTACATCAAAAACGCACTATCCCAGCTAAAAATGTATTGACTAAATATTGAGCGAATGACTCTTTAAATCAAATTCTGAGATAGGATATTCCTTGCAAGTTTGCTGTGATAAGGCGTTTTCGAATTGGCAGCTGAGACAGGGTGATCTTGCACAGACGAAATAAAGTTTGTCTAAATAAGTATTTAAATAAAACAATATATAATTGAAACCAAAAATTTATATGAGCAGTGTCAAAATATTTTAAAATTGAGCGGAAAAAATTAGTGAGGATCATAAGTTAGAAATCCACAAATCAAATAATATACTTGTCTTCAGTTTTAAAATTTTTTTTTCTCCTGAAACACTTTGTAGTTCTTAGCATTATAAAGGTTAAATCGCCTAAAAGTATGCCACGTTTGAAACTTCTTATTTGCTGATGCATTAAATCTTAACCTCGTAACCGAATATATCAGTGAATATTTCGAAAATTTGTCTCAATATTCTCTAAAATCGCGCAGTAACTTGAGTTAGTACTCCAATAAAACCACCTCATTTCATGCGTACAAGAGCATCGTTTCACAAATTATTTGAGAAACAGCTCATAGTATCACAACAACAGCAGCAACTAACTACCGATACCAACTAAGCAACATCCACCAAAATATAGTATTTTAAACCAAACCTCAGCAAGGGGAGATGCTCGTGTTACCAAACTTTTAACCGCCTAAGGTGAACTACGATGTACCTGATGTATAGTAACGAGTCTAGAATTCTTTTCCCATTTATTGCTGTTGTTGTGATATATATGATATTAATTGAAGTGAATGACTTGACCAAAGATTATTAATTCAGTATAATCCGATTTCATCCGCATCCATTAGTGGACATGCTAGTGAAACAGAGCGAAATATACTTCCTGCAGAAAAACTTAAAGCACGCGCAATTCTATGCAAATATCAAAATCGTTTTACTTTCCTGTATTATATAATATAATTTTTTTTTTTGCTTCAGACTTCACCCAAAAGTTGCGGTCCCTCTTTGACCTTGGGAATCAAAAATTAAGTTAAGTGGGGACCATTTATTATCATGTTAATTCTCTGGCCAAACAGATGTCGGCAACAAACGTAGATTCTTCCAGCTTGTTCTCTTTAAAAACTCTAGAATCCGAAGTCGACCAAAGCTGCCCACAAAAGCAACTTTTTTGTTCTATTCATCGTCTCGGTTTACTAAGTGGTAATTTTAAAAGTTTTTTGAATTAGAAAGGAATGCCAGAAGGAGAATGACGAAAAAATTACGAATATATATTATTATATTTAAAGTGAGTTAAGCATTTAAGCATAGAACACACCTATTTCAGCGCTAAGCGATGCTCACTCGTTCTTAACATATAACGAAATAGAGAATATATCGAAGATCACGCTTTTCCAAACATTTTTTAAGAACGGGCTATCTCAGAATTTTTTTTTTTTTCAAAAACGCCCAATTTCAAAATTCGGTTGAAGAATCGCTGAATCTAGCTGAATGTATATTGGATTTTTTTTAAGATGAAGAATTTTTGAAATTCATTCTCAGATATGGCGGTCTTGAAAAAAATACTGAGATAGGGCCATGTTGAAAAAGATTCTGACAGCCCGATTCTCGCTATTAACTACTGATAATTGTCAAAGGTCTCTTAGTTAAACTCGAACTACAACAATTGTCAGTAATTGAAAGCGAGAATAGGGGTGAAGGACTTTCTTTGAAAAATATTTTGAAATAAGGTGATTTTCCACCCAGCAAACAATTTCTTCAAATCCAAATTTGTTCCCACAAATGTTTGAAATGCAGCAAAAACCCTTGTTTTAAAGTACTATATCCTTATATTTAGAAAATATTTTTTTGTTTTAAGTAAAAGTTTCAGTGTTGAGAATTATTGCGATATTATTGATTTTTTGTAACGAATTGTTTTTTTTTTTTTGGATGTATCACCGCTAAATATATAAATTTTATGCCTTCAAATAATATAAATATGCATGTACATGTACAATTATATTTCAAATCAATAGGGTTGTGTGATTTTCATAGTTAAAATAAATGTAAATATATATATATATGGTAAGAAAAATATATACAAACATACACAAGAGCAACAATAAAAGTAAAAAACAATAGAATATCTAAAGAAATATAATAAAATGTTAAATGTTATGTAGTTATTTGAATTCCAAGTTTATTGTAAAAACATAAATAATAAAAAAAAAATAATTATAATTACTAACCAAATAATTTAATGATTTTGTATTTATTATATATATCCTCATTAAATAACTTAGAGTATTCTATGTTAAAACTTCCAGTGAAAAAATAAAGGGGCAAACAATGTTTGAGAAAATATTAGTAAATCCGTTATATATGTAAATAGTTGATGTATACTGAAACGATTTTCCGTCATCTCTTGTCAAATTTGGTTTTAGAACAAATCGGTTTCGGTGTTCCGCCATCCTCAGTGTTTAGTTTCGTTCTATTGATTAGCGCTGTGATTCAGTTAATCGAATAAGTTGAATTATTAATTCCTCAATTCATTGATTAACTGATATTTAAAAATTTGTATTATTCAAATTGAGCATTACTCTAGTTTTTTAAAAAATATACCCACCACAGCCATAGCGAAATTACTCAGATTTTGCCCGAGCAATTGCTGTTGATGCGGTATAACCCTCTTTTTTGGGTTATCCTTTAGCTACAGCTCTGTTAATAGGGCATTTAAGTAAAGCGCTTTTAGTAGAAACTTTTTATAGGACTCATTCATGTATTATTTAAAAAAATTTAATAAAATCAGTTTTCGTACGAAAAAAAAGTGTTTGAACTCGATTTCAAACTTGCCAAATTAGTTATAATTATTATTAACATATATATCTGTATGTATGCTTATATATTAGTATATATATATGAATTTCTGTACTCATATATTTGTATGTACTACATATATATTTAATATATTCTATATGCTAGTATATGTTGATGCCTAAGCCTTGTAACTACCTAACAATGCTTATATTAAAGTCAATAAATTCTAATCAAATCTGCTCGACTATAAAATGTATGCGAATGTTTTTTTTTAGCAAATCAGTACCCATGGCTTGCTCAAATGTATATTCTATTTTACAATAAATTTATAGAGGGTGAAAGTGAACCAGTTGGTTCTTTGAATATATTGCAAAAACTTCCGAAGCTACAATTCATTTGTCAAAAGTTCCCAAAATTCCTGGAAAATAAAAAAAAAACGGTTTGAGAATTTTTAATTTTGAGGTAAGCATTTCAAAATGATTTCTGAGTATGCAGTTTTATACCCTGTTGAATTCTAGTCTCACAAAGTGCGCGTCTAAAGCCTCATACAAATTTCATTGATTTTTGAGAATTTTTTTTTTATGTGGCGTTTGATATTTTCTACCATATGAGCTTGTCATAGCGATTCAATTTGTATGGAAGAAAACAGCAAATACCATGGAGAAAAATATTTGCCAAAAATCAACGAAATTTTTAAGAGTAGTAGATTTGCACTTGTTGGAATAGAATTTAATAGGCTACAAAACTGCGTACTCAGAAAAATTTTAAATTTGAAAATTCTAATCCCGTTTTTTAAAACTTCAAGTTCTGAGACACCGATTCAAAATATTTCTATGAAAAAACAGTCTATAGTTTTTTATAAAATTAACAAACGAGTTTTAGCTGAAGAAGTTTTCGTAATAGACGAAGCAACTGAATCACTTTCAACGTCAGTCACCTGACACTTCCAAGCAGACCTGTTAGATAATAATTACTAATCGTAATAATTACCGATTTCATTAATTATTTTCTTGAGAGTCCATTTAAGGATTGAATATCATTACTTTAAATTTTTAATGATTATTTTCCAATTAATTCAAAAATAATGATTTTTTATGATTATTAAAAATCAAAAAAATTAAAAATAATCAAAAAAAGGAGTTTTGATTACCTTTGATTATTTTAGATTTTTTTGGATTTTTTTTGATTATTTTTGATTTTTGTTGTAAAAGCACATATATATATACATACATCAACAATATTGAAATAAATAATGAATAATATAATAAAAAAAAGGAATCATTTAAAAATCAAAAATGATCAAAAATAATCAAAAGTAATCAAACCAATTTTTTTTTGATTTTTTTCCCATTTTAAAATTTGTTTATATTTTTTCTAATCGTAATCAATTAACAATTGCCTTTTTTTTGAAAAAAAAAAAATTTAAGTAATCATTACCAATTAATCTAACTAATTGATTACTAATCAACTTCAACAGGTCTGTTTTCAAGTATATATTTGTATTTATTCAGTACACTCGCAACATGTTATATACGTATTTATGATTTAGGGTCTTAAAACCATAATTCAAAATTGTACCTAAATATTTCTTAAGTACTTAGCTATGGTCAAACATTGCGAACGCTCGAAATTTTTGCAGAAGAGAAAAACAATTAAAATTTTTTTTTTAAAATGCAATTTTTTTTCTTAAAAATGTTTATATTTTTCTTGCAAAAAATTAAAAAAATTTCGCGTTGAGGCTTGTTTTATTCGTCACTTTGATGCTGAATAAAATATGCTCTGGCTTGAGTTATTGATGCATATGTCAATGTTTGAGTTCCACACGTTATGAAATTGTTCACACTTAATATAAATAAACTGAATTTTTTACAATGTTTCAAAAACATATATATTTAAATACTTAAAGCTATGTGTGTACCTACCAATTTTCTTCTTATCAAGAAATGTATGAATTAACTTATATAAGATATGTTTGTATGTGTATGCATTGATTTGTTAACAATAAATGGAGAAGAAGTTACGCTTTTGTCTTCTGTGTGCTTACTTTTCGGAACTTTTTTAATATATTCATATTCCATGAATCGGTTTCCTAGACATACCATGAAATAATCGCTTAAATTACAACAAATTATTTTTATGCAGCCAAGCACGATGAGGTGGTTTTTATTTTTCCGGCAGCAATTTGTGCTTATTGTTTAGTAATTAAAATTTTTTAGTGTGATCGAATTTTTTTTATTTATTATTATTATTTTCTTATTCATACTGTTTGTTTTTTGAAAAGAATTACAGTCACTAAGTATAGTCGGATGAATGGAGGTGTCAGACTTTTTCAAAATATTTTTGAGAAACGAACCGCTTCAGAATTTTTTTTCAATAACGTCCTCTCAAAATTTTGTTTGTCAAGTCACCGTCACTCAGTTGAATATGTATTGGATTTTCATTTAGAAAAAGAGCGTGTTTGAAACTCATATATATCAAATTTTGAAGTAGGGATTTATGGAAAAAAATTCAGAGATACGGCATTTTTTTTAAAATATTTCGAAAAATGTTGATTTCCCACTCAGCCAACGATATGGCGAATGGAATTATTTCTTCAATGTTCATTCTCTGTTCTCTGTTATTTTTTTTGTTTTTTTCTTTAGTCAAATGTGCTTTTTTCTTGCATGAATTCTATTGTAAGTGTTTGCTCCTTTTCCTTGACTCAAAAAATATTTTGTTTTTAGCATAGAAATCCATTTCAATCAAGAATATTCAGTTCTCTTACTTATTTAAGTTGCACGTTTATTTTCATAGTCTGTTTTATTTTTTATTTTAATTAGTGCTTGAAAAACACAATAGCAAGATTTAACTACTCATACATTTAATTTATTTTTATGATTATTATTAATTATTTTTTTGTTGTAACGTTTTTATTGATCTTTGTGCTTGAAGCAGAATTTATCTAAAGATATTTGTATATGTTTTCGTTAGGGGGAAAAAAACTTAGCATATTTAGCGAACAACTCAGTGTGAAAGACCCATAAGAAAAATCATAGTATTTTGAATTTTTGTCTGTTTGTCTCTATGTTTGTACGCGCATCACTCAAAAACTGCTGAGTAGAATTGAATGATATTTTCAGCGATATATTGCTAGTTGTTTAACTTAAAGTTTAGGACCCCTTTTAGTGCAGCGAAATGTTTAGTGGCGCTATATACAGTGTTGGCAATAAAAGTAGGAGCAAAGGGTTATTAAAGATATAGTGAAATAGCAGCAAAGCGTTGTATATATATAAAAGATGTTGTATTGTACTTATTCTTTATATCTATTAAAGCAACAGATGCTAAATAAACACATTTTCAAAAATTTGTGTCTGTCTGTATGTATGTTTGTACGCACATCACTTAGCTACTATTATATGAAATGGATTGATTTTTTCACGGATGTATTGTTGATTGTCTGTGTTGAAATATAGCATGCTTTTTTGCCGTGGCTGCTGTTTGTACTGTTTTCATTTCGGCGCGTGAGTAAATCTTGCACAAGGGAGTTTTGTTAACAAAATTTTTAGGAAAAAATTTTTTTTTAAATTATTTTTTCTTTAAATACATAATTTGTATAGTAATTCAATAAAATATATTCAAGCTTCGAACTTATTTTTTTTTTAAATTTAAAAACTTTTACTGCACAAATATGACTACATTTTTTTGTGCACAGTGTTGTATGTTATATATTTTTGATGTTTCTTATGTTTTTTATAATTTATAAATAATATATTGTTCTCAAATTTTGTAAAAGTTTGCATGTATATTTTCAACGAAAGTACTTTTTAATTGCATTTCAAACACCGCTTATTCCACCAATAAAGTCCACCAAATTACACTTACAATTACCAACAAAAAAACCACCATAACCATTAAGCGCCAATTGGTAGACAAACAAATTTCTTATTAAAATAAAAACAAATTAACTCTTAAAGAGCTTTCTAACAAAAAAAAAAAAAAAAATTTCTTCAACAAAAAATTCTAAAAATTTGCAAATATTTTTGGGCATCATTGCAGCACAATGTATGCACTGGGATCAATAGTTCGGTGTAAGTAAAAAAAAAACTATTTAAAGCTATGAAGTAGTACACACAACCGTAATAAAAGGAAAATTTAAATTTTAAACACTTGAATGCACAATTCACTTCACTTTACTCGCGCTCATTTCACTTCTTTTACATTCTTGAAGTTGCACTGAGTATGGCATTTAACAACCACAATAGCTGAAACGAAAATTTGAAAAACCTTAAAACACAAAAAGCAACAATCGCAATTCCCAATCACATTAAAATTTTATGCGTTGAACAACAATTTAGTTGCACGCAAAACTACGTTAATTCAACAATTTTCTAATAAAAAAATAAAAAATTAGAAAATTGTGGCCTATCACAGCGTAAATTATGTGACATAAATTGCAACGAAACGACTAACTTTGCGATTGACCATGAACGCACTAAACTTATGGAATAAAAGAAAAAAAAAATAAAAAATGCCGCTGCAAGTGTAATTGCACCCACCGCCTGTATGAGGGAATGAATGAATGAAAATGTCACAGGCGATAGCAATTACTTTCGGTAAAGCGCAAACAGCACGCACAAATGCACAGATAGTTTTAGTTAAAGTTACTTGTATACTAACTAAAAAGGAAACCCTTTCTGTGTAACTCGCCATGCATTTAAATCAGTGACGCTCTTTGCATAGCCCGTGGGCGCATATTAAAAAAAACTCACGCAAATTAAAGACAAATAAAAATCTGTTTAGCAAATTATTTTATTCACGTCTATTGCCTTTTTGAGCAATAAAAGCCAAAACAGCAGTTTTTACAATTTTTATGTCTGTTTGTTTCGATGTTTGTTCGCGCATCACTAAAAATCTGCTGTATAGAGTTAAACGTAATTTTCACAGATGTATTGTTAGATGTCGAAATTGAAGTTTAGGCCAAATTTTATAGCACAAAAATATATTATTTCTAATGTCTACAGTGGTGGCAATAAAAGTTTACTCAAAATATTTCTATACATATCGTGAAAACCAAGCAATATCGGCCATTGCATAAAAATGCGTATGCATAGCCCAAACAAACCAAAGGAATAATTATTTAATGTATGCTTATATCTCTGTATGTATGTTTGAGCATCACTAAATAGCTACTTCATGAAACTCAAGGGTTTCTTTACCCAAGTACTGCTGTAGGCCTTACTTGATATATAGAACACATATCTCCATTGCTGCTATTTTATTTGGGTGCCTGGCGAAGCGCATATATTGACGTTTTCAAATTATTTAGAAAATCTTATGCATCAACATTTTTTTTTAACAACGCGCTATCTGCGAGTGAATTTCCAACAGGCCATGTTTGAAACATACTGAGCTGAGATAGGGCGTTTTTTAATAAAATTTTGGATAGGATATTATGAAAAACCATTATTGGAACATCTTTCAACCTTGCAAAAAATGCGACTAGTCTAGGATGCAAAGGAGGCTGCGACTAATGCCAATTCTGATCACTTTGTATGAGTTGAACTGTTCACATTTGTTTGAGCATGTCCTATGGATATGGAGACCAATAGTACCCATTTATACCCGAACGGCGACTAAACCACTTTCTACCCAAACGGGTACTCTTAACTCCTATAAGTATGCTACAGAAAGTGAAATTTACTTACACCCCTATAAGTATGCCACACAAATAAAAACTTATATATAGCCAATTGTAGACTTCAGGGATTTATCGCGGATCGCTCTCTTTAGAGATTAGTCACACGACTCTTTGCAGAGAATACACACGTTCTGCATGTGTGGGAGCAGCACTGTTGTAAATGCAGCTACCATACTATCCTTTGAGTGGAGATAGAAATCTGCCTTTTTTTTATACCAGAACAATAATCAAGTATACTACAATCGCAACAATTAATCATATAACCATTAATCACTTTAGACATACAGTCAGACCCATATTTTGACACATACATACATACTATAAGTCGTATGTAGATTGTAGATGCTAGGCTATTGCATTATGAAGTAGAAATAAAGGTATGACCATGCAATTCGGGTACATAAAAATAAGATACATACATTCATAAGATACAAGTACTTAACACATAACACTAAAAATAAACAGGCATAATAATATACTTACACAAAAAAAAAAAAGAAAAAAACCTCTCACTAAGCCCCTATAAGTATGCTTTCAAAGGTGTGAACAAACAGTTTTATCTTGATTAATAGGTATATGAACATACTTCAATTGACTTGCGCATAGTCTAAATTGCTCTTAATCGTGTTTTAATGTTATTAATTTATATAAAAGCTATCCGTATGTCTAATATCATTTAAGTTGTTTGCTACTGTATATACCTACTATAGATAAAACACTTTTTTAAAATTATTCTGGAGTAATTTTGGGGGCGATGATTACTTAATCGGTTTGTGTTTTTTTTTTTCAAACAAAACAAAATTCTTCGAGTACTTTATTTATGAACGTTGATTAAAGTTTTGAAAACTGAAACCGGACTCGAAATTATACCCTTAAGCCACTTTAATAAATTTTTTAATTTTAAAAAAGTTTTTCTCGAGTCCTTAGAACGATAAAAAAAGAAACTCTAGTAGATGGCCAATTTCTTCGAAATCAGAAATCCGCTAAACAGGGTTTGAATGGATATATTTCCATTAGTTTCCATTAATGTTAACTGTTTGTTTTTTATTGGAAATGGAAACTTTCCATTCGACTGAGTCCATGAAAAGGTTGCAAAAGTCTGCCCATAAGTTTGAAGCTTATGTTGAGGAGGTTTTGAGAAAATTTGTATTTGCTTTCAATTCTTACATAAACAGACACAATATTTTTTTGTTGTAACTTTGGTATTTGACATCTGATATTTAAAATTTAGACGCATCAATTTTAAATATTTAAATTTTGATTTTGGAGGCTTTATATTTCCCTCTTATGTGCTTTTGAGCTCTGAAAGAGAGAGATTTTGTCAGCTAAATGAGTTTCACGTCTTTAAAATTAGCTGACGAAAGTACTTGGTTAGATGATGAAACTATGTATTGCAAAACGATTTCAGAGTTTAAAAGAACATTACAAGGAAATATGTAACTCCTCGAAACTAAAATTTTGTCACCAATATTATAAATCAGCCGTCAAATAGCAAAGTTACAAGAAGATTACTAATTGTAATGATTACTAATTGTAATGATTACCGGTTTGATTAATTATTTTCTTGAGAATCTATTTAATGATTGATTACCATTACTTAACATTTTTAATGATTATTTTCGAATTAATTGAAAAAATAATCAAAAAACTCATGATTTTTTACGATTATTAAAAAAAATCCAAAAAAAAATACAAAAATAATCAAAAAAATTGTTTTTATTACTTTTGATTTTTTTTTTGATAATTTTTTTTGATTATTTTTTTTACTACTATTGTTGTGAAAGCACATAAATATATCAACAATACTGAAAAAAATCTAAAATAACTAAATCTAAATCTAATAAAAATCTAAAGTAATCAAAACAAATTTTTTTGAATATTCTTGATTTTTTTTGATTTTTTTGTTTTCTTTTCTGACTTTATTTAAATTATTTTTGTTTTTTTTTTGCAATCGTAGTGAAATAATAATTGCCTTTTCTGGAATTGGAATAATCATTGCCAATAAAAAAACCGTCTAACCAATTGATTACTAATTACTAATCAAATTCAACAGATCTGGTTACAATAAAAAATCAATATTTTTCTGTTTTTGTAAGGACTAAGAAAAAAAAAATTGTTCCGAAACTCTCTCAACATAGGTTTCAGTGGCGGACTTTTGTAACTTTCTTTTTTTTGCATGGGGATCAACCCAGACTACTGTCTATCTGTACCACTCCAAAGTTAGCTATCAAAAACTGTTAAAATAACTGATTCTTTTAAGCAGTCTTACTAATCTGGATGTATTTTCATAATGTAAGATATCTGTCGGCACTCTCTCTCTCTTTTTATCAGGCGTGACAGGTTGTGTCGCAATAGGGTTCAGTACCCTTTTCTTCATGTATTTTATTAATCCTAGCTTTGTATTAGCTTATCTTAGAACAGTATTGTCTGAATTGTTGACTCCTGATTTCGTAGTCTTTCTGTAGTTATATAATGCTTTTGTCCCTTGATATTAGGGATGTCAGTGGCTGTTAGTTTTCAAAAAAATATCGTTGTTTCGACTAGTTATAAAACGCGTGGAAATTTTTCGATACATCGATGTTTTATTGATATACCTCAAAAATACCCTTTTCTAGGCTTTGCTTCGAAGTAAGGATATATCTTTCAAATCTACAACTCATGAATTAAAGTATGACCTAAATTATTTTTAAGAAAATTTGAAAAATGGTTACGAACTGGAAATCAAACAGCTTCGTAGCGCTCTCTTGAGCAACACATATTTTTTTATGTAACACCAAAACTCTTTGTTTCTAAACAAACAATTTCACAATGAAACTGCATGAGCAACTCTTACTTATTAACTCCTTAATGAATATTTATTTAAAACAAAACACCGTTCTTGCATGTCTCAGTGGTCTAATATTGGTGTACTATAATTAAATAACTTAATTCCTATACTTTAACTAACACATATTTGAAATATTTATATATCATTTAAAAAGAAAAAAAAAAAAAAAAATTTAAAAAAAAAATACAAAAATTTTTTTTTAATTTAAAAATTGATTTAAAAAAATTTTAAGTAAAAACCAATTCTATGTTTTAGTAGCATTTAAAGTAAGACTTATTCACCGTTAAATTAGTTTGTTGAAAATATGTGCGCTTGAAGTTGTAGTGAAAGCAAGTAGCGGTGTTAATCTATCGATGGCAATGTCGCTATTATCGATATTTAAATCAACCCACATGTATCGTTATATCTTAAGTAATCAAGGCTATTGCTATTTTAGTAGGACTACTCATACTCTCTAGTAAAATTCTTTGAAAAATCAAAAATGGCAAGAAATTTTGTTTTGAGTGATATTTTCATACCTAGATTTCAAGATTTGTTCGATTTCGTTTTTTTTTTTTTATTCAAAATAAGATTTCACGAGCTGCTCAATTTCGTTATTTGTTATTGAAAACTTTAAGCCAGTCTTAAAAAAAGTTATTTTGAAAATATTGCTTATCGACTAGAGATTGAAAAGTGCTATCGATATTTTGAATTTATTTGTACACTATCGCAAGTATTGATAATTTTTACGTAAGCTCTGCAAACTATCGATGCTTAAACAATCGACTGTTTCACCATATTGTGGGTTTTGAACTTTTCTTAGAGAATTGGAAAATTAAATAATTTGTAGAAAATGATATAGAAGGTACTGTCATTAACATTTATTAACATAAAATTCACAAAATATAGAAAAATTTTTAAATGAATTTTTATCATAAAGAAGAGCTGTTAAATTTGATAAGTAATTAGTAATCTTGGTGGGTTTGGGACCCACCACATAAAACAACGTTCCAATGAAATTCAACAACAAAGCCTTTTGGCGAGCTATGTTGGACGGTCAAAATCGCCCAGGCGGTTAGATGACCATTTAAAGAAGAAGAAGAAGAATTAGTAATCTATTAATAAGACGGATTTTTTAATTGGTAATGAGTATTTTAATTGTTTTTCAAGAAAAGGCAATTATTAATTGATTACGATTAGAAAAAAAAAAAAATTAAAAAGCAAAAAAAAAAATAAAAAAAAAAGAATTAAAAAAAAACCAAAAATAATCAAAACAACTTTTTTGATAATTTTGAAAAATTTTTTTTTATAATCGTAAAAAATCATGATTTTTTAATTAATTGAAAAATAATCAATAAAAATTAAAAGTAATGGTAATCAAAAGAGTTCTCAGGAAAATAATTAATCAAACCGGTAAACATCACGATAAGTAATCATTATTTGACAGGTATGCACGAAAGTAATTTCACTGTAGCAGACCTGTTAAATTTGATAAGTAATTAGTAATCTATTAATAAGACGGATTTTTTTAATTGGTAATGAGTATTTTAATTGTTTTTCAAGAAAAGGCAATTATTAATTGATTACGATTAGAAAAAAAAAATATTAAAAAGCAAAAAAAAAAATAAAAAAAAAAGAATTAAAAAAAAAACCAAAAATAAACAAAACAACTTTTTTGATAATTTTTTATTTTTTTGAATTTTTTTTTATAACCGTAAAAAATCCTGATTTTTTTAATTAATTGGAAAATAATCAGTAAAAATTGAAAGTAATGGTAATCAAAAGAATTCTCAGGAAAATAATTAATCAAACCGGTAAACATCACGATAAGTAATCATTATTTGATGGTATGCACGAAAGTAATTTCACTGTAAAATTTCGCTGTCAGAATTCATATAAAATCCTAGTAAAAAAAATAATTTTGCATTTAAATTTTTTTCATAGAAATAAATTAAATTTTTCGTAATCAAATTTCTTTATTATCTAATAAAAAATTTGAAAAGTTTGGTTTTAAATTTTGACCTTGTAGTAACTACGAAAATTTGAACTCAACCCCTACAGCCTCAAAACCACATTAAAATTGGATCTCATTACCTCCAGCACATCTAAGATCCTTTTGTATTCAACTTTGCTAACTATAATGCTAGCAGTTCAAAACTAACTTTTACACTCTTGGGAAAGTGAAATCAACCAACAATAATCAAAAACCAAAGAATATAGAAAAAAAATTTTTTTTTTTAAATCCCTTTACTCTACTAACAATTCTGCTAAACATATTTTTTTCTCCAAACACAAAATCAACAACAATCAACTACACATCAACTACAATTTTTTATACAAAAAAAAAAAAAATTAAAAAATTGAAACAAACGCAAACTCCAACACTTGCTAAAAATCTAAATAATAAAATCACAACAGACTCAGTGAAACTGCGAGGCTGCTGCGTAGCGTATTTACGCGTCGTGCCAATACCAGAGTCGAAACGGAACTAGAACTGTCGCGTGAGTACAAATTTACTAAAACCTATAGTAAAATATGACAAAAAAAAAAGAAGAAAATGTTGAATTCGTATGTGGGTATATAATACAGTGTGCCACAATGAAGAATGACACAATAAATTGATTGTATGAAAAAAATGTTTTTCATAAAAAGCTAAGTAAATATTAATGATTAGCAGGTACTTAAACCGGCCAGTGTACATAAATGCATGGATATACATATTTATATAAAGCCTTAACATATATACATACATATAATTAAACATACATACAGTTGTGTTCAATAAAATAGTAGTTAATATAAATTGGAAATCGTTCGACGATATCAAAATAAGCTGAGTTTTCAATAATTTTCATTTAAAATATAGCGAATTCCATAACAGAAACCACATAAAAGGAATTTTCAAAGTTTAGGAAAGGTAATTAAAGTTTTAAAAATTTACATTCAGATTTTAATATTTTTGGGAAGAATTTTTAGAAAATTTTTGATTACGCAGTTTTATAGCTCATTAAATTTTAGCATAATAATGTGGAAGTGAGAATTAATTCAAAATTTCTCCTGAATTTTTAGATTTTTTTTTGTCAACATATTATGCCAAAAAATTTAAAGATTTTGATGTCCATTTTTTAAAGTTTAATTAACTTCATGTAAACTTTGAGATAGCTTTTTATGTGGTTTCTGTTATGGAATTCGTTATAATTCAAAAGAAAATTATTAAAATAACAGCTTTGTCTGATTTCGTCGAACAATATCCATTTTTATTTCACTACTATTATATTGAACACTGCTGTACATATCCCTTCTCTGCACTAAAATACCAAATTACGCAAGAAACTAAAATTTGTAATTGGTAAAAAACTATTCCGAAAAGGACACAATTTCTACCGAACTTAAAATTTGAAGTTAGCAAACACCCAGCAGAAGTTTTTTTATTCATGTTATAAAGATTACTCCCTTAAGCTTCGAACCCATGGCCTCCTACATTTCATTCAAATATAGACTATGACACGACAGCTTAAGGATCACAACCCTTTATAATTCTTAAAGTAGAATTATTATTATACTTTTATACAAATTAAGTCAAACAGCAGACTAGTAAGGAAACTTAACAGCATGCAAATACAATTTTCTGACTAGTTATGAACTAGTCCAAAAGCACCATAACTATATCAACTAAAAATCCAAAATTTTAGAGTCCAAAAACAACTAAAAAAGCCAACTATTTATGGACTATCAGCCTACTTTAAATCATTTTTATTTATCTCAATTGTAGTAGTATTACATTTTGTCTCTTTTGCATTAAAATGAGGATGGTATATTTCTGATCGAAATGTGACATTTAACATCTCGTAGGATATTCTTAATTTAAAAATACCAGTTCGTTGTGCGAAAAAAAGACAGTTGAGTCCTTAGTACGGCTTAGTACACATACTCATTTTTGCGTAGTTTGTAACTAGTTCGTTTCACAGCAGAATATACAGATAACTGTGATGACACTTAGCCTCACGTGAAAGGATAGAGTGGAGAGCAGGTGGTGGTCTATTGTGTTTAACAAAGCTAGTAAATATTTATACAATTATTAAAGTATTTGTAATAATCAACTAAAGAGAAATTCCAAAACAAAATATATTTCATAACAAGAATGACGGTAACTAGAAAAAGAGACAACAATCAAATTCAATAAAGTGACGTTCATAAATTCAATTAAAGCAGATATTTGCTCGTTAGGTCGACTCCTCAAATGTTTCTTTATTCGTTTATTAATACCCAGTAAACCTTTTAATGCATTCCAATTCCAATCTGATCTAAAGATTGGCTAAAGATTGTATATGTTTATATGAAAGCAAAATACTTCGACAGACTATACAGTACTCTACAACTGGTTTCGCCTATTATTAGCTAGTTAAACCATAGCCGTCGAGTTATCGAAGACCAAACCATCGACAATTTCCCAGAGTAGCGTCATGTACCTGTGGGGTGCAGTGAGTTTCGATGGCAGACTTCACTTTTGTGCAAAGCATGTTGAACACTAAGGGCCGGTTTCACCAACGCGACTAAGACTAAAACTAAGTCGTGACTTAAGTTAGCACAGATTCGAGACTAACTTAATTTTGGGTTTCACCAACTGAGCGACTTAAATAATTTTGAACACAACAACCCGATCAGCTGTTTTATGCATAGTAGTATTTTTTCATACCAGACAACTCTACGCATCCCAATACCCCAGTGCGAAATGGGCATGTATGGCCATACAAGAAGGAATGTATTGATCTTACACCCATTTCTCTATAGTTGGAAGTTTCTAAAATTAGCGCTTAATTGAAAACGATAGTTTCGTAATGGTTGCATGCTAGAAAACAAGCGTTCACATGCATCTACGCTTACCCTGTTAAAGTCAAGCATGGTGAAGTTTCCGACTGGGGCGTTGCACAAAACAAATTAGCAACATTACTGACATTTAGGTTTTGAACCACAGCAACACTGCTTAGTCGAGAATAAGTCAGCTGGCAAGTTGACTAAGTTGTGACTTAGCTAAGTTACGTGGTGAAACTGAAAAAGTGAAAATCGCTACTTAACTAAGTTAAGTCGAGTTGGTGAAACCGGGCCTAAGTCTACGGTTCGACTCTATGCCCTGAATTTGGCCCAAACGCTGCGCCTATGATTTATTGATAAGATCCTACTATTTGCAATTTAGTATAGGGTTTTAAATACACACGCATATGTACATCTAGTAATTGCAGCTAGCAGAACTATTGCTCCCAATGTATGTCCTCCTTTTAGAAACCACTTCGTGTAATACAGTTTGAGAGGCCGTGAAATAATAATCTCGAAGTAATCATTATTTATATCAGTTTACAGAACAAAAGTTAAATGAATCTAAAACCTTTTATTGCTCTATTAACTATTTCTTAAATTTTGGAATAACTATACAGAACAAGATTAAACCCGCTACAAGTTAGTTTCGTTAGGGTATTCTCTGCCAGCTTCATTGTTCTTCAGCAGATGGCGCACAAATTCAATTAAGTTAATTGTTTATCGAATCATAACTGACCACAGAGACTTCTTTTACGTGCCGGCTATTTGTTATAATATATATTATTAGTAATTTGTAAAAGCAAAACGCAGAATAAATGGTAAATCAATGGCTATGTAGACGATTTCGAATGTCTATAGTGCATTTCATACATATAAATAGAGTAGAAATTTTTAATGATTTATGTAACTTTGTTTTACATTCGAAATTTTTCTCATCGAAATCTGATTTAAAAGCGGTATAGATCGACATTCTAAACTTTGGTCATATTTTTAAAAGCTTAAAATAGTTGCAAAAAAAGTTTCGAAAAATAATTTTTTTTTATATTTCCAATCAAAAAACCGAAAATAATGTTTTGTAGCCTATTAAATTCTTACCTAAGAAAGTGCTTTTTTGAGGTTTTTTAAAAAAGGCCTGTATTTTTTAAATTTTTTTTCGCCGAATTTTTCCCCATACTTTTATATGAACAAAAAATTTTATGTTTCTATTCAAGTAAAAACTTTTAAAAATCAATAAAAATTCTCAAAAATACAAACAATAATAAATTTCATCAAAATTATTATATGTACTTGGGCTTGAGCTCAATTAAAGCCAAAAAGTTTCAAAATTGTTTTGGAGTTTTAAAACTATGGTAAAAGCTCACTACTATAGTTTAAAACTTAAACTAGACTTTGATGAGAAAAATATTGCAATTTTGATTGGAATTATAAAACTGATAAGAAATGTTATTTCAGCGTGAGCTTTATATTTATCAAATGCACTGTATATGCGTTCGCCTTTGATGTAGCCTTTGATAGCGTCCAGTTGTTCACTAATTGAAAGTGATTGGTTTTCTATTTATTTCCTTATAAATTATGAAATATATTAATTTTGGTATACAGTATGAAGTGAGCAGCGTTTTTGTATTAGGGAAATCACAAACCTACATTTATATCGGTACTTTCTAACTTTGTGTGTGTTTTCCAACTCATTCACAAACTTGTCAAAAGTTACATACGTTCACGGGGACTCATACTCCATTAAGGACAACATTCAAACACAAATGATAATTTAAGTATATTTTTCGAATAAGTTTCAAATCAAGAAAAGTATTAGACTAAAAAAAAGTGTCGCGAATTGAAAAGGTTTCGCAGTTTATACGTAAGCCGAGAGGATAGGGCTAAGCCCCCTTTTAATCCATCGTTTGACGACTTATCAACTTAATCATACAACCACTCATTCTACTTATATATTCCATAAAATATATTTTTTCATTTTACATACAAAAAAAAGTGTATAAAATATAAGACTTATGTTCATATACCTTCATTGCATTAGATCATAGAGCTTTTATCATAATCAAGCATTAAATGCAAAACACAATTAGCTAAACTACACAATTATTGTGCAATAATATTTTATTCAAGCGATTCCAACGAATTTTGAAGTGAACTGGCTTTGCAAGGTGAAAGCTTCGTATTACAACACAATACTTTTGAAAGCTTTTGGTCGTTAGTATTATTTTGAAACTTGTCGAAACAAGATCTCTAAAGAAAAATAGCGTGAAAGTTATTTATTACTAAAAACTAAGTTTAGTCCAACGGTAGCTTCGCATCGCTTGAAAGAGCAGCTCTCATTCACAAAAAAGCTAAAATTTCACTTCAAAGAAATACAAACTTTAGTTAAAGCTTACTAATAAATGTGCATATGGTAGTGATTTGAATTTGGTACTCATTTCAGTTACGGCCTTGCGAGCTTTCATATTTATCCACTCTTAGCAGTGTTGAAAAATATGTATAGGCCTCCTACATTATGAAAGCTTTCTGAACTTTTCATACATAGAACTTTACTTGAAGAAAAGATTTTACTATAGATTTGAGAGAAAAGCTCAAATTAAGGGAACTAATACTTTGATGAAGTTTAAGTTTACCTCAGTGAATGGAAAAGATATTGGCCTCCGGTAGTAAATTGAATTGCCGAGCTTTTATATTTAGCCCGTTTTAAATGAAAGTTTCAAGTTAAAGCTTACATATGTGCAATTATAATTGCCATCTTGCATAGCCTTTACATACATCCCCTTTTAGCAGTATTTTGCGAAATTCTGGCAGACACTCACCTCTGTGCTATTTTTGATTTGATGAAAGTTTTTGCAGTATTCATATGTCTATAAAGCTTTCAGCATTTTGTATTTAATTCGAAATTTCTTCTGATCAATGCTTGCTTCGAAGTTAAGCTTTTACTTCAGATTCAAAAGATTTAAATCTTGCATACACCAAAAAGCTCAAGCTAAAGGAGCTTTTCACTTCATTTATAGCATATGTTTATCAAGTGAAAGCTTTCAACTGCGAGTAAGAGCTATTTGATTCGAGTAATAAATTTAATTGCAGGGATTTCAAATTAAGCTTCTTTTAAATTTAACTATTACTCGATGAAGCTTTCTTATTAGTATTATTTATACGAACTTGACGTGAAGTGAAGCTTTCACTTTAACTTACACCAAAATCACACTTTCTTAAATCTCAGATTTCATAAGTAACTGTTTATTAGTAGATATGTAAATACCTCATAATTGCAGAGTTCTTTAAACAATTCTTTGGAATCTAGAATATTTTTCTTAAACAATAATTTTACGAAACGCATACTGATCTTTAACTTTATTTCTATTCAAAAATATCCATATAGATGGTTACGCATTCTCACAAGAAGAAGGCGGCGCAGTACCACAATCGGTCGTTATACGCGCGTACGACACGAACTTACCGAAACCGGAGGGCAATTAAGGTTATAGCGAAGAGGACTACATACGCCAAAAAAAAGGCGGAGGTATAGAGCAACATGATGAAGAAGGGTGAATGAAACAAAAGGAACATGGCAAACAAGAACTTTTTAATGGTTTAAGTATAAAGTGAATTGTATTTTACATAAAAAAATAATTTAGAAATATTAGAAAAAGCAAAAAAAAAAAAAAATATTACAATTACTGAATTGGGTACGACTGACGCTAAGCAACACGCGCAACTATCTGAAATATAATAAACAAACCGAACTTTTAGCGCATACCAGCCAAAATCTTAAGCAAAAGAAATAGCAAGCAAGATGAGTGAAAATTACTTGATTCGATATTGAATACGAAATTTAAAAGAAATTTGAAGATTAGTTACTGCACCTACTAAACAGTGTGGCATGATGGATTGCGCGGAGATAATCTCAAAAGCATATATCCGTGTCGGGATCAAGTTGTTTTTACGCATCCTAAAATCAACAAACCACAAAAGGCCAAAATAATCAATAGAACAATAAACTCGAGGACATTTACACATTTTGTCGTCAAAAGTAAAAAAACTAACACTCAAGACCTACACACTACTCAGCTGTAGAAAGAAAAAAACATACTATAAATATAATAAATATAATATATGATAGACTAATTCAAAATCTTAACACTTTTAAATAACATTAAAATTTTCACACAAAAAAAGTATGTAAAAATTTAACAACATTTCTAGCATTTTAAGTTTCAATGTAAAATAAAAAAAAATACACAAAATTTAAATTCGATTTCAAAGGCTGCGTGGAAGTTCACCCTATATCAGCTAACGTTTCGAACATGTGCTAACTCAGAATTTTGTCGAGACAACTGCTGTTCCTGAACTTGCTTCAAGTACATACTATCTCAGCTGAAAATGTATTGAATTTACATTGAGAGCGTTAGAAATTCTTTAAAGAAAAATTCCGTTATGGGACGTTTCGAATAAAACCTTGAGTTAGCACGCTCTTCAAACAAATTCTGAAATAGTTCGTGTTTCCATCGCTTACTGTTAGATACGTAGTTAGGTTGAAGTTCCATTCAACCGTCGATTTATATAAGACCATAAGCCAAAGACGTAAGAGCAGAGAACTCTTTGTGTGTAAAACAAAAAAATACTGAGCTGTAAAGTTAATGAGAGATTTAGCTGTTGAAGCAACATTTAAAGTGGCATTGTTATTATTATTGTATGGTATTATATACTAACTAATAATCAACAGATATATGACTTTTATTATTAACCGTAATATTTATGTATTCAGTGCATAGTTAACTGTTTTTTCTTAATTTATATATAAAGAATCTACTTGTAAAACATAACCAAAAAAAAGAACAACAAACAAAAACATTCATATACTGAGTAATGTTTCGAGAAAAATTATTTAAATAAAAAAATAAATTGGCACATATTTTAGAAAATTAAAGATTTATTTATGCTATTATTTAATTAGTGTGGAGAAAAAGTAAGGAAAGTAAAACAAAAAGAATTTTGAAATAAACTATGTATGGTATCTAAGCGTTAATTTTTTTTTGTTTACTAACATTTGAATTGTTGTTTTTTCGGCCTGTACATTTGAAAGTATTCATGACTCAAGGCCAGGAATAATTTTTGGTAAAAAAGAACTTATCGTCCAATATGTTCCTTCCCAATTTGCACTGCAAAGTTAAGGCGGCCACAAGTGGTCTTCGGAACACATGCACAACATCTGTAGGAATTACAGATTATGGGGTCTAAAAAGGCAGCGGTCTTCAACCAAACTTAAAAAAGTAGAAATGCTAAACAAATTATTAAAAGCTTATAACAAGTTAAACTAGTTTCTAACTTTACTATACCATTGGAAAAATGTGAAAAAAAAAAAATTTTTTTTTTGGAAGAAAACGATTTGGTGGTCTGAAAAATGAATTAAACTTTTAAAAATTTACATCAAAATTTCAATATTTTTGGGCAGAATTTTAGAAAATTTCAGAGTACGCAGTTTTACAGAATTTTTTTTTCAAGAATGTTGGGTATTTTTTCCATACAAAATTAATTTTTCTTCACACGTTGTATGGAAGAAATCATTCTGACGACAAGTATTCTAAAAATTTTTGAGCGCGTTCTAACTTGCACAACTTTGCACTAAAAATGATGGGTCTACAAAGTACTCAAAAATTTTCTAAAAATTCTGCCAAAAAATTTTGAAGATTTTGATGGCCATTTAAAATTTTACTCTGTCTGTCTATATGTTTGCGCGCGTATCACTCAACAATTGCTGAATATAATTGAATACAATTTTCACCTTTGCATTATTATGTGTCTAGATTATTATTAAAGATATCCCTTATTTCGATCACTTGCCCGGTTTCGAAGTTTTCGACCAATATGTGGACCACGTTGACTCAAAATGTGTTGCTACAATATGGGTATTAAACGAAAGGTGCTAATGAGTGCTGCAATAAGCGATGTTATTAAGTTCAGTAACTCAACTGGTTAAAGAGATATAACGATTATCAAGTTCTTATACGCAGCGAGGCTTCGCCAGATTTTCTAATATTTTTACGACTTTAATGTGCTTGTTGGGTAAGCGATCCTAGAATGGTTTACCTATATATTTGAGAATATTGAAAAATTGATGTCTGTGCAGATACTGACGTAACAAACTTGCTTGGATGGTTGTCATTAAAATTTTTTTTTTTACAATGCGAACCCCCTCTTTCTTTTCTTGTAGTTATATAGCGACAACTCTTACAATCCGCTCTTCGGTAATTGCTTTATTACACGTTTGTATAGTGTTAAGCCGTTTGCTGCAAGACAAAAGTTCCTGACGAAATAACCCATGAAACCCTTAAACCGCAGTGGCCTTACCGTTTTATTGCTTTCTCACTTCAGCTCAGCACCAACATTTGGAGGAATTCTTTCCGGATGCTGTTAATTTCTTTAATAGTGAAATTTTGTATAGTTCTGATAACCATTAGGCTATCGGAACGATGGTTTATTTGTCAGCTGTCGATTTTGATACTCCGATGTGCTCTGCGGTTAGTCAGATTTTATATACCAACAATGGTTTTGTGGGTTTTTTCGGCTTGTATATTTTAAAGTATTTATACCTATAAATGAACTCATGGCCAAGAATAAGAATTTTTATGAAGATTACTAACATTTTTATTTTTTTTTTAATAATTTTTAATAGTAAAAAGCTCGGCTGTTAATCTCCGCGAAGGTATATCGCTAACAATTATTATTATTCTGGTTATTTTCAGGAGTTTTTTTCAGTTTGATATGCTAGGACGTGACTTTTGATTGTATAGTACCTGAAATTGTATTCTTCATATTTTTCAAAATCTGCACACTTAAATATCTAGGGTAAAAATTTTCAACAAAATTTTGAACAAAAAAAAAAAAAAAAAAAAAGCAGCACATAACACACTAAGAAATAATCACATTGGTACCTTAAAATAAATTGTCTGCGGCTTAAAAATAAACAAACAAAAAATAAAATTAGCTTTCGCACACTATTCGTAATATTTAGCTCAAAACCTACAATATCTACTAACACTGTAAATAAATATTTGGCAAACTTACACGCATTAAGCTTGAAAAACTAAATTTATGTATGTGAAAATATATGTATGAACCAGTAAGAAAATGCTTAAAAAACGATGCAAATCCAAAATAGCTTTAGTGTAAATTTATATTTTCGCTGTTGCTTGAAGACTCTAATGCGCGGTTTCATACAACAAATTATGAACTCAGTTGCGCATGCTTGGAGTGTGAAATTGTGCATAAAGAAATTTTATTTTACAAAACATGATGAGGTTATTAGGATTTTTTAAAAAGGTTGGAGTTAGCATTTACCAATAGACAATTAATTGAAATAAAACGACTCGTCCTATTTCTGACTATCAAATTTTAAATGAAACTAGAAAACCCCCACAACTAAGGTTAAGCAAAGCGGTTGACTTGTGGATAAACCTGCGTTCATTTCAAAAACATAAAAAAAATTAACTGAGACTCCGCTTTTTTATATGCAACACAGTTGGGCAGAGTGTACTACAGTTGTGTTCAATATAATAGTAGTAAAATTAAATTGGATATCGTTCGACGAAATAAGAAAGAGCTGAGTTTTCAATAATTTTCATTTAAAATACAGCGAATTTCATAACAGAAACCACATAAAAAGAAAGTTAATTAAGTTTTTAAATATTTACATCAAAATTTCAATATTTTTGAAAATAATTTCTAGAAAATTTTTGAGTGCGCAGTTTTATAGCCCATTCAATTTTAGCATAATTTTCAAGTAAGAGTTACCTTAAAATTTCCCCTGAATTTTAAGAATTTTTTTGTCAGGTATGTCGGGTATTTTTTTCCATACAAAACTAATATTTCTTCATACGTTGTATGGCAGAAATCACGCAATACCCTTGACGAAAAAATTTCTAAAAAATTCAGAAAAATTTTTGAGCGAGTTCTAACTTGCACAATGTGATACTAAAATTGATTGGTTTACAAAACTGCGTACGCAAAAATTTTCTAGAAATTCTGCCAAAAAGTTTGTAGATTTTCATAACCATTTTTCAAGGTTTAATTAACTTTCCTGAACTTTGCGTAAAGTTTGAAGTTTCGTTTGAAATGGTTTCCGTTATGTAATTCGCTATATTTTAAAAGAAAATGAATAAAATAACAACTTCTTCTTATTTTGTCGAACGATATCTATTTTAATTTCACTACTATTATATTGAACACAGCTGTACATGGTTCAATGCGCTAAACATTTATTGGTAGTAAAGAAAATAAGCACTATCACTGAGAAAAAATGTTAGTGATAAAGTCAAATTTTGTAACACCACTAATTTCTGCTGATTGCAATATAAATTGAGTGCTCTTTGCCCAACTCTGGTTTACAACCAACTAAGAATACAACTACCGCATTAAAACATTCAACCGTTTAAATATTTTATGTCTTTTCTACATTACAAATTACATATGTATGTATGTATGTATTTACTTATTTATATGTATATAATAAATATCTATAGAAAAAATTATAAACAGCATTTCTGTAAAAAAAAAAATTATTAACAAATAAAGTAAAACTTTATATGTACCATAAATAAATAACGAAATATGCGTTTTATTATCCACTTTTACCAATTGCCTTTTTAGTGCTCAAGAAAAATTAAATAATGAAAAGCAAGAAACACTCAAAAAAAAATTCAACACACGCGATGTAATGCCAACAGATTGTGAACACAAACTCAATGGGTGGTAAATATGCCCAGAAATAAGAGTTTAGATGACAAAGAAACCATCCTTCCGATAGCCTAATGGTTACCAGAACGCGCCAAGATTTCTCTAATTAAGTAGTACAGTCCAGAAATGGATCTAAACGAAAAGCTTTGGAGTTTGTCTTTAATTTTTTTTTTCATTTTTAATTAAAATAAAAACTTCTTAATTAATATAAAATTTAAAAATGATAACAATTACAATTAAAAAAAATATTTATTCTTGTTCTGGTGCTCGTTTACAGTCGTGGAAACAATTTTATACTGCGAGTTATCTTTTAGTTAAATTAACAATTACTTATTTTGCACTAAATAACTATTATGCACAGCCTATCCCAAGGCGTACAAACCAATGAAATGACCCGTTGCATGTATAGCTGCGTGTTTCTTAACGGTATATGCTTTTAAATTTTGCGCTTAGTTCGCTATTACGGATTTTCATAAGCAGGTTTGTGCGCTGAATATTTCGTATCCGGGGCATGTTGCCCTCTGACGGAAATTATGTGTAACATAAGCGTGTGCAACACCCTTCAGTTTTACTCAGGGATGCCAGTTCAGAAAAAATTTAACTACCATTAATGTAAGAAAAATTACCGAACTAGGAAAATTTCTGCCATTTTCTTTATAGCATTTAATTCAAGAACCAAGCTTTATTTTTTAAGCACGAACATTTAATTTGAAAAATGATATAGTTTCAAAAGTCCGTAGCAACATAAAAACTTAAAAACTACTTACTAGTTACATACAGTGAGTGCCACTGAAAATGGCCCAGCTGGTTCTGCTCATCTTTTATAAAAACTTCTGCAACTAAAAAGCAATATGAAGCCATTATAATGCAAAGCAACAGTTTTTGTCCGTCTGTATGTATAATTGGGCGCGTATCACTCAAAAATGTTTAATATAATTAAATATAGCTTCTTCCACTGCATTACTAAACGTCCAACTTGCTATTTAAGATGTCACTTTTTATTAAGATTACTCAAGCTAAAACAAAAGGCGCTAACGAGTGTCGCAAAAAGCGATGGGATTAAGTTCCATATCTCAACTGGTTTCGGAGTTATAATGACTAAAATCGGCACAAGTCTATTATTAGTTCTGAGATGCAAAGAAACGTGGCCAGGTTTTCTAGTTTCACATAGACAGATGAGCTTGTCATAGTAACTCAATTTGTATGAAAGAAAATATCAAAAACGAATGGGAAAAGAAATTTACAAACAATATCCGAATTAAGAGGAGCCTTGGGACTTGAACTTGGTGCGACTAGAATTTATTAGGCTGCAAAATTTAATATTCAAAATTAATTTTGAAGCTCTTGCCTCAAATTTGAAAAATCTCCTCTTGTTTTTTTGAATTTTGCATATCCCTTAAAAAGATTTGACAGAACTATCAATATTTTTAAGTAAAATAAACAAATGAGTATATTAAAAGAACAAACTGTGCCATTTTGGGTAGCACTCACTGTACGTACATACATATATAAAGCAATTATAACATACTAAAAAGGAAGATAATAAAATTTTTATTATTTTGCAAAATCCATCAAACTAAAAAAAAAAATACATTTCTACCAACTGAAATTTTGCTACCAGTATTGGCGGAAATCTAGTGGTAACACTGGTTATATTGTTGCCAAGTTGTGTTAAAGTAAGTAGTGCTGTTGCTTTTTCTGTGCTCAGTCAAAGTTGATGGATTTTTTAGGTCTTACCATACCTGTGCTGATATATGGGTCGGAACCGTTTTGAGATGCTTAGGATGGGTCTTGCAGTCTTCGATTGCAAAGTTCGTCGGAAGATTTATTGAAAATAACGTGTATCTAAAAACATTTTACCACGAGCTGTATCAGTTTTCGCAAATATGACCTTTCGACATTCGATTTTGAGAGAAAACTAAACGGTAAAGCGTCAATTAATTATGATGAAAATAATAACTCCGCCAACTAGTTCCATTGGAAAAATATATTTTTAGGTGCTCTAGAAAATGTAGAGAATCTAAGAAGTTGAAAAATAGAATTTTTGTTAAGTTGTTGTAATTTAAGTAAATAATTAAAAAAAAAAATTGTTCCAAAAAAAATTTTCCGTTGAAATAATTATTTATTTATTTAAAAGTTGGCAAAAATCGAATGTAAAATTTTGTTTGCTTAATAACATTTTTTTTTTATAAAGTTCCTCTGGTAGAAAATCGATCTAGATTCTATAAGAGGTTGAACTCCAGACTGAACTCTAATAAACCCAATCTATGTCTAGCATGTGAACAGTTCCACTCTTTCGGCCAACCCCTTTCAAAAAGTATATTTTCTACTACTATACCATAAAAATTATTCGGACGTCTCCCCTAGTTAAGTTGAAATCCTGCTACAACAATAATAACAATCATAAAATCATACAAATCGAAGAAAATTAAGAGAAGACTAAGAGCTAAGCGTTTACGAAATTTGTAGTGGAATGAACTAATAAAATCTTATCAGCTTCGACTCTCTACTCCATTAAGAGCAACAACCTTTAACACTAAGAGCTACGTTAATGCCACAAAATACAACTTGAACTCTCTAATGTTAAATATCCTGAAAATTTAATAAAAAATATTAAGCCATTTGCAGTAAATGCAGAAAGGAAAATAAAACCATATGAAGGTACGTATGTTTGCATTTTGTATAAATAAGTAAATAAGAACTGTCAAGCAGACAACATCAAACGATGAACTCACTCACACACAGTGGGGTAAAACAAATCCTGCAAACAAACTAAAATAACAAAATATATTCAAATAGAATGAAAAATATGAAAACTACAAAAATTGTAAAATCAAATCACAGCGTGTGTCCCGTTCACTACCAAATTCATGCACATTTGCAATGAGAGCAATAAAAATCATAACAACAAAAATGCATATAACAACAATAAATATATATAAATAGTTGTAGTCGTATACGCTTATTGCTCACAGTAGCGACATAAATGACAACAGAAGCATCAACAAGATTCAACAGCAGGGAAAATGCTAAATGGAATATCAAGAAGAAGAATCAAGTATGCAAGCGAATGTGTGATTTGGGAGTGCAATGTGACACTGTTGCTACTTCTGCGCTGGATAAGTAAAGGAGTGAACAGCGTTGCCACTTTGGTACGATCCAAACAAAATTGGTGATTGCATATGCCTTCGGTAAGCTGGTTGGTAGATCAAAATTTTTGGAATAACCAGTAACTTTTCACTGATCACTGAAAATTTTTTGAATAGTGTATACAAGTTTATTTTTTATTTGAGTAGTTTTTTATTCCAAGTGACCCAACCTTGGATTGAGACATCATTGCATGACTACAGAATGTGTTATTTATTCTGTTTGTGCCCTTTTTAAACCTTTCATGATCAAGAGTAGTGTTTGCTGGCCTACCACACCGAAGGTGCAAAGTTCGAGTCCTAGAACATATAAGATCAAAAGTGGTTTCAAAACGAGGTCACCCCGTCGGCTGGGGTTTGGAAACCACTCCGAGTCTATTTCTGCCATGGAAGGCTTGTCAACAAAAATTCATCTGCCTTGCATATGCCGTTCGAAATTGGCAAAAAAACTGTAGATGATTCCAATTTTGTAGAAGAAATTAGAAGCAGCACACCAATTGGTAAAGAAGCTCGGTCTTAATCTCCTCAAAGGTATATATCGCCAAATATTTTTCTTTTCATGATCTAGAAATGGTATAATAACTTTTGTCCGTTGTTTCTAAGTATCACAAACGGAGAGATGACCGCATCATTAAGCGTGCCCAAGTGTTCAGGACAATGAGTTAAATCGATTTCGCCATATCCGTCTGTCCGCCTGCATATTTGAAGGCAAACTGGTTACTCAGGTTTAGAGATATATGGCTCAAATTTGGTATGCGTCCGCCAGATCGGCCCAATATAACATGTATCAATATACAATCGATTGTTCCGGTAAACGGATTTTGGACTATACTTCTGTAATTGAATAGCTATGAAGTAAAATTGGAGCAATTTTTGAAATTATTATATGTGTAATGTGGATAAAATAGTAAGATTAAACCAATACCACATATAACCTTACTATAATCGAACAAGCAAAATAACCTGAAATAACTGACGACAGCGAGGCGATCGTACTCTTTATCTATTATCTCATCCTTCTCACCTATATGCTAACACAGTTGAAAGAAATAGTTGAGAAATGTGGAATCTGCTATAACAAACTGCCATTGTTTGCCTCACTGTTGCCTGTTATTTTCTTGTGGATCTTAGGCAAGTTGGAATATACTACCAATTGAAGGAACTATAGACAATATTACTCCTAACCGATATTTTTTATGAGTTCTTCATTTTACAACACTTTACTAAAATCCCGTTTTAATGATGCATTTTAGATATTTGGGAAAGTATGGCGGATTTTTGGTACGTAAAAAATATTTCCGAATGGCAGCACTGACTGTGGAGTGAAGAAAGCGGGCTTGCTAAGCTGATGCTGTCGACTTTGATATTTCAACATATCCACATAAACATTGTGGGGATGCAACTTCTTGTAATATTTAAGTGGAGAAGATAGAAAAGAAGTAGCAGTAACAAGAGCGACAGACATTACATTCTTGCAAGCAACAGCAGTAGTCGCCTACTTGCCTAATGTGACTCGTTCCGGTGTGCGCTGTTGATGCTGCTGTGCTTTAATGCAAATCTCCATAGTTGTGTGGGTGTATGTATAGTAAATACATCCTTGCCAAGCATCAATGGGTAAAAATCTGGTTAAACAGTGAATCGAACGACACAAAAATGGATGAAAAAGTGGATACCTTTGTTTGGAATGGGTCATTTTAGACCACGGTCTGCAAAGGCTAAATACTTTTAGGCACTGCTGTTTTCCATACAATTTCCGTTATTCAAATAAACTCTTTCAGAAATCAACAAAAATGAATTTTTCATATTTTTCAGTTAAATTCCTTGTGTTACAAAATCGGGTAACAATGGGTACACATTTTCTAATATGATCGGATCTCTTTGCGTGCCTTGATAGATCTATAGATCAGGTTCCGAGCGTTATAAATGTTAGCGTTATTTCCTTCAGCCTAATATATGTATGTCAGTAAAGACATTTGGAGTTTTTTTGTTTCTGTTAGACCTAATCCAGTAAATGTTAAAAACATGCACCAAAATAAGAACTTTCTGAAAATTATTTGCTGTCAACAGCCGTTCCAGTGCAACTTGTTTCCTTAGTTTTTAGGCTTAAGTACGTTAAGAAACTCACGCTTCTAACTAGAAGTCTGAAAGCTCCAGCAAAACTGGAAATGTGAACGCAAAAAAGTCACACTATACTGGGTCTAGAGCTAGACAAGAGTTAGTTTATGAATCTTTAGATTCTTAGTCCCCTCTGTTGAGAGTTGGGCATGAAATAGTTATTTATTCGCAAAAAAAATTGCTAAGTGCTTTACTTAAATTTATGATAGTTCTTAGTTAAACAAATTTTAATTCTTTTGAGCTCAATGCTTTAACTAGCTCATCGATATGCCTTGTTGGGTTAGTTTCAGTAAAATACCCTTTCAGTGACTTATCCTGTTTTGAAGATTTAAAAAATGGATATCTATGCATACCCAGTGTGCTACGTATTGCTAGTCTTCATATAGAACTCTTAACCCACTTCACATAATTTATATGCCGTGCATTTCCTATTGGGTATTAATAAATATCTCTCAGCAAATATTATCAAGTTTCGCCGATGTTGATGGCTAGAATAAAAACATGATTTCTGAATTTCTTCATCTTTATCAACATATAACAATAATCATCATTATCGAGATACTACTAGAAATCATGCAGATGAGCTGCAGCGTTAACGCTTTGATGATTTACAGGGCTTTGCTAAGGACGCGCTAACAACGCAACGTTGGGGAGCGAATTTGCTTGTGGCATGGTTAAGCTTGATTGCACTTAACATTTCGCTGCACAAACGATGTTGGATCCCCAAAAAGGATTTTTAATGCAATGCAGGAGTGGTGTACCTTTTGAGAGGGAGGGGTGGATCATGCAGCCGATTCATATTTCAAATTCAAACGAAGATTTTTATACCAAAGGTTATCACACAAAAAAAAAAAGCAAAAAAAGTATTTAATGTAACTCCTGGGAGTTTGTATGAACTCACGTTACTAAGCCCCCCCATACAGCTTTCTTCAATTTTATTGCCTTTCGTTATTCGAGATTTATTTATAGCTGCGTGAAAAAGGTGTCAAGCCTAAACCGAATGACAGTGAGCTTGATACAAATTGCTACAAGCATAATAAAGCTCTGGTCACATTTCGCCCATATAATTAACAGCTGATAACACATTCATAAAAACGAAAATGTTTGGACTCTGTTTATTACCAGACAAGCTCATGCACAGTCGCTACTCCCTCTTTTATTAGTTCCGGTTAATACTGTATCAAATGCCAATTAAAATGACTTTAATGAATTATTATACTGCCGGTATGCCCACACAGAGCTATTCAAGAGCATGTGCAAGAACCTCCACCCCCTACATGCGTTAGTAGAGCCGTAAGTGTGTGCAGAAGTGAATAAATGAACGAAAGTGTTTTTAGTTAATTGCTTGAAAGGCGTCTAATTTTGTTTTTTGGCAAATAACCAACCAAACCCAGTTTGTCTAGTCAAAACTTTTTTATTTGCATTTTTATAATTGCGCAGAAAGTCCAATGAACTAGAAGAGACAAAGATATTTGTCTTTGAAGTATATTAGATACATATTTTTTTTAATTTAAAAAAAAACTTTAATACAAAAAGTTAACTCCAGCATTTTGAAATCCCGGAAACAGGTAAAATCACAAGATATAATTTGTTAGGCATGGTTTGAGTTAGAATAAATAATATTTAAAACATCGAAACTAACCAACTATAAGCCAAACATCTAAAAAAACATTTTAAAAAGTATGAGCGATTCGATATATTGCTGTTTAATTTATAACATAAGAGTATTGTTTTACCTTAATTAATTAACAAAGAACACATATTTCTATTAATTATGAGACAAGAGCAAAACTATGAAAATTCATATGGACTCGCACTACAAAGAGAATGTGATATGTGCATACTAGGGATGGCAGTACGGGGTTTTTTAAGGTACTGAAAAAAAGGGAAAAATTCTAGGGATTTTCGTTACTGGCACTATGCTACTAAAAATGATATACAGATATCGTTCAACGAATTAAGATGAAGTTGTGATTTTAATAATTTTCATTTAAAATATAGCGATTTCCATAACAGAAACCACATACAAAGAAATTTCAAAGTTTACACAATGTTCAGGAAAGTTAATTAAATTTTTAAAAATTCACATCGAAATTTCAATATTTTTGGAAGAATTTTTTTTATAGCTTATTCAATTTTAGCATAATAATGTGCAAGTTAGATATCATTGAATGATATTCAATTTAATTTCATTACTATTGTATCGAACACAGCTGTATTAAAAATTTATTTATGAAAATTATTTTAATTTATGTGTTGATGTGCAATATTTTTTAATATTTTAATTTTCTTTGTTGATTCTGTATATTAAAGTAACATGAGCCTTCTTAGCAACTAACTAGAAACTGGGTCTGCCGCATCCACTATCGAAAATTTGTCTTTTGTACAATATACAATTTCTTTATTAACCCTAGAAAGCTAACCTTCGCTCACTCCCTATAAAACCTAACCATTCGTAAAATACTTATTTCTAATATAGTTATTTAAGTTTTGGGGTAATTTTTTTTACGCATATGTGTACCAGTTTTTAATCCTCGAAATAAAACATTTTTTTTTATTATTTTGGAACAATTCTGATATATTTTTTCAAGTCTTTTAAAAAGGCAGTCTTAAAAAGAGAGAGAAAATGTTCAATTGCGTATTCGTCGATTCGACGAAGGTTACGTGTCTAGGGTTAAATGTAACATCTTCTATAACAAAAAATTAGTCAACGTTGATTTTAACTTTTCAAAATCATCATTTTTATGCCAGTTTTAATATTATCGGCCTGAAAAAACTTTTTTGCCATTAAAACACCCATTTTTCACAACAATTACAGTTTATCAAGATGATCCATTTTAAAAACTGCATAAAAACATTTCTTTGCAATTCGAAAAATTTGCTACAAAAACCCAAAATTTTGTGTAACTTCGTCTTGACTTCGCTATATTATTAATGGAGTAAATTTTTTTTTAAACAAAAAAAAAAAAAAAAAAGTAGTACTTAAAAAAAAATATTTAAAATAATAACGTTTTGAAAAAAAGTCCTATTTCAGAATTTGGATATAGAACACCCTATTTGAACGAAAACTCCATGTATATTCAACTGAGATAGAGCATGTTTGTATCAAATTCAAAGTTAGTATCTTGTTCACAAAATTCTAAAATAAGACGTTCTTCAAAAAAATGTCGAAATAGGGCGTTTTCGAAAAACTGTTTTAAGTAGGAGCTTTTCAAAAAAATATCTTGCAATGGGGCTATCTACCCCTGAGCCGTCGATTTGTTATATATTTTAAGGTTAAATAAACAAAACTGTTTGAGAATAGCGAATGTTAAAACAGATCCCGTAAATCCAGTGATTGTTAAATTCTAAAAGCTTGGCATCCCTAGTACATATATAACACCGGGAAAATGCAAGAGAGAGTAAGCAGCACTGGCGTAAAAAATGTCTAAGACGCCTGTCATCTCGCTCTTTCTCTTTTTTTATTCTATATAAAATAACTAGACGGCTTGAAAGAGTTTGACGAATTATTCTTTATGAGAAATTGTGCTTAACTATCTTCGTATAGATAATTTTAATTTCACTCAGTAAAGCCTAAAAATTACTTAGGCGGTATTCACATTTTCGGATAGGCGGTGTTGCAAGTTCAACAAAGATTTGTATTTGAGTGGGCAGCTTTCGGTACCTAAAAACCTTTGGATTGTATACATAACCTACAAATTTTTTAGTTCAAGAAAACCATGTTGAAAAAATTAAGAGCTCATATGCGCTGGACCTTCTTTTTATTTTTAGCAACGATTTTCTGAGTTTATCGCGAAGCTATTAAGCAATGGTTAAAATTGTTAAATATAGGGAAACAGTTGTTAAAACTACCGGTTATAGAAAACGTAAATACAAATAAAGTGCTTGCCCATAAAAATTCTTCGACTTTAAAAGCTTCGACGTTTATGTGACCACAAAAAACTAATTTTATTTCGTTTTAGTTCATAGATATCAGGAATTCTAAGTCGGTCCTTGTCTAATAACAAAGGAACAGTCGGTCCACATTAAATATATATTATTCCTACCGAATTCTCTTGAAATCTAGAATATCGAATCTAACTTTCTGTTAAAAGTCTTTTTTTTTACATTTATTTCAATTTTATTTTAAAACAAAGAATGTAAGAAAATTTACAAAATTGTTTTCAAAGCGGGAATAGAATATTTTTGCTCCTTAACTTTAATTTGTACATCCAGCAATGCATAAGTGAAATTTACATTCAATTCAAAACAACGGGGCTTGAGAAAAGCACCTACAAACATGTAGACAGAACTTTTGTACTGGTTTTAAAAAAAAAAATGATTTGAAAAAAAAAAAAGTGATTCGAAAGAGCTTTCGATTACATGAAATTGATTTTAAATAACTCCCGAAGGACTTTGTGGTACACTGTAAGTCTTAGGTTGATATAATTATTTAGTTAATTTTTTGCTCTGAAATTTCCTGCTCACCCCAATGTAGCTTGTAACGCTTGGATACATATATACATGCCTACTAATATCTTTAGCTCTGCTTGACTTACTTATTTTGTACTAAGAAATTGAGTGTAAATAGCAATAAATTATCTCTGAGTGCTTATAATAAAATCAAAACACTTTGTAGAAATTTAAATTGAGTTTGCTAGTAGCAATATGCCCTTAAAACAAGAGCAACAAAAAAAAAAACAGTAACAAGAACAAGAGCAATGATAGCAAACAATGAAATGTTGAAGAAATGTCAAGTCTTGATAAAAGTGTAACGCAATTAGTAGACAAAGTGTTGTTGCTTTTTGCTTTTTATTTATATTGAGGATGTCACGCAATATTGTACTACATATTTAGTAGATAAAAATATACTTATATAGGAGTATGTGGCATGTGAGTATCTGCGTAAGTACACCGATAATTGTTCGCGTGTAAAATGCCTGAATAGCAAAGACGACAGCTGGCGCGTGACATTCATTTTCTGGGCTACAAATATACCAAGTCAATGGGTAAACTATGCTAGCAGCACAGGCTCGTGAGTCAATGAGTAGTTAGTCAGTCAGTCGGGTCGCTTGTAAAGTGTTTTAGCATGTATGCGCTAAAATATGTCTGTGTATTAGTGTAATTAGCTCGCAGAGCCAACGATAGGCAGGCAGCCAGGTGAAGTAGATAGCGATATCTGGTGCCGATGGTATATTATTGAATGTTCAGCCGAATGGAACACTGAATGTGTACATTAGACTGGGCCAAATATTTTTTTTTTATTTATAATGAATTACATTTTTCTGAATGGCAAAAAAAAAATCCGCATATTAATTTTTAGAGGTCTAACAACTCCTCTTAAACTATAAAATTCCATTTAAGAATCTGTATTTCTCTTTTTTCTATATTGATTTTTGCGTTTTTACCAAATTCATACAGTAAAAACGTTAAATAAGGAAACCCTACCAATTTTTAAAGCTTTATTGCTTTTAAACGACTCATCTGACGAAAAATTTCATTTAGCACTTTTTTGTGGGGAATTCAACGGAGTTGGCAGCTATTTTTTTAATTTAGTAAATTCTCAAAAATAAAAGCAGTTCTATAAATCTAAATTTGCAATGACTTCTAAAAAAATATATATATATTAAGTTCTAATACTTCTACAGCATTTTTTCGCCATTCTGAAATATAACATAAATTTGATTTAAAAAAGTTTTTTTTTTGGCTCAGTCTATTGTGCATACATGCAGTCGCAAAAAAAAAAGTTGAACTCATATTTCATGAACTTACATTTTTATTAAAAGAAAAATAAAGATTTAGTTCTTAAACTAAACTCTTCCAGGACGACAATTTGTAGGATTCGAGGCGGATGTGCCAAGAAACTCGATTAGCCTATGCCACGAAGTGTCGGATTGCCAACTATCAGAGAAAGTAACAATGCTTGAATCGCTCATGGTAATTGCCCCTCCCGGAAATCCGTATTCGTCGATCAATTGCACATTCTTTGGATACTAGAATTTGTTTTACAGAAAGTAGCGTTTTGCCTAAAGGCAAGCACATAACACGACCAAAGGCTTAGCACAATCCTGAACAACCCTACTATGCAAAAGTACGCAATTTATATGATGGTCCATGGGTTCGAGAGTATAATTGGAGTGAGAAGAAGTTCTTCCAGCGAAACATATATATGATCAGAATAATGTAAGTGTTGCACACATCATTAGAAACAGGGCTTCGCACACGGGACTCGAGTTAAAGGGTGGACTAAAACGTGTATCTGATTTTTATAATTAGAGTATCACACTTTATACTCATCATCTCATCAAAGCTACATATGTCATTTTAGCCATCTCAGTAACGCCAACTTCGCTGGACGAACTTTAGTTATGCTGTGGTGAAGTAGAAAGAGAGAGAGATATAGAAAGAGAGCACCATATATAATAATGCTAAAAATTAAGGTGGAAAGAGAATAAGAGAGAAATAGGTTGAGAGAAGCCCCAACATAGGGGAGACGAAACAAGAGTAAGGGAAAAGGCTGAAATATAACCAGGAAATATACAAAAGATGAAGATGAAGTGGGGATATGATTCAAAGTTGAATATAGTCTCAGCTGTATAAGGAGTAAGGGGAGAGACGTTTCTTCGGGTTTCTTCGTTACCACAACAACAACAACAACAACGTTTCTTGTAAGCGCCAAACGGAATAAATGTGGTGATAGTTTTGGGGAAAGCAGAGATGTAGAGAGGGAGAAGAAGAGTGACCAAATGAAAGGATTGAGGGCAACAGAGTGTGGTTAAATGATTTTTATAATAAATAATAAATAAAATCTTGTTTAATTTGTAGTGCTATTATTTTGCCCATCACAGTACACAACAATCTAGGTACCCAAGTATTGAAAGCATTAAAAAAGATAATTTTTGCATTTCTCAAAAATTTTGTTATCAAGAAAATGACAAAGAAAGCAAATCAAAGCGCACAAGCAACAATCGGCATGAGCTACCTAAATTTTACTTTGCCATTACTGCCTGAACTAATACCTGAACTAATATGCTAGCTAAGAAATGGCTAATGAACTGCGGAAGAGAGCAGCAAAGGGTGGTTTGCTATCTATCGTATTTGCACTTTGTAGTGGGTCGAGGTCGCTGTAACAGATATAAGAAAGCATTAAATAAATAAAGAAGAATTAGTTATCGATTTTATTGTTTTGTTCTACTGTCATTATGTCTCTTATTTGCACTTCGTTTTTGTGACTTTCACGTTTTTTCTTTTCATTTTGTTGTTGTTTCCATTGCATCACTTTGTTGCTTCATAATAAAGTTACTGACACTCTGATAGCAAAGGCATTTGGAATCAATTTAGTGAATAATTACAAAGGCAATAGGTGACTTGTAAAGCATTATTGGTGCTATTGTTATTTTTGTTTTGTGATAAGCAATACTCGTACACTTGCATATATGAGACTTTTAAATGAGTAGCAGGATTCGTACTTTACTCGAAATTATAGTACTAGTTTATCTACTACATTTTTGAGACGACTAAAATTAACTACTACTGTACTTGAGAACTCTTTGCACCAAGCAGCTTTGCAACTAACTCCAATGCAAACAGGTTTATTAGGCTTGAAGTACTTTCTTTTGCTCAGATTAGAAGAAGTTAATGCTGAATCTTTTAGTAGGAGCTAAGATGTAGTTATTAATGAGTAGTATAGGTATTTAAGAAAAATGCTTATTATAACAATATAAGCCAAAAAGGAATATTTTAAAATGTTTTCTGTCTGCCTGTCTCTAGGTTTGTGCGGACATCACTTAAAAACCACAGTATAGAATCGAATGCTATTTTCAGCAATGTATTGCCCGATATGTAACTTTAAGTTATTGATCTAGCTTAATGCTTAAAAATATTTTTTATTCGCTGTACAAGGTGTTGGCATAAAAAGTCGGTAGAATATTTTTATATATATATAACGAAATTGGAACAAGCCGATGTCTGCTCATACTTGACTGTACGTAAAAATATTTATGGAAGATATTTATTAGATCAACAGAAGCCGAAGGCACAATTATTTGCATTCAGTGTCAGAATTTGTATCGCTTAGAGTGATCTGCTGGCTCGAACCAAAACCAGGCGTTGTAACCTTTATACATAGCTCTTCAACATTGCAGCAATTGCCTAGCGATCCAAGCTCGAAAAGTACCATTCAAAAATACAAAGTATTTGAACCAAATCTACTACCCTACTGCCTATTTGACTACGATTTTTTCCAAAATCTACTGCGCAATGATAATTTTCAAGTCCGAACTCTCTTGAGTGACCTTGTCGCCAGATTGGTTTTCTTTTGATTTGTTGTAGAACATGTTTATATTTATGGCAATTCACAATTGCTTGCTGCAAATGAGGCAAATCTAGTTTTTGTTGAGTAATTAGTACAAGATACAGATTGTTATCATGAGAGTAAAAGTCTAAATTAAAAATGTCTGCTTTTTATTGATTACATATTTGTGATGAGTTATGATTGAATTGAGTTACGCGGCTTCATGGTTACAGGGTTCCATTTACTGAAGCGGGGAGGGGTGTATATGAACTTAAAGATGTTAAGTATTTTTTTTTTTACTTTTCGTATAACTCATTTTTAAATTAGGTGTGTAGATATGTATTTTGAGTTTGTTTTTGCTTTTGGTAAGAACTCAATATTTATCATATCAATTGCTTAAATGGAGTGCTATGTAATGTTAATGTTGATAATGATGGCAAACACGAACGATGACAGCAAATCCACCCACATCACACCTACATATACCGCCGTTCTATACCTGAAGATAAAGCGTTGTCAAAGTGACAAACAGTGCGTGCAATGATAAAGACAAAAGCATTTTCATAGCAATGACGAGAAAAAGGCAGCTGAAATGTTACACTTAATAACATTGCGATGCCAAAGCAGTGTGCACAGTGTGTTGAGGTCGAAAAGGAAGAAAAAAAAAAAATTCTGAAAAATGTATTAAAAATTTTTATTTTTAATTTTTAGCCCCAAATTCATAAAATATCAAATATGTTTTTAAAACTTTTATGTTGTTGTTGTTGTTGTAGCCATAGTTAGCCTTCCTAACTATTACCTGCCTTATCTAACATTGTCATCGAGCTCTTCTAACGCGAGTTCCAGAAACCTCGCGGCTTCAACCGGGTTGGACCATAGTGATATTGCTGTTAGAAGAGTAGGCTCAGTTGAGCAGATAAAAAGATGGTTAGTGTCATGGTGAGATACGCCGCATGCCGGTCACGCATTTGTCATGTTAGGGTTCAGTTTGGATAGATAAGAGTTTAACCTGTTACAGTATTCAGAACGAAGTTGGGCCAGCATGACCTTTTTCGCCCTAGCAAGTTCGAGTTCTTCTTCGGCAACAGGTGGACCTTGTGCTTGAATAACGGCGTTCACTGCACGAGAGCTGACAAAGGAGTTTACCTACTCTGTGTAGATAAGTCTCAGTTAAAATTTTTATGATTGTAAATTTGTATTTAAATTTCATTTTACAAAGCATTGTAAATCTATTTAAATTTTGATGAATATGAGATTTATAGTTTTAGCTACAATCGTTTATCGCTTTTAGAAAACTAATGTATGGACGGCTGATTGCATCATTCTCATTCTACTTCGAAATATTAAAAAAATCCCCCGGTTTGAAGACCGTTTTATCTGAGAAGAAAGCCATATCTCATAATAAGTTTCAAAAATGCCCATATAAATAAAATTTCAATACATTCTCAGCTGAGATCAGGCATTTTCGAAATATGTACTGAATAAACTGAATATAATATATTTTTTAAGTTTATGGGTATATGTATTTATTTATAGCAAAAAGAGAAGCTCCTAACACAATAAATACTACTCACCTTTGAGCCGAAGAGCCTCAAAAATTACATTATAGGCAGCCTTAGAATCTAACTCAAAATTGTGAAGGGTCTACAAGCTAAAAGAATCTTAAATTCAGATTCTGCACATCAAAATACATGATACTTCGTGATTATGGTACTTTTTAGCAATTTTTTTCTGACGAGCTTAAATATTTTCTTACTTATTTAAAAAAAATTCCAAAACAAAAAACCTTTACAAAAATCATGTCTAAAGAACTTAAGTTTAAGGCCCTATTATATTATATTTGAAGTGACTATCAAACTGTATGCTCAGTGGCTATCAAAAATGCTTTAAAATTTCGAGCATTTTCCATAATTTCATAAAACTTTATGTTGGGCTCGAATATATTAGTTAAAGATAAAATGTGTAATTGTCCAACTTAAGCATTAATATATATGCGCTTACAAGGGTTAATTCTAATTCACCACAAAGGAGTTAATAGAAAACGTCATTTCTTATTATGCTTATTATACTTCTCCTTTCAGTTTTTTACTCGTTCGTTAACTTTTCTACCGCCTGCTTATAAGTTTTTACGCATAAAATTTGTAATACTTAAAATGAAATAGAGATCGCCCAATGGTTGAAATTCAACCACAAAACTTTATTTTATTATAATTACTTTTAATTTATTTTGTTGGTTTATATTTTATTCTTATCTTTTCTTGCTATTCCTTTTCTCTTCTTTCCTTTTCTGTCCTTTGCTTTCCTTTCATTTCCTTTCCATCCCTTTCCTTTCCTTTGTTTGTTTGGGCATATTCTGACCCCTAACCCGCAAGGGTTTCCTTTCCTTTCCTTTTTTCCCCTTTTTTTCTTTCCTTTTCTTTTCTTTCCCTTCCCTCGCTTTCTTTAAATAAATTCTGTTTTATTTTTCTTATTAAATTTCAACTCACACCATCCCAACCACAAATACAAAAACAAAACTATCTCCGGTGTTGAATACTCTTTATGAATAATCATTTATTTTGTTTTTGTAAACACTGTTTGTAGGCATAATCAATGAAGTTTACATATTTGCTCGTGCTCTCAGGAGAGCCGCAACAATAAAAAAAAAACTAAAGCAAGTGCGAATACTTGTTTTTCATTGGTCAACTACCAACTCTTCGCACTCACAGTGAGAGCCGATCACACGAGTAATACAAAAACATGCATAACATGTCTACTCACACAAATACGGCTCTATAGTGTCAATACATGTTTGGCATATGTGTTGGTGTACTTTTAAACTAATTTTTCACTATTATAATACATTTTTTTTTTAAAGTTTTTTTGACTGACGGTACTGCAGTTTGGCAATACTTATCCTTGCATATTTAATTGTTATTACCATAAATGTATAGTTTGGCCATAAAGTGGGAGAATTTCAACTCAACTTGCGCATTTATATTATAGATTATTAAAGTTATTAAATTACATCGTAAATATTAAACCGCGACTTTTTTTTTTGAAAAGCAACAATCAACTACTGCCGGGAAGTTCTGCCTCATCAGCATTTGGGAAAACATCGCAACACTTAATTTACAGTTTTTGTATTAAATATTGACACATATTTTAATAGAAAATTAGTTCAAATAATTTTACTAAAGCCAAAATCAATAAATATCAATGAAAAGTTAATTTTATCAATTTCGAGTACAAAACAAATACACTGTGTCCTAACTGCACCCCAAAAAGCAAACAACAATGAGAACGGCAAAACGATTTGGGCCAACGCGAAGAGCATAACAATACGAGCACACCGACAGCATAACAGGCAACATTGTTAGCAGCAGAGATCGCAAGCATTATGAGCAGAGGCAGCGACAGTGACTGCGCTGCCTTTATAAACACAATCAATGCTCCACGTCTGTGACTGACACTACTCGCCTTAAAATATGCTTTGTACGTTGAGCGCTTGAACAGCGCTGTCAACAGTATGCGCAATAGAGCGTCATACGCCGTGGTGATTCGGCTCTTCAACTCTCTATGGTTTATCACCACAAGAAAGCCCCCTCGAACAGCATATGTACACACACAAACACATGCAAGTATTTATCAGTTGAGTGTGGATTTTGCAGTTGTTTAACTGTGCGAGTTGTTGAGAGTGCATCGCTTAACCAGTGCTCAACAGCGCTGTGCACGTTTGGGCAGCTACAATTCAGTCAGTAGTGTCGGCAGGCAATCAGTTGTTTTTCGTATCTACAGCGAGTTGGTGGATAAAATTAAACGCGAATGCTAACAAGATTTAACATAACATAAATGATACAAATTTAAATACATATTTGTATTTTTGTGTGTGCTGTTATTTATTGTAATTCTAATTGGATGTGCGCGCTTATATTTGTGGGTGTATATGTGCGACATAGCACATTAGAATTCATAACAAACCAAAAAATTCAATAAAAATCAGTAAAACATTTTGAGAATTCAAAATATTTTTTTTTTTTTTTGACTAGATACGCTAATAAAAAAATTTGAAGCGCAGTGTGAGGGGTAAGCTTAAGTGTGGTAGATGAAAATAATGTAATGTTTTGTTTTCAAGAAAAATTAGAATAACGTGACAGATAAGTTGTTGTGTGCGAATTTTTTTGATAATATAAATTGTGGAAACAAATATTTTTTATGATATTAAATAGTAAAGTATAAGTATAAAAAATCGAGAGTCAAGAAAGCACAAAATTAAAACATCTATATTTGTTTAAGCCACATAAGCTGTGATTATTTCCTTCGCTTATTTCATCTGCTTTGCATGCTATTATAATTCGCAATCAAATTATGAAATACTATAAAGATATAGTTAATGTTTGGAATCTCTATTCGGGGGCTTTCACAGCGAAAATGAGGAGGTCAATCCGGCGCTAATACGTTGGAGCCCCAATTGCTTGCCACTAACCAATACGTACAAGGTGTAACAGGTGCCCCGCGCACCCCTTTCTACACTCCGAACAATTAATAAAATAATATACAAAAAATAATTTAGATAAGCTACAACAAAGATTAGATATTATTATCATGCACATTTTTACATACAATTTTATATGTTTCTTCAGTTTAAAGTTCAGACTACTGTATACCGAAGTGCTGTTTCGAGAAGAAATATGACATTACAATTTTGGAAAGAGAATACTGGCATAGAGGACCTGCTTCGCTTGCCTGACCACTGTAGTTTCCTTTAGGTAGAAGTGGTGGCTATATAGGAAATCGTAGAAATACCAAAGATAAGGAATATCAATTCCGTCGAGATCTTCATCTTTTCAGATAGCCAAGCAGCTGGGAGCTCACACATGTAAATCCAGGGCTGTGGAGGTTTGCTGCAAATCTCAAATGAAGATAGTTGAGCAACCCCCGATTTAACTGTTATGGGTGACTGCACACTGTGGTATGCCCCGAAATGAGACAGCAGTCAGCTAGCTAGAGGGGGCCATATCGCTACGCTTTCACAGTCTAAGTAAGCCGCTCGTTACCAGCAACTTCTTAATGAGAAATACAAGGTGGCGCAAAAGTAAGCTTCCGATGTTCAGCATATCGGTTGTGGCACGTGCAGTGTGTGCTGTTGCACCGTCTTGTTGGAACCACATGTTTTCCAATCCCGGGGTCGCCCCTCGGCAGTGGTTTGGCAAACTCTCCGAGTGTATTTCTGCCATGACAGGCTTCTCAGCAAAAATTCGTCTTCTTTGTAGATGCCGTTCGGAGTCGGCAAAAAACTGTAGGTCCCACCAATTTGTAGGGAAAATTCAAATCGGCACACCACAAATTGGAAGAGAAGCTTGGCGCAAAAATCTCTTAGGAGGTTTATGATGATATACCTGTTGTATATCGCGCCATAGAGAGAGAGAGTTGTCATTATTGAGCCAAAAGAATCCAAAGCAATAGTTTTAAGAATTTTTGTCTGTATGTTTGGGTGGGTAACTAGACGTCTGACTTAAAATTTAAGATATACCTCATTTCGATAGCTCGGGCCGTTGATGTCAACTAGTTTCAAAGATATAATGATTCAAATTATTGGATTCAAAATTGGTTTCAGTCTATTATAAATTTTGAGCCGCAACGAAGCGTGGCCGTGCTTCCTAGTCTTTGATAAACCCACAGAATATACTATGCTTTGCGGAATCCACAGAGTAATTTGACTAGGTGGTTATTAGATCATCGTGGTATCCAAACGTGCTTATGTGTGCTGGTGTGAAAACTAGCAGAGACTGCAACTTAAACTAAATTTGTTAAAATGTAACAAACCTTAAGCTAGCAAGGGTATTATGAGAGGCTCGAAACAAAAGAGAACTAAATATTTAAAGATATTTTCAAAACGGTGCACCTCACATAAGTCATAATAATTTGTAGTATTCCCAAAATACCTTTTGAAATAATCAAAATTGCGTAATTATAAAATCATTTCTGAAAAAACACCGAAAAGCTCGTTTGTTCCCACCTAAACTTTGTATGGTAATCAAAACAGAAAAAAAAACATTACCTCATATCTTCTAGCAAATAAAAGTGTTATTGTTAAAAAAATACACTTGATAAGCAGATAAGATTTAATTAGCAAACAGTGGGCTCAATTGAAGATAAAAAGTCAGCTGGTGTTATAAAAGAAAAATATATTTTGTTATTTGAAATTTTCTAGAAATTTGCACACTTTTCTTCAGCAAACTAAAAGAATAGAGATAAAAATTACTAAACTAATTTTTGTTACGCTTTGTTTTTGTTTAGGCTTAAAAACAATAAAGCAGTCTCAAGTTTATGACATAGACGCAGCAAACGTCACGACTTAAGCTGATTGCGCAGCTGTTATTTAACAACAAAAACAAAAAACGAAAAGTTAAGAAGACAATTGGATAAGCAAACTTGTATCAAGAGCAAGTTGGTAACTTAAAAACAGAAAATGCAAAATTAAAAAAAAAATCAAAAAAGAAACTAACAACCATAACCAGCAGCAAGTGGCAGCATTAATTACAACCAAAAATTTTTTATTTTTTTTTAAATCAAATATAAAATATTGTCAAACAAAACAGTGATTCCATCAACAATTAAAATCAGTGTAAAAAGCTACAAAGTGCAAGTTACAAAGTAATAAAATACAGAAAAATATTACAGCAGAGCATCTTAAAAGAGCTTGCAAAACAACTGTTAATGGCTCAATAAATTACAGCTGCTTATATACAAGGTGAGTACGAAATATGTATGTATAGTTTAGGAAAAAAGTTATTGAAATTTGTGTGCTATAAATTTAAAAAAAGAAAAATAATAAATTAAAAAAAAAAATGAAATAAAACAACACAAACTTTATTGAAAGTTGCGTATCTAATGAATCAGGAAGTTTCAGACGCAAAATGCCTTGACACCAATGCTCTCTGTAACGACTGTATTAAAAGCAAACAAAAAAGCCTAGATAGCAAAACAACAACAACAGCGTTCATTAAAAACAATTCGCAAAGTGGCACAAGCTATTAAATCCATGCGCTCTTTTATTTTTTGTTTTTGTGCCTATGCAAATTGTTGTTGCCGAACGCCTTCTAACTAACCAAACATTTTTATTCGCAGCTTTTCTAAATTTTTTTTTTGTTTTTTTTTTCTCATCCTTCCTTTCATTTCGCTTTTATGCTCCCATTTATATAGTGCTTGCACACGCTTCTAAACACTAACATTCTTTTAGATACTCACAAACAAAAAAAATGAAAATAAAAAAACGGAAATAAAAAAATCGCAACCGATAAAAACATTGCAATATATACACATATGTTAGCCACATTTGCAGGCAACAACAATATACATAGAGCAGAGGCTGTATGACTGCTCTTGAACCTCTCACGTGCCGCTCACGTGCCTTTAATGGGGCTCTCAAATAAGCGCTCCCATAAGTGTTCGAACTGCTAACATTTTTTAGTATTAAAATTTTATAAAAAATACTAAGCAAATAGTAGCATGAAAGGAGCATAAAAATGCGAGTAAAACAAAGTGCAGTTTATAATTTTTTGAACCAAGGAAACGGTTAGAAGTATGGTTTGTGGCATTGAATTTTTTCTGCAAAATCTGAAGCTTGACTTATTTAACCTAGTTTTTACACAATCTGGTCTTGTATCAGCCAAAATACGACGTTTCAGCTACTTATTAACTAAATCGAGAGGTGTTTCAGCATGCGTACAGTGATTTTTAATACAATTTAACACCTTTAACAGGTCTTGAGGTCGTCAAACATACAAAATATGTAGTTCAAGCACTTTTTAAAACAAGTTAGACCGATGCTAGAATTCTGCTCAGTTGCCTGGTACCTGAGCTACCAGATCAATATACATCGACTCGAATCAGTTCAGGAGAAATTCATAAAGTTTCGCTTCCTTAGCTCCCCTTCACTTATCATCTTAAATTTACTAACTTTCCCACCTTTCCAGTAGTAGAGAAGCGGTTTGGATAATATTTATGATTAAATCACTAAACGGTTTGATCTCTGGTCCATTTCTGCTGAGCGAAGTAAAGTTGAAAGTTTCTGCTTCCTATTTAGGCTTGCAGTGACTGATTATTGTTATAGGTCTATTTCAACTTTTCCTGTAATTTATAACATGGAAAAGAGAACAGAGCTATTATTAGAAGTTACTAGCCAGCGGCGGGCTGCTTTCTATAATAACAGAATTTTTGTATTGAGTAATTTAAATAGTGTATAAATGGTCTGGTATTGTTTGCAGTACAGCGGAAACAATTTGAAAACTGATTTTTTTAAATATTGAAATCATTCTGGAATATGCAGAGGTCGAAGACCACAGCTTGAAAAAAAAGAACATACATACATATATACATCAACAGCCCTTAATAGCTATTTGTTTAACCGTATAAACGATTTTGACCTTCCAAAAAAACTCTATAATTTTACTCTCATTAGAAGTTTCAGTTGGCTCTTCGTTTTCGATTAGCTCATAGGAGAGTTATTTTTCTTAAACAAATTTCAGATTTGATAAATGTTGATTTTTTTTACTTGATAAGAGTATTTGAAAATTAAATAAAAAAAGACAATTCTAAACCCTTTAATTAGAAAATGTTCTTTAGCTTCATTCCCGATTTAACAGAAACCTATTATTTAACGTAATAACCTGACAATTAAATACTACTACTTTTTTTTTCAAATTATTGTGAAATAAATTTACTTTCCTCATAAAATTACAGAAATGGTAAATTTTCGAGTTTGCTTGGTAAAAGTAAATTCAAAATTTACTAGTAGAACGAAAGTGACAGATCTACTACTTTAGTTGCAGAAGTCCGAACGCTAGCTGTCAAGACATGTTGCTACTGGTTTTCTATGCACTGCTTATATTCCCACTCTCAGCTTTTTTTAATTGCGCCATTTAAAGCTGGTCAGTGTTGCTTTGCTAGGTTTGGCGCATGCGCTGATTTTTGAGCTTTTATTTGGGGTTTGTAGAATGCCAAATGGGCATTCTTTTTTTTTTAAATATTAAGGTAGAGTTTATAAGTTTTAATTTTAAAACTAGGCTTGGTTACATGGACCAAACATTTAAGGAAAGCCAGGCATAACATCTAGTATACAAACAAAATATAAAATATCAATGTGACACAGTACCAACTTAAAGGTTAAATAAGCACGAAATTACACGGGTTCCAAATGGGCTTCAGTAGTGTTATTTAAAGTGATGTCGGAATGGGAAACTGAGGGCCTATTTGTGTGAACTTTCTGGGGGAAACTGGGGTTCTCAGTTTTAGGTAAGAAAAAGAGATTGGATTATTTCTTATCGGCGCTCATAATTGGCTCTGTTGTGGCTTTCTGATTTGAACTATTTCGAATTTTTTTTCGTTAATATCACCTTCTTTACTCCCTCCCCCCCCTTTCTTTAAACTATGTTTCATATTAACCAAAGAGAGCAGCGTTGATTTGCGCCGGCGTGCTCTTCAAGCTATTGACTTTTCTCAAGTGTTTTTCCTGCCAAATAAATATTTTCAGTTTTTTTGCAGTGTTTTCTTCAATTAACTTTTTTGAACATATTTCTTGGTGAAAATTTAGCTTTAGCAATGTATTAAAGAAACAAGAAAATAATCAATAAAGTAATAAATATTTAGGAAAATTGCAAAGGAGTGGAAGACGAAAACGAAAATGTTGTGTAAGGCAATTTTCTGTGAACAGTGGTATTTGAACATTTTATGAGTTAGGCAGATAATAATATAACATAACAGAATAATAAGAAATATATGTGCATACATATGTACATATATACAAAAAACTTAATACTTCATAAAATGTTATCGGCCTGGTTTCTGGCCAAAAACACTGTCTGCTACTAAACTTTTTCTATTGCCAATTGTAAATATTGTCTGTGCAAATAATTGTTTTTCTACAATTTGATGTGGCATGTACACATTTTTATTTACATACGAGCGCATATTTGAGTGAATTTTTGTACTTTTACAAAACTACATTAATGCTATTATCGACTCACAAAATCATGTACATTGGGATAGTGTTGGCGTTGTGAATGTACCCTGTAGGGAAAATGCATGTGAGATCAAAACAAAAGTGTTTGTTGAAAATATATTTGAGACTCAATATTTAGTAGAAAAAACTAACAAAAACTACCGTATAATGGTGGTTGGAGGAATAGAGATAGATATTCCATATAGCAAATTTCTTAAGGTGGAAAGAGGAGTCGATTGGACCATGATCGTGCATCTTATTCGCTAAAAATTGGTACACAGATTACCATACTCGGGAAATTTCGAAATTTTATGTAAAAAATGTTTAAAATTTATTTTTTGTAATTTTTTTAATAAATTAAATTTTTAAACAAAAATTCGAATTTGCTGTACTAAAATTTATAAATTATGAAATTGCACACCCAAGAAATACAAATTTTTTTTTAAAAGATTTTAAAATGGGTTTTGTATTTGTTCAATATAAATTATTTAATTTTAAATAAAAAATTGTCTGCAAAGTTTCAATAGCTTTTCAACTGTTCGAATTTCGCATCTAAAAACCTATAAGGAATATTATTTTAAGACTGAGATAATTTTTTGGTTTTCTTTTAGTAGTTAAAACGCGTTAAGAAAAGAAAAACTTATTTCTGAAACACGTTTTTCAATGCTCAGCAAAATTCATCAGCCAAAAAATTCATTTCAAAATATTAAAAAAAATTTTTTTTTAAAGTTTTGAAATTTTTTGTAGTTTTAGTTTTTTTAATTGTTTAAAAATTGGCTTAAGTTTTGAAGTTTTGAATAATTAAAAACGAAAAAAAGGAAACATTTGACTTTTTTCAAAAACGCTTTTCAATTCATCAACAAAAAAAGAAGGCTTTAAATATTTTTTTGATTTTTGATTGTTTAAAAATTTGCTTAAATTTAATAATAGGTTTTAAAATTTGAATAATTAAAACGAAAAAAGGGCACATTCGATTTTTTTTAAAAACGTTTTTCAATTCATCAACAAAAAAAGTTTAAAAAATGTTTTGGAAAAATTTTTGAAATAAAGTTTTGAAGTATTTTTTTTTAATTTTTGAAATAAGGTTTATTTTTGAAAAATTGTTTTAAGTTTAATAATAAGTTTTTGAAATTTTGAATCATTGAAAAACGACAAAAAAATGTTTACGTTTTTCAATTCATCTATAAAAAAACATTTAAAAATGTTTTTAAAAAATTTTGCAATGAAGTGGTTTTATTTAGTTCTTGAAATTAGGTAAAGTTTTGCAATTTTTGAAAAAAATTGTATCTTGTATTTTTATGATTTTGATATTATAATATTGTTTTGTTGTTTTTATACCAATTAAAACTAGCTAAAAATAGAAAAATTGTATTTTTCAAAAACGTGTCTCAATACTCAGTGAAATTCAGTGTAATCGAAACATTTGAAATTTGTTTTAAAAAAGTTTTTTTCTGAATATTCAAATTCCATATTTTTAATTTGAAACAATATTTTGCTTATTTTTTACGCTAAGAAAACGACAAATTGTATTTTTAAAAAACGATTTTCATTACTAAGCAAAATTAGTATACATATGAATCAAAAAACTGCATAACCGAAAATTTTAAAACTAAATTTTGAAAAAAGTTTCGAAATTGTTTATATATTTAAACTTTGCGGATTCTGTAATTGATATAAGGGTTCGCTTACTGTTTTGTTTTTAAAATGCTAAGAAAATTTAAAATTATATTTTTCAAAAGTGTATGCAGTTTTGAAATGTTTGCTAGTATACTATGTTTCAAAAATTGGAAATAATTTCAGCTTCAACACCAATTTTTATTTTGTACCATGATTTTGAAACATGTTTTTTTTTAAATACCCTGAACAGTTTAACACCTTCTATGTCAGAAATATATTTCACATCACTTCATTTTAGTAAACTCCATTTTTCCAGTTAATAACTTAGTCAATAAACTCATCATATAACAAACAACCAGCATTTCCTACCGGCCTCATCTCTACCCACAAGTGCTATTTTCGGACAACGATTTGTTTGCTTGTGCATCGCTTTGTGAGTGCATTGAACCATCTGCTAGTTGAAATATCTTGTCGGCGGCATGCGATATTTAATTTTTGCCATTGCTGCTCTGAACATTTTCACGTCGACAATTTACAATCATGCAATCAGCTACATTAACTCGTCGGTGTAGAGTTAGCAACCATCAAAATAAATTCATGTAGCAGATACACACACACACACACACACACTCAAGTTGATATAATGAATGCTATTTGCCAAGCATTTATCTTTCATAAATATTTAATGTGAACATGTTTTGCACCTCCACTTAGTTGCCCGTTGATTGCAAGTTGCCGGCCGCTCGCACCGCACTGTCAGCGCATGCTACAAATGAATTTAGTAGCAATTTTATAGAGTACAAATATGCAAATGTACGAATCAGAGAAATATGCAAAAATATCCACTTTTTTTTTAATTCGAATTTATCAACAACGCTTATAAATAACTTGTTCATCTTATCATTGCGCTCTGTTGTACAGCTTTTTATTTTTTTGTAGGTAATGAGTGTATTTTGTGATTGCGCGCCGGCAAATCATACAGATCTGGTTTAAATTTTTTTAAATTTAATCACCCTTTTTTATAATTAAAATCGTTTTTTTGACTCTTTAATGGTGTTTACGCTTAGGGCCAGGTCTATATCAAGGTCGATCAAAGGCCAAACACCTTTCTCTGTATGATATATGTTTGACTTGTAACAGATTTTGATGAACAATCCAGAAATTTCGTGTTAATACAGAAAAGCTTCGATCTTTCGAAACGCTTGAGGTCACATCCTTTTAATTCTTTTTTTATAATATCTACTTCTTAGAAATATTCCTAGACCAAATATGTTTAGAACTGTTTGGTTGTAATTTTCCAGGATGGAGTATAATAAAACTATAAGTTAGGAGCAATCTATAGCTTCCTTGTCAGGCAGCTACCTGCTATATAACCATTCACATAACCACTACGTCTAACGATAGTGCGTGTTACTTCTCTTAGGTAGTACACTGTACAAAATTTGAGTCAAAATTTGAAGCTTTTTTGACCACATATATTACAAAACCAAATTTTGGTTTGAAATTTGAGCTAGTCCATTTTTATAAGAAATGTGATGGCAAAGGTTTCAATTTTAAACCAAAAAAGTCATGTCAATTAAAAAAAAATTACTTGCAGTATTCGAAACGAAGTGCGCTGTATAAGCGTGGAATGCTCTACCCACTGAGATATAAAATATAAAAATGTGTAAAAGAAAATTTAACGACTGTCATAATCAATGTCAAATAGCTGTCAGAGAGAAAAAAAAAAAAAATTTCTCTGCTTTTATCGACTTAGCCTAAAACATATTTTAAGATTTAAAACTTTCCGGCAGTTTTTATTCGTCATTTCGTGGCTAGATAAAATTTATTCGCGCAATTTTGGTTGCTTTCTCACAAACGACAAGTACACATTTATTTTCCAAGGAAATTCCAAATTTTGAAAAAAAATACTTTTTTGAAAAATAAAATAAAAAAAATTGTTTTTTTCAAAATTTAGAATTTCCTCTCAAAAATTAAATGTGAACTTGTCGTTTGTGAGAAAGCAGCCAAAATTCGGAGAACAAATTTTATTAAGTCAATAAGTGCTCACGAAAAAAAAGGGTTTTTATCAGTTTTGTTTTGAAATTTGAACACAAAGAAATTAAAAGTCTTAGTAAGTAATTGAAAAAATTGGCATTTACTACCAAAAATTAAAAAAGAAAACGTGTTAAACTGATGAATGGATTGTAATTTAAGCAAAACTTTATAGGCGTGCACATAACTTGGAACATGACAACCCTGCTGGGGAAATCAATAACTACCCTACCAGGTAGCTACCTGTTATATAACCAGTCACATAATCATCACATAACCACTACGTCTAACCATTATGTGAGTTAGTTTTTTGCGACAATATTTTCAGGATAATATGACAAATTGAAAGATTTTTCTGGCTCAGTAACAGAGCTATAGTTCTAAAAAATGACTAGTTCGATCTAACTAGTTAAAAAAATAAATAATTTCCCTACTACTACGCAGGCTGAGTGGAAGCTTAGCTTATTTCGGCTGACGTTTTGTAGGCGCCCTGTGACAGAATTCGTAGAATTTTTTCTTTGTTAAAACATCGTCATTTGGATGATAGATAAAATTTTCAAATCGAAAGCAACAAAAAAATAAGTCGCTAAGTGCTTAAGAAAAAAAAATATCAGAATTACTTTATTTTAGCTATCTTGATATGAATTCAATACATTTTCAGGTTAGATATGGAGTTTATGAGAAAAACTCAGCCATAGAACGCTTTTAAAAAAATTCTGAGATGAGATTGGGCATTCTTAAATAGTTCGCTAAGAGTTTTCGAACGAATAGTGAGTATGGGTTTAGTAAGGTTAGACTAGAATCAATAAACAAAGATGATAGTCTGATTCTGAAGCAATGAAATAGCACCAATTAACGAATTAAATCAAGATTGTGGCATCCAGCAGTGGCACAAATCGCGCAGAATAAGACCAATAACTGTGTCATTTTGAACTGTTTCGCTTCACCGGTTCAGCACGAAATTTTTTTCCTACAGGGTAGCGACTCCACCACATGCAGGCTCAACTGAGCTTGAACACGTTCTATATCGATTTCAATGCATGTTGCGCGACCAACCCCTCCTCACTCGAATTCAAATACCAATCTACACGAAAGCAGTCGCTTATCAACGATATCAAAGCTTTTATGTGACGATTGTCACACAAGTCGCAAACACTTGAATTGGTCACATTTATAGAAACACTAGACCTATTATTTAGCTAATTAATAACAATTAAATTATAAGAGGACGATAGCAGCTACACAATTTTTGTGATTGTTGCTCACGACTTTAAATTAAATGAATATTTATGAACTGTATTACAATAACAGAAAAACTAAAAATAACAAAATATAGGCGTAAACAAGCTATTAAGTAGTGACGTGAGTCCCGAGGCAACGCTTGTCTCCTTAAATTAGCCCTGGCCTGTCACCTCAACAAGTCATTCTTACAGCCCTTCTTTTCCCTAGTTCTATCCGGATATTGAACTCCTGATATTTCTGGGCAAGTTGAATTTGCTTCTAAATTTCTAAAAAAAGTTTTTGTTTACCACTAATTTGGCGTGCAAGTTCGGGCTTCAACTTCAAAGTGATAGAAAATTTATATGAACATAATTTAATTCTGCTAAGTTTATAAAAAACAAAACCCGAAATCATTTTGGTATTTGCTTACACTAATAAACATATGCCAAAGTCACGAGATTATTGCTTGTCGCTAATTTGATTTGTTCTGTGCTATAAATAGACCTATTTCAAAACGCTCAAAATTTAAATAGCTTCTGTGACTCCCTCATCTCTGCTAGCTTGCTTAGCCTAAGATGTGTTTTCGACTTGTGTGTGTGTGTTTTTTTTTCGTTTCTGCAACGTGCATGTATTTGTTTTTCTATAGACTTTAGCATTCGATTTAGCAATAAATTTGATGCTCTCAGTGGTGCTATCAATTGATTATGCGGGTCAAGCCGGTCAATCACCGACAACTCAGACAACTAGAAAGTCAACAAACCGGCATGTACTAGCCGAAGTGACTGGCAGTTGTCAACTATAGCTTATAATATAAAACTAATTTATACTCTATAAGGAATGTAAGTAAATATATATGAGTGTAGTAAATAGGAATCTAGTGGGAATGTATTTTCATTGTCCCCCAGCTTGATCTATGACAAATGATCAGCCGTCAGTTAATGATGAATTCGCCAGTTTAAGTTGTGTAAAAACTTGTTTGTAAATCAATCAAAATTAAAAATAAAGAAATCTAATTTCGTGCCGATTGCGCTTGCAAAATTTTGCCACGAAGTTCACACGTTTTTGATCTGTTGCTTAATAAATGAATTGAATGAAATCCATGCCGACTGTAAATAAATGTTGAAATGAATTAATTGTATATGTAAGCAAATAAAATAGTAAATAGTAAATAAATGAATGAAAAATGAATTTAAAGGCGTAGTTTATTTTAAACTAGCTGCGCGTGGTAGTGCAATGTTTCGACACGCAAAAAAAAATTATATAAACAGCAGCAACGGATAATTGTGTTCTAAAATTACAAGGTAGGCCTGCAGCAATACATCGTCGAAGAAAGCTTGCATTTCCATGCAGTAGATATTTAGTGATGCGCGTACAAACATACAGACAAACAGCCAAAAAATTGAAAGATTTCTTAGTTTCCATATATATTTTGAAGTTATAGCTATTAAGTGCAGACATCGCCCTGTTCAAATTTTACTATACGTATACATTTTTTAGGCAACTTTTATAGCCACCACTGTTTGCAGCGCGTATAAAATGTTTTCGTGCGCTACAATGCATTCTAAACTTTAAGCTAGAGTTCTTTAAATTAGTTGGTGAAAACTGTATGCAATTCTAGGCAGCGGTGCTTGAGTGATGCGCGAACAAACAGACAGACAAAAATTCGAAAAATTTTAGTTTAAGCTTCTATTACTATAATAAAGACCCTTTTATGTATGCTTCTTTCATATATGCAATGTACAGGCATTGTTATGTTAGAATTTTTATTCTTTCAAAAGATATTTAGATTCCTTTGTTGAGTTTTTATACCCAGCTGCACTAGCACGTGCTTTATAACGGAATCAAAATAAAAATAGAGTTTCATATGATGTTAGGATGAGAAAATATTTGAAATTCAGATATTTGAGTAAAATTTGATTTACAGGTCACTCTAACAAAGGATTCTTCTGTTGAAAATGTATAAACTCCGATGATGACTAAGGCCCTGTTTTCGATATTGAAAATTCTCAAAAACAAAACATAAAAAAATTAAACAATTAACTGACTGCTGCAGCTTAAGTGGGAACTTGATTAGCTGTATTGAACATTTTGGAATTACTGAACTTTTCAAGCGGTGGTGGAGAGTTGAATTCAGTGAAATAGCTTAGCGACCATGCCCACGTTGGTATAAAAGTTGTTTTTTTTTTAAAATACTCAACACAACAGCAGGGTATATTATATTTCGAATTACGACTCTTACATGCTAAGCAAGCTTTTTAATATAAGTAGTTAAAAGCAAATATTTATTAACATCTTTTTTTTGAAATGCGATTTAACTCTTTTCACTTATCAAGTAGTTATTTATTTATAATTACAGTTATGCATTTAGTTATAATCACATGATATTTTTATCTAACTAACTTTCTCAACCACACAATAGATACAAGTAATTATTTAAAATTAAATTAGTCAGTATTATACAGCACGTATTACGCGACTGGCAGTCATTAGCTGATTATCCAAACGGTCTTACTTAGATATGTAAATTGTGTAATTGCATTAAAATTATTTTGAAGTGGAAAAACTTGGAAAATTGCTGCAAGTCATGACCTCTAGCAATTGCTTTGTGAAAGATTTTAAAATAATTTGTTCTATGAATATTGCTTCGATAAGAATTGGGAACAGAACTGGCGCTAAAGATAGCGACACGATTCAAATGTTGAGCCGTCGGGTTAGTAGCAGAAGATGCGTGTACCGAAAAGTGCCGATTTCGGAAAACACTAATCGTATTAATAGCTTAGTAAATTTGGGGTTAGATGGTTTTGACACGATTTTAACATCTTAAAACCTAACCTCATTTTTCTCTGAACCAAAATTTAATATATATATGTATATTGAGCTGAGATAGAGCCTGTTTGAATCAAATGTTGTAATAGTTTATAGCTGAAAAAACATTATGAGAGGGCGTTCTTCAAACAAACTCTGCAATAGGGAATTTTTGTATAAAAATGCAGAACTAGTACGGCGGCCGCCGTGGTGTGAAGGAAGTGTTGCCGGCCTACCACACCGAAGGTCCATGGTTCGAGCCCTGGTACAGGTAACATCAAAAGTGATTTGAAAAAAAGTTTTTCAAAACGGGGTCGCCCCTCGGCAGTGGTTTGGCAAACTCTCCGAGTGTATTTCTGCCATGACAGGCTTCTCAGCAAAAATTCGTCTCCTTTGTAGATGCCGTTCGGAGTCGGCAAAAAACTGTAGGTCCCACCAATTTGTTGGGAAAATTCAAATCGGCACACCACAAATTGGAAGAGAAGCTTGGCGCAAAAATCTCTTAGGAGGTTTCTGATGATATACCTGTTGTATATCGCGCCATAGAGAGAGAGAGAGTACGTTTTTTGAAACTATTTTGAAATATTAGTCGATTTTTATGCGTTATTGTGATGCTAGATAATATATTTTCTACTTGCTTAAAAATATGTTTGATTTGAACGAGCTGATGTTTTTTTTTTTTCAAAAGCACTTAGCGACATATGAATAAAATAACAAAATAATTTTTTTATTTTTCTAAAGTTATTTTAAAAATTGATTTTGTGACCTTGTCACTTGCGAGACAGCAACGAACATTGTGAGCGCTTACAAATGTTTCTGCTGGCTTATTTTTATGTTGCTTTTAATTCAAAAAATTTTTAGGCGAGTAGAAAAAAATTTTAGCTAGCACCAATAAGACCAAAAAAAAAGGCCACATGTTTGGTTGTTATCTTGCAAGCGACAAGCTCACATATGATAGTCAAAAGAAAAGTTTAAATAAAAAAAAAAAAATTTATTTTGTTATTTTATTCATAAGTCGCTAAGTGCTTACAAATAAAAATTGGCTATTGTGACCCTTTCACTCTGCCGCCGATAAGCCTATTAGTTTCTTTAAATCGGGATTTGCGTTTGGAGAAATAAATAGTTCATGTGCCTGCAATTCCTTTTTCTTAAAAGATCGTAAAAATATCTCTTTCATGACTCATGGGACTATACACACCTCTCAGTGGTACCATATATATATCTTAAGCGACCTGAGAGTATGGAAAAACTGCAGAATCTGAGAGAATACACAAGGGTTTTTACCTTAGCAATATCTCTACATATAATAAAATTGTCAAAAGTCGATGTCTGTACATTGCAGATATTTAAAAAAATCGTTTGGAAGGACCATTATAAAGCTAATAGAAGCCAAATCAACAGTTTTTAGAATTTTTGTCTGTCTGTCTATATGTTTGGTCGCGCATCACTCAAAAACTGCTAAATGGAATTTAATGGAACTTTCACCACTGCATTACTTGATATTCAACTAAGAATTTAAGATATCATTTGTACGGATAGCTTGAGCAGCTTCGAAATTATCGACCGATATGTGGACGGCAATAAGCGATGTAATTTAGTCTATTATTAGTTCTGAGACGCAGCGAAGCGGACCAATACCCAATAAATATTTACAACATTCCCAGTAGCCTGTCTCTCCTTTAACCGATTGCTCTAACTTGCAGAATAAATAATTTTTGGAAAGCTTGAACAACAATATTTATTGTGTTGTAAATACATATATCATTACTCAAATAAAAAGCTATAGAATGTCATATATTTGTTAACATGATAAGATAGTCAATATTCACAATGTATTAAACATTGCAACGGATATGGGAGCAATTCGATAAAAAAAACTGGACAAAACAAACCAAATTTGAAATAAAAAGGAACCAAACAAAATTAAATGATGCGAAACAGAATTAAATCTCTTTTATGAACATTTTTTATTTAGGTTTTACGAAAAAGATTTGAGCAGTCTTGTCAGTTAAATGTGATTTAATTCAGCAAAAAAACGCTTAAGAATATCAACAACAAAATTGAATACGCTCAAAAAAAAAAAAAAAAAAATTTGGGAAAAAATGTTCACAACTGAAGTCAGCTTTATTGAAGCATATCGTTTTTTTGTTAAAGTATCCACATAAGCCATAATTAACGCCATTGACAAACGTCATTCAATTAAGATGTCGCATCGACGTGCAGACAAAATGTTGTTGTCATGTCTACGACGCTAGCTTAATGCGGTTGAGCGAGTTGTAACTGTGACGCATAAATTGTGATAATTTGATTCGTGAGTGAGTCATATTTAGGGACGACTTTATTGTGTCTTTGAAAATACATTAGGGTGGAGCGATAGCATACGGTTAGGTTGTTTTTTTTTTTTAATAACTAAAGCCCTTTGTGCTCCTGCAAATTTATTTCTATATAGATATATCGTCCGATTTCAGTTTCGGTTTTCCAATGTTTTTACTTTTCGTTCTTCAAAATCAATTCCGGGTTTGGTATCGTTCAGATTTCAGTTTCGGTTTCTCAAAATGTTCCGTTTCCGCATTTGTTTTCGTTGTTCAACATTTATCTCATGTATGATACCGTTTCCATTGTTGTATCGGGCTTCCAAAGAGCTTCGGTTTTGGTTTCGTTCTTTAAAATTTATTTCGGGTTTATAATATGTTTATTGTATATTTTTTATCCTACAAAATAATCTCAGTTTCGCTTTCTGTTTTGCATTAAAAATAAAAATAATAAAAAAATAAAAAAACTTTAGTTATAAGTGCTCTCTACGCGATCACTGCATAGCCATTCCGTTCATAAAACGGTGTGTATGGGCTGATATTTTAAGTTAAAAAAAAAATCGATTGAAACAGGTTCCTGCAATCCAAGAGGCTTAGGCTTCGTTTATTTTTATGATCAAAGTAATTATTAGAGTTAGAAAACGAAACGGTTTCTAGTGGCGACTGTGTCAGTCTTCCTACGCATGCGGCATCCTGCTTATCTAGAAGCAATTTTCTTTTGTTTTCATATTTTCGGTCTACCCTAATGTACCCATGAAATGATTTTGTATACAAAATTCATGTGGGTACTTAAGTTTCATTATGTATTTTTCAGTACATTCTATAATTTCGTACTTTTTCCCAACATTGTGCTACTTTGTATGACATTTAAACCACTCTTCTACCAAAAATTTCCAACTTTGTTATTATGAAAGAGAATTTGCTAGTAAATTTGTGACCAAAATTTCTCATTAGGGATTTTTTGCTACCAAAATAATGCTTTGTCTCGATTTATATTTTTGTCATTTAGCATTTGAAAGCGAGGCTTTGTTAATTGAGTTGAAATGGAAAATTTTGTGTATAAAAGTCGAGTAGAAACCGAGACGACTTGATGCCATTGAATGACATTACATATGTAAAGAAGTAAAGGGTGTTTTTTTAGGGGTATAGAACTTCGAATTGAAATAAAACACAAGAAAATCGTTTTAAGGTCCATCAATTTGGCTTTATTGGAAGGATAATTTTATGCCATTAATGCTTAAATATGATTTCGGGCATGTGGCCGCCGCGGCTGGCTCGAATAAAGCCAATTCTACAGGTCCAATTTTCAACCACTTTTTCGAGCATATGGGGTTGTATGTCGGCAATAACGCCACGAATGTTGGCTTCCAATTCCCCTAACGTTTCTGGTTTGTTGGTGTAGACGAGCGACTTCACATATCCCCAAAGAAAATAATCCAATGGTGTCAAATCACACGACCTTGGTGGCCAATTGACAGGTCCATTCCGCGAAATTATGCGCTCATCGAATGTTTCCTTCAATAAATCGATTGTGACGTGCGCTGTGTGGCATGTAGCGCCGTCTTGTTGGAACCACAACTCATCCACATTCATGCCATCCAATTCGGGAACAAAATAGTCGGTTATCATGGCTCTATACCGGTCTCCATTAACGGTAGCTGCCTCTCCAGCATTATTGCGGAAGAAGTATGGCCCAATGACTCCACCAGCCCATAGAGCACACCAAACAGTCAGTTTTTGTGGATGTAATGGCGTTTGAAGGGTCTCATGTGGATTCTCTTCACTCCAAATGCGGCAATTTTGCTTGTTGACGTAGCCATTCAACCAAAAATGAGCCTCATCACTGAACAAAATTTTGCGATGAAAATCAGCATCGAAATCAATCTCATTTTCGGCCCATACACCAAAATCACGACGCATTGCATGGTCTCGCGGCTTTAATTCTTGCACAAGCTGGATCTTGTAAGGTCGCAAGCCAAGATCTTTGCGCAAAATCTTCCATAAAGTTGATGGACAAAGCTCCAATTGCTGTGCACGGTGGCGAATCGATTCATTCGGGTCCTCTTCAACACTTTGCTCTACAGCGGCAATTGTTTCTTCGGTGCGCACTGTTCGACGTCTCTGCGGATGCGTATTATCACATAGAGTAAACGTAGTGCGAAAACGATCCATGGTTAACCGAATTAATTGCTCTGATGGACGATTATGTCGACCATAAAATGGACGGAGCTCACGGTAAACTTCGCGAACTGAACCATTATTTTCGAAATAAATTTGCACGATTTGCAAGCGTTGTTCTTTTGTCAACCTGTTCATGATGAAATGGCAAACCAAACTGAACATAAATGACATTAGAGTTGCCAGATTTGACCACAAAATGCCAGTTTTATCTCTATTCGAAAAACAAACCTGTAAAAAAAACACCCTATATGTAACAAATTTCTGTGGAAGATGGAAACGTATGTTTCCAAAAAAAAATATTTTTTTAAGCGACTATAAATGAACTTGAGGTCAAGAAATATAGCTTTTAATTTTTTTTTTTAATTTTTCAGCTAACAAATAAACTACAGCTCTAGTAGTCGAAAGGTTTATTGAATTTATTTTTAGAATGACCTAAAAAAAATACTGCGCAATAATTTAAATTTTTAAAGGTCTATCATTGCTATTTAATATTTTTTTGTATTGATGTCAATTTTGTTTTACAACTGCCTAACCATAAAGTTAGAAAAATTTAGCTGCACATAGTTTTACAGGAAAATAAATTCACCACAAAAAATAAAAATTTTCTACTCGAGTAATAAAGTTTGGTGCCTTGATTTCTAGTTTTTGCTGTGTACACAAAAAAAATAAAATAAATAAAAAATAAAAACAAAAGATAAAAAAAAAAAATAACAAAAACCCTAGATTATTAAGGGAAAATATCATTAGAGCGCTTACTTAGAAGGTTCTGAAAATATATATAAAGGAAATTTTCGTACTAGAAAAATTGCTGTAGACTTTCCTAAAGCATCTTTCACTTCCATAGTATCCTAGCTGAGTAGTTGTGAAAAGTTGCGTTTTGGAATCCAGTGGCTGTTGAAAAAACTTTTACTCATTTCATAGAGTTGGCCAGATACTGATTTGTAGATTTCAACGATTTATTCTTAGTCATATCTTGCCTCATCACTGAACAAAATTTTGCGATGAAAATCAGCATCGAAATCAATCTCATTTTCGGCCCATACACCAAAATCACGACGCATTGCATGGTCTCGCGGCTTTAATTCTTGCACAAGCTGGATCTTGTAAGGTCGCAAGCCAAGATCTTTGCGCAAAATCTTCCATAAAGTTGATGGACAAAGCTCCAATTGCTGTGCACGGTGGCGAATCGATTCATTCGGGTCCTCTTCAACAGTTTGCTCTACAGCGGCAATTGTTTCTTCGGTGCGCACTGTTCGACGTCTCTGCGGATGCGTATTATCACATAGAGTAAACGTAGTGCGAAAACGATCCATGGTTAACCGAATTAATTGCTCTGATGGACGATTATGTCGACCATAAAATGGACGGAGCTCACGGTAAACTTCGCGAACTGAACCATTATTTTCGAAATAAATTTGCACGATTTGCAAGCGTTGTTCTTTTGTCAACCTGTTCATGATGAAATGGCAAACCAAACTGAACATAAATGACATTAGAGTTGCCAGATTTGACCACAAAATGCCAGTTTTATCTCTATTCGAAAAACAAACCTGTAAAAAAAACACCCTATATGTAACAAATTTCTGTGGAAGATGGAAACGTATGTTTCCAAAAAAAATATTTTTTTAAGCGACTATAAATGAACTTGAGGTCAAGAAATATAGCTTTTAATTTTTTTTTTTAATTTTTCAGCTAACAAATAAACTACAGCTCTAGTAGTCGAAAGGTTTATTGAATTTATTTTTAGAATGACCTAAAAAAAATACTGCGCAATAATTTAAATTTTTAAAGGTCTATCATTGCTATTTAATATTTTTTTGTATTGATGTCAATTTTGTTTTACAACTGCCTAACCATAAAGTTAGAAAAATTTAGCTGCACATAGTTTTACAGGAAAATAAATTCACCACAAAAAATAAAAATTTTCTACTCGAGTAATAAAGTTTGGTGCCTTGATTTCTAGTTTTTGCTGTGTACACAAAAAAAATAAAATAAATAAAAAATAAAAACAAAAGATAAAAAAAAAAAATAACAAAAACCCTAGATTATTAAGGGAAAATATCATTAGAGCGCTTACTTAGAAGGTTCTGAAAATATATATAAAGGAAATTTTCGTACTAGAAAAATTGCTGTAGACTTTCCTAAAGCATCTTTCACTTCCATAGTATCCTAGCTGAGTAGTTGTGAAAAGTTGCGTTTTGGAATCCAGTGGCTGTTGAAAAAACTTTTACTCATTTCATAGAGTTGGCCAGATACTGATTTGTAGATTTCAACGATTTATTCTTAGTCATATCTTGCCTCATCACTGAACAAAATTTTGCGATGAAAATCAGCATCGAAATCAATCTCATTTTCGGCCCATACACCAAAATCACGACGCATTGCATGGTCTCGCGGCTTTAATTCTTGCACAAGCTGGATCTTGTAAGGTCGCAAGCCAAGATCTTTGCGCAAAATCTTCCATAAAGTTGATGGACAAAGCTCCAATTGCTGTGCACGGTGGCGAATCGATTCATTCGGGTCCTCTTCAACACTTTGCTCTACAGCGGCAATTGTTTCTTCGGTGCGCACTGTTCGACGTCTCTGCGGATGCGTATTATCACATAGAGTAAACGTAGTGCGAAAACGATCCATGGTTAACCGAATTAATTGCTCTGATGGACGATTATGTCGACCATAAAATGGACGGAGCTCACGGTAAACTTCGCGAACTGAACCATTATTTTCGAAATAAATTTGCACGATTTGCAAGCGTTGTTCTTTTGTCAACCTGTTCATGATGAAATGGCAAACCAAACTGAACATAAATGACATTAGAGTTGCCAGATTTGACCACAAAATGCCAGTTTTATCTCTATTCAAAAAACAAACCTGTAAAAAAAACACCCTATATGTAACAAATTTCTGTGGAAGATGGAAACGTATGTTTCCAAAAAAAAATATTTTTTTAAGCGACTATAAATGAACTTGAGGTCAAGAAATATAGCTTTTAATTTTTTTTTTTAATTTTTCAGCTAACAAATAAACTACAGCTCTAGTAGTCGAAAGGTTTATTGAATTTATTTTTAGAATGACCTAAAAAAAATACTGCGCAATAATTTAAATTTTTAAAGGTCTATCATTGCTATTTAATATTTTTTTGTATTGATGTCAATTTTGTTTTACAACTGCCTAACCATAAAGTTAGAAAAATTTAGCTGCACATAGTTTTACAGGAAAATAAATTCACCACAAAAAATAAAAATTTTCTACTCGAGTAATAAAGTTTGGTGCCTTGATTTCTAGTTTTTGCTGTGTACACAAAAAAAATAAAATAAATAAAAAATAAAAACAAAAGATAAAAAAAAAAATAACAAAAACCCTAGATTATTAAGGGAAAATATCATTAGAGCGCTTACTTAGAAGGTTCTGAAAATATATATAAAGGAAATTTTCGTACTAGAAAAATTGCTGTAGACTTTCCTAAAGCATCTTTCACTTCCATAGTATCCTAGCTGAGTAGTTGTGAAAAGTTGCGTTTTGGAATCCAGTGGCTGTTGAAAAAACTTTTACTCATTTCATAGAGTTGGCCAGATACTGATTTGTAGATTTCAACGATTTATTCTTAGTCATATCTTGGATTACATAATACCAGCTCATCGTCGGCCACCAACCAGGCTAACGTGAACTAGTCACTGACACAACTCAGTGTTAAGAAATTAAATGCGTTTAGCAGCGCGTGTGGGTTTTACGACTATAAATCTGCATACGCGCTTACAATTTTGCGTAGATTTAATTGGATGTGGGGACCACCAATAGTTGCTTCAGTTGAAAACTTTTTAATTTGTACACTGATGAGATTTTACGTTACGCAGACTCAGTACATTGTTTATTTAAAAACAATTGGCGCAGATCTTGGTATGTGATAATTTTAGCGCAAGACGTATTTACGTACATGTAATGACGATGCGTTCAAATTTTATTTAAATTTTAGAGGGATCACTTTTCCTTGTTGCTAAAAAGCAGACTTGTTAAATAATGATAACCGGTTTGATTAATTACTTTCCTGAGAATCCATTAATGATTGATTAACAATTACTTTAAATGTTTAATGATTATTTTCCAATTAATTAAAAAAATAGTCAAAAAAAATCCAGATTTTTTACGATAATTAAAAAAAAAATCTAAAATAATCAAAAAGATTTGTTTTGATTACTTTTGATAATTTTAAATTTTTTTGGATTTTTTTTCTTTTATTTATTGTTTTTTTTTTTGATTACTTTTTGATTATTTTTGATTTTTTTCAGTATTGTTGTAGAAGCATAGAAATATACACATCAAAAATACGAAACAGATCAAAAATAATCAAAAAAGAAAAATTAAAAAAAAAATTAAAAGTAATCAAACCAACTTTTTTTGATTATTCATGATTTTTTTGTTTTTTTTTTTATTTTTCTTAATTTAATTTTATTTTTTTTATTTTTTCTAATCGTGATCAATTAATAATTGCCGCTTTAAGTTATGCCAAAAATCCAAAACCATCAAACGCTTACAAGGTTTCGGCAAAACTTATTAGAAAATTATTGTTCCAAAATAAGCGAACTTCTATCAGTCCCCTCGCCTGGTTCATTCAATTCGAAATTCGATTTTATTGATTTCACTGACAATGTTCAGTGCAGGCGTGTGTCGTCGAACGTTGTGGATATTATATTAAATGTGTTCCATATACGCCCTCTATTGAAAATCTGCAGCTGTCACTTTAAGGATAGATAAAATAACAACAACAACAAAACGAGTTGCAAGTGTGTTTAATGGCTTGGCATATGAAATAACATGCAAAGGTTTAAAACTGAAATACATGGATTACAATTTTGTAAGTTCAGAGCATTTAATTAAAAATAAATCGACATATGTATTAGACTGGGTCGATTTGTTAACCGATATCGCGCCATCGATTTTTCGATAGGTTTTGGGCTCAGGAAAAAAAGTTCCACTTTTGACTTTTTTCGACTTTGATTTTTAAGGGTTTTTTCAGCATACATGCAAAAATGTTTTCGATGAAAACGAATTTGTCGCACCCTTAAAAAAAATCGCGAAAGGGTCAATTTTTGACCAAAACATTCCCCAAAACCCAAAAAACATTTTTTTTTTTCAAAAAACTGTTATCGCCAACGTTTTTAGCGGACATTTTTGGGTGGGACATGGTATACATGAAAATTTTAAAATCAAATGAAAATTTTTTTAGTAGATCATGAAAAAAACCTTAAAAATCAAAGTCTGGAAAAGTAAAAAAAATTAAATTTCGCAGTCTCGAAAATTATTTTTTTGGGTATCCGTAGTGGAACTTTTTTTCCTGAGCCCAAAACCTATCGAAAACTCGATGGCGCGATATCGGTTAACTTTCGTGCATACAAATCGACCCACCCTAATATGTATGAAAATAAATATATCTATCTATACATATATTTATTGCATATATGTATTTTCCATACTACTTCACTTTATGGCACATTAACACTTGATGGAACATATTATCTTTTTAACTTTTTTAGGAATAAACGAAATTAAAAATCCAGATCGAGGGGTTAAATTTGATTTCTTATACTCTGTGAAAGGCATATGTCCTTTGTACAAAGATTTTGCATGAGAGCACTTTTAGTGAAATTTTCCATAGAATATTTTTTCTATAAAATGTGGACGAGAGTTGACACACGCTAGTCAGTCACCCTAGTATACATACATCAAGACACACCAGCTATGTAGTTGTTTAAACAAAGAAAATTGCTACTCTCACTGTTGCCAACACGGATATAGACAATGGCAATGCTGGTGTCATGTTGTGGGAGCACTGGTTTTATTACCTACTGACTATGTACTATAATGTTGCTGTCGAAAGCTGTAATTGCTATTGTTGTTGCAAAAAGTTAAATTAAAGATTTTCATAATTATTTTAATTGCTATGAATTTAATAACTTTTCTTATGACGAACGAGTCAGCATTTTGCGCGTTGGTTTACTAACCAACAACTACACAGCAATGCCTGGAGTGCCCCAAAATGTGGGTGTTTCGATGCAGCACATTGGAGTGCTTTTCATTTCGTTGAGGAAAAAAAAAAACACAAGCAGCTTGGGTGTAACTAGGTACATGATCATATATATACATGATGCAATGGTCTTTAAATAGTGGTTCAAATGATAAAAAAAAAACATTTAAATAAAAAAAAATAATTTGAGCCGGAATCGATAAAATGGGGTAGTTGAGAAGGAAAAATAAAAATAAAAAGTTTTATCTCTTCGATTGAGTGGTTGGTGTACAAAATAAACAAAATCGAAGAGCACATCGGAGTGTCAAAAATTGATACCAAAAAACGAGAATCCCTCATGAACAATGCTACATACAAGAAGTTAGTAAAACAGGAGTGTAGCTGGCAAATAAACCATTGTTCTGATAGCCTAATAGTTACCAGAGCGTGTCAAAATCTCCCTGTTGTAACAAAACTTTAAATAATTTCTCAAAAATTAATCAAAAATAAAAACAATAATAATTTTCATATAAAATAATTGTTATTCTTAGCCTTGATCTCATGCATAGTCATGAAGAGTATTCTAGGATTTCTAGGGTGTCTCCTTGAAAGCCAATGGAAGGTCAAAAGTTGAAAAAAAAGTTTGTCGCATTTTCCTAATTTAAGTAAAAACTAAAAAAAAAAATGCAAGAGGATTCAAAAAAATTATATTCTAAAATCTTTGTATACAGTTCTGACTTTGGAGCAAAAAAAAATTCTATTGTAACTTTTATACTTAAAAATCGATTGGAATACTTCAAAATGGTGAGCATGATTTTTTTTTAGTTTTTTTTTACAAGGAGATTTAAGTGAAGACAATGATTTTTCTACCCAGCCTAATATCCACATACAATAAAATTGTAACATGTCTGCACGTTGCAGATATTCAAGAAACATTTATAGGAGCAATTATTATTGAGCTAACAAAGCAACAGTTTTTATAATTTTTGTTTGCCTGTCTGTGTGTTTGCGCGGGTATCACTCAAAAACTCCTTAATATAATTAAATGAAACTTTCACCGTTGTATTACTAGTCGTCTAACTTATAATTTAGGAGACTCCTTATTTCGAGAAATTGACTCGGTTTGGGAGTTATCGACCAATATGTGGACCAGGGTGACCCAAAAAATGTTGGTACAATATGAGTATCAAGCAAAAGGTGCTAAAGAGTGTTGCATAAAGCGTTTGATCCAGTTCCATATCTCAACTGGTTTCGGAGATGTAATGATTAAAAATATTTATATAGACTTGCCCTTGTTATGCTTTAAAATAAACTATTGCAGCAATTACTAAAGACAAATTGTTCTCCTATAACACACCTTCACTTGGTCAATCAAAGTCTCATATATCATTTTGTGCTACCTTGATATTTAATTTCTGTGCTTCTACATTCCCGCAGTATCCTTGTGGCTCAGCTCAATAAGAAATTCATTAGTTTCACACATATCCATGCAACTTACACTTCTCTCGCTGCTGTCAATTTTCACACTCAAATTCATTCTTCTCCACTTCACATTCTGAATTGTAGTTTCGCTTTTGTAGTTTCCGCGATTCTTCTTTTTTATTTGACATTCACTTGAAACCAAATTTAATCAATATTTCATTAAACTGCCCATTTAAGTTATTTGTTTTGGTACTTTGTTGTTGTCTTTCTACTTATTTGCCACTTCATGTGAAGTTTTGACAAACGCTGTGAGCTGAAACAACAATTTGTTTGCCGCATAAATCCGATTAGAAGCTGCTTGTGGCGGCATTAACCGGTGTTAGCCACAATCATTGGATGCTTTCGTTGGTTTTTGAAAGACTTTGCTATATAACTGCATATATAAATTTATTCACTTTTGTTTAGTTGTTGTGAGTAATTAAGTGATGGTGTAGAGTATTTGAAAGGAATATTATGGTATGGAAGGGGTTAGGTTGTTTTCCTACCGTACTTCGACTTCATATCTTTCTGGCTCTCTTTACCAAATATTAGATAAATGGTATAAATAGTTGGAAGTAAGCGTTTTCCTACGAGGGGCGTGGCACTGCCCACTTTTCCAAAATTGTTTTGTTGTTATATAGAACCGATTTCTGCAAACAAAATGAATTTGAACCAATTTGCTTCTGAGCTTTGACGAATTGAAACTAGTAGCTGGGCGATCGTGCTTTGCTAGGCATTTTCTGAGGTTGTCATATAATTTTGTTTGTTGTACTCATTAATAAAGCCATTCTTGTCGTTTTCATATATAGTTTGTCTTACCAACCGTGTGAATTAGTTAATTCATTCAATTAGTTTTCGTGATAATAGCAGATATCAAAATATATTTATGTTTTGGGATTCGGCGGCAACCCTTGTTGGTAGCTCTAACTGCAATTTTTTTTGTTGCTATACGACCTAAGAAAGCGTTCGTTTGATACCCACAAAGCAAATTTTATTTAAATGTTTTTTTAATTACAGATAAGTGGCAACGCGGTTAAAACTTCCCAAGTGACAACACTTATGTAAGAAGCTTACATTTTCTATACAAAATTTCATAAAAATGTCTCAAGATGTTTTTGAGATCAGAGCGGATATGCAAAAAAAATTAAAAATTGGAGTAACTCTAAGAGGCAACCATAACTGAAAATAATTTTTTTTAAATATGACTTTGCAAACCTTATATTTGATACCCATATTGGCATATCTTATTTCATTAAAAAAAATTGGATTGGTGGCAACCCCTTTAAAGCAACCTGAGTGGCAACACCTAGGTAAAAATAGTGCCAAAATGCATCCAACCCGGTTAAGCCGTTTCCGTGATAGTGTGGATATACAAATATACAAGAATATCACGTTCAAAGTTATAAAATATTAGTATGGACTCGAGGCGTGGATGGCTCACGTTTTCCAAACTCTGTATAGCCTACAGCCTATGTAGTAGCCGGTGACTACATGAGCTTAGGGTGAAAATTTCAATAAAATCGTTTTCGAATTTTCAACGCTTATAAAGAACATACGCATACTCAAATTAATTTATAAAATGTATTATAATTAACATCTTCGACACCTCCCAATTATAGCTCAATAAAAGTTGATAAATGAATGTATCTCTCAATTTAAATTACACACGCAATATGAATTTTCACATTTAAATTCCGTGACTTTACCCACATACATATTTAACCAGTTAATTAACAACTCACCTACTTTGCTAACAAAAGCAATTATATTTATGTAGTATTTAACTGTAACCGTTTACGGTTTTATTGGGTTTTTTGTTGTTGTTAATTTTGAATGAGTTTTTGATACGCCCACCGGATAGTTGAAAAACTTTCTTTTGTCCCCAACTTTTGTCTGCGAAATTACAGAGCAAACACAAAATGTATTTGAGCACTTCCCATTTCAATAAACCCTACCTGGGCATGTATGAGTGCGTGTAGAGGCTGGCAGCTCTTGATTGCTACAACCTTTTTAAAACTTCTCTAGGGCAACCGATTTTTGTCTTATTGTAAAAATGCAACCAAATCACCATTACAGCTCATTACCACAATCAAACGAACTGCGGTTAATATATATCCATAGCAAATGAGTTACTGATATATTCACATGCTCAAAAGCTTAATATACAATTTTAAATTTATATTTTTAAAAAGTACTTGAAAATAGCTACTGTAATTAATTTTGATATTTTTCTGACATATTCATTTGATATTAAACTTCCATCTTGAAATTAATATTTATGTTTTACTTAAATAAACACTTCATTCAACTCATTCCCGTTTGAGTTTTATAACCCATTCATATTATAAACACAGTGATCAAAATCGAAGTGATTTCCTTTTAAATAAATATCAATTTCAAATGGGGGAAAAAAAAAAAAAAATATCACATCTTAATGACCCAGTGTACCCAGTAGGTAATAAAACAGTTTTGAAAAATTGAGACTTCGGAGTATTGAACATATTACCAGACAGAGTTTGGCTTTCTCGGTACGAACTCGGCTATTTTTATGCTGAAATCAGATTTAGGTATCTGCAACCACACTGCAAAATTTCAAATGAGTTGCTCCATTGGTTTGGCTGTTATTAATTTTGGCATCCTAAAAATGACAACAGTTACACTGTGCGCCGTTCCCCGCATCAGAGTTGTCTGCTCTACCTACTGAGCAACGGCGAATACAAAATTCTAATGAGAAAAATTCAATGACGAAAGAACCTTCAAAAATAAATGAAAAGAAACAAAAAAAATGTTAAAAGTTTTTTTCAATTCAGTTTTAAGTATAAACCACAATAAATTGAAAATTGGTGTAGGTAATTGAAAACTTTGAAATTTATTACAAAAATATTTAAAAAAAATTGCTTAAACCGAGAAATGGCTTAAAATTTAAGCTCAAACTTTTAGCCGTGTAGTTTGAAACTGCACTGTGCAACACATTTTCCCTAGAGGGTGTTTTGTTTTTACTCTCATACACATGTATACTCTTAGAAGGCGGTATGCACCCTTTACAATGTTCGTACATATAAGTAAATATATACATCATTACGTCCTTGCTTTGCCAGTAAAACTTTCAACTGCAGCCGTCGCACTGCAGCATTTGACCTACAAGCATAAAGATTCCATTTCTATCATTTCGTTATTGGAAACATGATGTTGCTTTTGTTTCAAAAATATACATGCACATAAAAATATCCACATTAACATATTTGTTCCATATCAATTTGAGTAGCAGTTAAAACCCACATTATTCTTAGATCTCAAACTTTAGTGCTCAAACGGTAAAAGAGGAAGAGAAGGCCTCGCCTTGACAACACTTTTCCAGTTGATTATACTTCAAAGTGTCTTTTAACTAACGCTTTTGCAATCGGTAAAAACGAGATAAGAAGTATATAGCTAAGCTTAGGAGGCTGATTCTTAATTTTATTGCAAGGAGATGACCGTTGAAAGGATTGGCATACCAAATTACTGCTGTCGTATGGGTCGACAAGAAGAAAACCGAATTACGAATTTTAGGAGATTGTGGAGAAGCTGTAAAGGCAATCATAAGGAGAGAAAAAAAAGGAATCAAATACCTACAGTAGTGTTTTGTAGTAGTAGTGTTTGAGAATTTCATCAGGCTTTTGGGATGGCTTAAGCCAGAAAATTACTACTTTGACTCTTAATTTTTTTTAGGGAACTGTATCACATCTTGTATATATGAACTAAATATAATGGAATCCAATAATGATAAAGAACACTGCAAATTAAATTGAGTACTCACATTTTGCAAATGTTTGAAAATTGTTATGCTGCTGTTTGCTAGGATACTATGTCAGTAGCTATTAGGGATGCCAATTTTTTGAATTTTATAGTGACAGGATTTTCGGGATCTGATTTTCCAATACACGAATACCGAAATTGCGATTTGTGGTTTGGATTTTTTTCTAACAGGTTAGATTGAAAAATTTAAGGAAATTGTTTGAGAAACTATTTAACCTTAAAATATACAGGGTGTTTTTTTTACAGGTTTGTTTTTCGAATAGAGATAAAACTGGCATTTTGTGGTCAAATCTGGCAACTCTAATGTCATTTATGTTCAGTTTGGTTTGCCATTTCATCATGAACAGGTTGACAAAAGAACAACGCTTGCAAATCGTGCAAATTTATTTCGAAAATAATGGTTCAGTTCGCGAAGTTTACCGTGAGCTCCGTCCATTTTATGGTCGACATAATCGTCCATCAGAGCAATTAATTCGGTTAACCATGGATCGTTTTCGCACTACGTTTACTCTATGTGATAATACGCATCCGCAGAGACGTCGAACAGTGCGCACCGAAGAAACAATTGCCGCTGTAGAGCAAACTGTTGAAGAGGACCCGAATGAATCGATTCGCCACCGTGCACAGCAATTGGAGCTTTGTCCATCAACTTTATGGAAGATTTTGCGCAAAGATCTTGGCTTGCGACCTTACAAGATCCAGCTTGTGCAAGAATTAAAGCCGCGAGACCATGCAATGCGTCGTGATTTTGGTGTATGGGCCGAAAATAAGATTGATTTCGATGCTGATTTTCATCGCAAAATTTTGTTCAGTGATGAGGCTGAATGGCTACGTCAACAAGCAAAATTGCCGCATTTGGAGTGAAGAGAATCCACATGAGACCCTTGAAACGCCATTACATCCACAAAAACTGACTGTTTGGTGTGCTCTATGGGCTGGTGGAGTCATTGGGCCATACTTCTTCCGCAATAATGCTGGAGAGGCAGCTACCGTTAATGGAGACCGGTATAGAGCCATGATAACCGACTATTTTGTTCCCGAATTGGATGGCATGAATGTGGATGAGTTGTGGTTCCAACAAGATGACGCTACATGCCACACAGCGCACGTCACAATCGATTTATTGAAGGAAACATTCGATGAGCGCATAATTTCGCGGAATGGACCTGTCAATTGTCCACCAAGGTCGTGTGATTTGACACCATTGGATTATTTTCTTTGGGGATATATGAAGTCGCTCGTCTACACCAACAAACCAGAAACGTTAGGGGAATTGGAAGCCAACATTCGTGGCGTTATTGCCGACATACGGCCCCATATGCTCGAAAAAGTGGTTGAAAATTGGACCTGTAGAATTGGCTTTATTCGAGCCAGCCGCGGCGGCCACATGCCCGAAGTCATATTTAAGCATTAATGGCATAAAATTATCCTTCCAATAAAGCCAAATTGATGGACCTTAAAACGATTTTCTTGTGTTTTATTTCAATTCAAAGTTCTATACCCCTAAAAAAACACCCTTTATAATATAACGCTTCGCTGCTTCTGAGAACTTATAATAGACCGAGTCCGATCTCAATCGTTATAGCTTCCAAACTAGTTGAGATAGGGAACTTAACCACTTCGTTTATTACAGCACTCATTCGCACCTTTCATTTGATATCCATATTGAACTAACATGGGTCACTTCTGGCCCACATATTGGCTCTGAAAACCGTCGAGTTAACGAAATGAGGGGTATCCTAAATTTAAGTTTAGGCACTTAGTTAGGCAACGGTGAAAGTTGTATTCAATTCTATTTAGTAGATTTTGGGTGATGCGCGCGCAAACATATAGACAGACAGACAAAAATTTCTAAAAACTTGTTCTTGGGACTCTATAAATTTTCTCTGGCTATCTGCAATGTGCCGACATATCCTGTTATAATTTTATTATATGTAGAGATAATTAGATTTCAAAATATTTGATTTCTATATAAAACGAAAGTTTACTCTAATAATGAAAGCAAAATCAAAAAGCTGCTAAATTTTTATTTTTCCAAAATTTTTAATTACTCGAGCAATTTTTAAAATTGTTAAGCGTTGGTTTTTATGTCATTTTCAAAATGGTTTATCTTGATACCCAAAATTTTTGTGAAAAATAATGTTTCTTTATGTTTTCGTGAAAAATATTTGTACCTCTAAGGCCGATTATTTTAAAATTGACATTAGAAAAAGGGCGCTCTTGGTGAGCTAAACTCTTCAACTCAATTAATCTTTCTTTTAAAGATGTTTTTTTTAATCACAGCAAAAAAAATTAAGATAATTTTCATAAAAAACTCACACATATATTTAAATTTTCCATATTCCATATTTCCAATTCCGAAAAAAACCGGGATCGTAAGACAGAAATTTCGATATTTTCCGCACCTAGCACGGGATTCTGGTACTCCGGTATTGGCATGCCTAGTAAATATGTAATAAAGTACGTTTGCGAAAATCAAAATTTATACCCAGCAAGATTTTTATAATTTTAATATTTTTTTTGGATTTTTTACAAACGTATTTACTACTATTGCTTTACTTTCGTAAACGATTTGAGTTTGGCATTGGCATCAAATACAAGCTAGTGATAGTGGGCGTTACTGGCTGTGAGTAATAAAACCAAAATCCACATAAAAAAAAGTAGAAAATTGAAAAAAATTACAACACAGATTGAAACTAATAAAAAAGGCAAAAGCATATTACTAATGCTATGGAAATTTTGCCGTAAGCGTTGTAAGTAATACAAAAATGCATTTTCCATCTCTGATACTTAGGTATTATGAGCGTCTTTCTGCAAAAGCGAGTGGAATTATGTAAACGTAAGCGCTTTGTGCTTTAGAAATTGCGATTTTCTTTGAAAGGCGAATATGTGTATGTAGGTGGGCGCTGCGAGCCAGCCGGTTCAACCGTTCCGTTTGCCATTTTCAGTATTCAATTTTCTGCCGCAGCGCTTTCTTTTGTCGCAGATTTAACAACTTTCATGTGGTGCGCCGTTCCTATTTTTGCATTTCTTTCATTCAGTTTTTTTGTTGTTTGTTTTACATTTGACTGCCGCAGGAGCTTACGAACACAAAAGGGATTTAAATGAAGTTGATTTGACTTGCCACAGAGACTGAAGTAAAATGTAGTGCTAATGTAAAGGAAGCTTGGATAGGTTTATTGCGAGATTTTCTTCAAGTTTTTGTTACTTTGGTGAAACTTTTTACTTGTCTTTCTTTTTTTCATTTTTATATCAACTAAAACTTTTCTTAATTCGCCATTTTTTGCTGGTTGTCACAATGAGATAGAAAGTTGTTTGTTATTGGTTAGCCAAAGCTGCGTTGAAAAGTTTCTTCCAAGTGGGTGCCCTAAATTGCTAAAATACTTTTGAGAGATTGCAGAAGAGTTTGAGAGAAATTCTATGAAAGCACTAAGGTGTTGGCAAAATATTTATGACTTAACTATATTTCGGAAACTTTCTATAGTCTGAGTTTATATTCTAGAAACTGTAGTTTCGACACAAATTTTGAGGACTCAGGAGACCAGTGAGTCATTGTGTCGTGGACACATAGAATAACTTTTAATGCAATATTCATATGCCACATACGACTCTCCGCTGTCCAGGAATGTGTGGTGTCTTAAATTTTTTGACCTTGACATTTACTTATCTTTATTGTGTGGCTTTGAGTTAGATTAGAGTGCCTTACACCATAGCCTCCATTTTCTGTAGATGAAAATCTTGACGATTGCAGCAGATCCTAGATCCTCTCAGTTGTTGCTAAGGGCCATATAAAACGCTCAATAAAATGCTGACATCCACTTTCTCCCAACTGAGAAATATTGTCATCATTAATGAGCAGCATAGAGGCAAGGCTATGCGGCTGTGATTTTCCTGCCTTTTTTGGCCATCCAGTCATCCATGAGCACCTCTTAGTTGTAAGCATGAACATATTTCATTAGACTTTAACTCATCTTTAAGCCCCCCCCCCCAACGTCGCCTAATCTGCTGCAGGAATTTTTCCAAGAAGTCCTTTGACTGCTATTGACGCACTTCACCATCTTGTGGCCGCGAGCAAATTTCGCCAATCGCAATAGGTGAGATTATCTGGCGAGGTGGGCATCACAAATTTTATGACAGTCTCAGACAGCCCAGCGTGGATCTTCCCCAACTTCTTTTCCAGGACGAGCTTGTTGTGACTGTTGTCGCAACTAGGAGGTTACTACGAAACGTTTTAACAAATGATTTTGCCCTCTCAATCTCCGGCTGATAAAAAGGCGCCCGCTGCTAATATTATTCCTGTTAGAGATATAAGGGGCCTTCCATTGGGACCCTTTTTACTTTTCTTTTTCTTTTTCTTTTTCGGTTTCCTTTTCTTTTTCTCTTCCTTTATATATTAATTATTCTTTCTTTTTCTTTTCGTTGTTCTTTTTCTTTCTTTTTTATTTTTTCTTTTATTTTCCGTTCTTTTTATTTTTTTCCTTTTTATTTTTCTTTTTATTTTTGTTTTTCTTTTTATTTTTCTGTTCTTTCCATTTTCTTTTTCTTTTCTTTTTCCTTTTTTTATCTTTTTCTTTGTTTCTTACGTTTTCTTTTTCCTTTTTTTATCTTTTTATTTTTATTTGTATTTTATTTTCCATTTTCCTTTTTTCTTTTTCTTTTCCGTTTTATTTTTCTTCTTAGTCTATTTTTTTTTCTTTTTCTTTTATTTTTTATTTTACTTTTTCTTTTCTTTTCCTTGAGGCATTTCGCTTAGTTCGCTTCGCTTTGGGACCGCCATTCCAAGAAAAATTCCATTTGCAATATTTAAGTCCCTTCCTAAAGACTAGCGACCACCAATGAAGAGCAGAAATGGTGGTCGGGTTCAAAGCTTACACAATCAGGTAGCAAGGAGCCCTTTGCGGATTTCATTATACTAGAGTTCGCCCAGTGGTTGAAATTCAACCAATAAACTTTATTTTATTTAATTTTTTTGCTGTAGGTATGTTTTATCCGCCTTTTTTCTTCCTTTCTATGTCGTTCCTTTCCTCTAACATATTTTTATTTTCCTTTATTTCTTTTTTTACTCTCTTATTTTATTTTTTACTTTCCTCAAACTTCTTTTCCTTTCCCTTCCCTTCCTTTTATTTTTTTTCTTTCCCCTTCGTTTTCTTACCTTTCCTTTAATTCCCTTTCCCTAACCATTCCTTTCTTTCCTTTAATTTTCCTTCCTTTCCTATCCTTTCCATTCCCTTCCCTTTCCTTCCTTTCCTTTTCCTTTTCTTTCCTTTCTTTCCTTTAATTTTCCTTCCTTTCAATTCTTTTCCTTTCCTCTATTTTCCTTTAATTTTCTTCGGTGTTTAATACTCTTTATGAGTAATCATTTATTTTATTTTTGTAAACCCTGATTGTAGGTATCAGCAATGGATTTTACATATTTGCTCATATTTTACATTGCTTGTTTTATGTATCCAACAAAGCAACTTTTCGTGCTCTCAGGAGAGCAGCTGACACTGGGCATCGTAGCCAGTAATCAATACAATAACAACAACTAAAGCAAAAATGCATGACACAACAGAGTTTCTATAGTGCGAATACTTATTTTTCATTGGTCCACTACCAACTCTTCGCACTCACAGTGAGAGCCGACCACACGAATAACACAAAAACATGCATGGCAAGTCTACTCACACTACTACGGCTCTTAATTTTTTCCTACAAAGCAACTCCGCGGCCATGCTCACGATTCAGCATAGTACGCAAAAAGCAAGTACACACACACAGCGTCTCTATAGTGTGAATAAGTAAATGTGTAGTGGTGTGACTTTTATGTTAAATTTTTTATATTAAAATGATTTTTTAAATTCTTTTTATTTACGGATAAAAGTACACCTCAAAATTTCTTATCTATACATATATAATTTGTATACCTTAGAATTATAGTTTAGCAGAAAACGGTTCTACATTGCATTCATCTTGTCTATTTATATATAAGATACTTTCAAATGTCTTTATGGTACCTTATAGTGGACAAATCTCTAAAATAACTCGCCAAAATTTAAGGAAATCCTCTAACAAAGACGGAATATATATGTATCTTTCGTGGCTGAGCTCGCTTTGGTGTTACACTGCATATAAAGTTAAATAGCTTCCATATTTTTCGTCTACAAAAACCACTTAAGTAGAGCAAAATGTTGCCCTGTAAAATATTGCCACCACACGTAAAACATGAAAAGTAAAAAACAAATTTAAAAGTATTTTTTATTCTGCCAGAGTTGTCGCCGAACCAAGCTATGAAGATGTTTTTATTGCATGAGGCTGCTCCAGCTGTTCACTGTTGTTGCCTCGTTTCATATCTGCTGATATCGATGCTGACAATGTGTCTCTGTTGCTGATATCTATTGTTGTTGATGTTTTTGTTGCTGGTTTTGCTGATGTTTATTTTAAAATTGGTATATTGCGGGTATTCGCATAAGAAAACGCGGAGTGGCTGCTTTAGGTTTTACAATCGTATTCGAAATAAAGTAATCGGATCCTTTCTTTTTCCGAACACACTATAAATACACACCGTTGCCAAAAATGGCAGTAACTAATGCTTTCGTTCACGATAGAGGGCACTGTTAGCTCGAAACATTTAATATATGGACCTCAATAACATCGCTTATTGCAGCACCTTTCCTTTAATACCCATATTCTGCTAACATATTTTGGGTCAATTTGGTCCACATATTGGTCAATAACTCCGAAACCGGTCAAGTTATCAAAGTAGGGGATATCTTAAATTTTAAAAGAGATGCACAGCAATACAACGGTGAAAGTCCATTCAATTCCATTAAACAGTTTTTAAGTGATGCGCGTTTAAACATGCAGACAGACAAACAAATATTCTAAAAACTGTGGCTTTGGATTATGTTTGCTTAGTAATAATAGCTACTATAAATTTTTCTTGAATATTTATTGTATTATAATTATATGTAGAGATTTATGAATATAAATTCGCATCCGCTTACATCAGAAATGACACATTCGCCACATCTCTACCTTTCACGTTGATTTTGATCAATTGCAAAGATAACCAAAGCAACTTCACGAAAACATTGCTTATCTCGCGTTGACGTGACTGAACGCCTTGGTTCATTGCTGTTGGGGGCGGTGCACTGAATTGCTTAACGCAGTACACCGCTGCTGGACACTTGATATACTTAACGGTGTGCGCGTGGGTTGATTTTTGAATGGGTGGCATGGCTTTAGTTTCTTTTGGTCTTGTTGTAATTGCAATAGCTTCTATTGTTGCACTAAACTGTTACGATCTGCAACTGAAGTTGAGCGATGACATAATAATTTTATAAGATATACAACGTTGAGACGTGTCTTACTTCAAAATCTCACCGCACAATCAATCAACGGTATTTGTTGTGTGTTGCGGTATGATGATGGCGCTGTCGGTGAAGTGCTGCAGCGATTGATGAGTTTGTGAGTGGGATGCGTTGAAAGTGAAACTGATTTGTTGTTGTTGTTGGTGTTTACTTTTGTGTGTTTTGTGGGTTAACTTTTACGTGATGGCAATTAAATCAATGAAACGTGAAATTGAGAAAAGTAAATACGAGAGATAATGCAAAAATATGGGTTGTAAGGAGCCAGCTACTGCTTCTTTGCTTACCGCAAAATTGAGAAGATTTTTAAGCTGACAGCAAATGCATATTCTGCTTAAGTAATAAAGTCTCTATTCTTGTTGTAATACTACCTGAACCTACTTAGTGGACAATTTTGCAGCTTTTGTACTTATTACATATGAAATGTAAGTAGCGAAAATTATTAATATTAGACCAATTTTGGATTTCTAAATGTTTTTCAACCCGCTTTAATATAGATACAGTGGCAGACATATATGTACATTAGGGTGCGTCAATTTGTATGAACGAAAGTTAACCGATATCTCGCCATCGATTTTTCGCTAGGTTTTGGGCTCAGGAAAAAAAGTTCCACTAAGCATACTCAAAAAAATAATTTTCGAGCCTGCGAAATTTCATTTTTTTGACTTTTTTCGACTTTGATTTTTAAGGTTTTTTTCATGAACTACTAAAAAAATTTTCATTTGATTTTGAAATTTTCATGTATACCCTGTCCGACCCAAAAATGTCCGCTAAAAAGTTGGCGATAACAGTTTTTTTAAAAAAAAAAAATATTTTTTACGTTTTGGAGAGTGTTTTGGTCCAAAAATTTACCCTTTTGCCATTTTTTTTTAAAGGTTTTTTCAGCATACATGCAAAAATGTTTTCGATGAAAACGAATTTGTCTCATATTTCCTGTCCCACTTAAAATTATGCGCTTAAAACGTTGACGATAACGGTTGTTGAAAAAAATTTTTTTTTTCGGGTTTTGGGACTTGTTTTGGTAGCAAAGTCGACTTTTCCAAAAACCGAAAATAAAATTTTTTTTCAACAAACTGTTATCGCCAAGGTCTAAACAAAAACTATAAATTTTTTTTGAAAAATGTACAGAAAATTCGCAAAAATTTAAAGTTATTTTATCAAAATTTTAAATTATTTTCACAGAATTTTTTGGAGCCCATTCGATTTTAGTACAATAATCTTAAGTTCGTAACACATTTTGCTGATTTTTTGTAATTTTTAAAAAAAATTTTAAAATTCTGTGAGCATTTTGATAAATTTTTTTTTGAATTTTCGTGAATTTTGGGTAAATTTTTGAAACAAAGTTTTCAGTTCTTGTATTAGACCTTGACACATGTTTTTATATAGGCTTTGTAAAAATAATTTTATTCAGGCAAAAATTAGTGAAAATAGCAGAAAACGCCTGTATATACATTTATGTCCGCCACTGTGGATATAGTATACATTATTTTAAAACTTTACCCTGAAACATTCTTACCAAACCCAGGAAACCATATTGCAGCTAAGCCATTATTTAATTATTCTTTTATTGTCAACAAACAAAGAACTTTTATTTCTGGTATAATACAATTTCACAACAAACAATAAATTTGCATAAAATTAAAAAAAAAATATTTTAAACCGATATTTTCACTTGCGTACCTCGCTACTTGTCAACGCGTCAATGCATTTTAAGTTAGAATAAAATTCGCACAACCAATTACGAATAAATTGAGTAAATATTTGGCTTCAAAGCACAACAAGCGACATGATAAAGCGTGCTGCCGGTAGTAAATACTTATTTAAATATTTTAATATGCACAACAAAAAAATAACGAGCGCACACAAATGAGAAAAGTGAAATAAAAAACGCGTAAATATGCACAAAGAGCAAATGATGGAAGGAGTAGCATCGAAGTGACAGCGAAGGCTAAGTGAAAAAGTTCTAAAGTGGGAATGGCTAAAGTGATAGTCACACAAACACCATGGCATGTACAAACATATATTGTTGTATGCTAATAAAAAAATCACGTTGCGCATTGCGTACGCAGACGTTTAAATTGCAAAATCAATTTAAGTTTTGATTATTTCTTTGTTGTTTTTGTTTATGCGCAAAAATCGGTTGCGGCGAATAAACAATCTAAAAGTGGTTGAGTATTTGTTGTTAAACGTTATACGAAAATCAAATATACTTAAGCAGCTTACACATTTAATTGCATATCAAATATGTACAGAGAATTAGTAAATGCGTTTGCAGGTTTGTGAATGGTTGCTGATGCTCTCCAAGTGGGTAATTCTATGATAAATTGACATATAGTCCCGTGCTTCTAAACTTTAACAGAACGGTAAAAGGTTGATATTATTGTACATGGCAGATATTCAAGAAAAATTTATAGCTGGGATCATTATTGAGCCAATAGAGTTCAAAAAACAGTTTTTAGAATTTTTGTCTGTAGGTCTGTATGTTTGGACGCGCATCACTTAAGCACTGCTGAATAGAATTTAATGCAACTTCCACCGTTGCATTACTAGATGTCTAACTTAACATATAAGATATCCCTTATTTCAATAATTCGAAACTAAAATTTATTGTTGGCAGCACTTTTTATGTGACAAAAGAGACCGAAGTTTTACAAAAACGAATATACTTGATACCAGACCTGTTGAATAATGATTACTAATCGTATTTATTACAGGTTTGATTATTTTCTTGAGAATTCATTTAATGATTGATTACCATTACTTTCAACTTTTAATTATTATTTTCCAATTAATTAAAAAAATAATCAAAAAAAAATATCATGATTTTTTATGATTATAGAAGATTAAAAAATAATTTAAAAAAATTGTTGTGATTACTTTTGATTGTTTTAATTTTTTTTTATTATTTTTGATTGTCTTTTATTTTTTTCAGTATTGCCGTAGAAGCATATAAATATACACATCAATATACAAATACAATATCAAACAAATTTTTTTAAATCAAAAGTAATCAAATCTTGAAAAAAACGAAAAATTAAATACCACTACCAATTAATAAAGCCATGTAATTAATTGATTACTAATTATTAATCAAATTTAACAGGTCTGCTTGATACCTAATAATGCTTGATTTGAGAGTGAATGCCCATTATAAAAAAATTACCGTGTTAGCAATATTCATCCTGAGCCTCTTTAAGATAAGGTAGACTACAGTTGTGCGTATGTAGGTTTGTTTGTCTAAATTAATTTAGCAGCGGACAGGTGCAAGTAGCCACCTTTGTGACAGCACTATCTGCAGTGTCGCATTACGTCACTTGACAAACTGGATTTAATTGTTGACAATGTGTGAGCGACACGCTATACTCAAGCTGCTAACGGGCGCAGTGTAAATGCATAAATGAATATGAGGCTGTTACATTCAAAGATTTTTTTACACTCACTTAAAAATCTAAACGAACCAATATCTAAAAAAAAAAAACAGAGGCACTGCGTTAGTGCCAACCGAAGTGAACACTTTAACAATATGTTTGTGTTTTTTTTTTGAATTCCCAGAAAATATTTTGATTTTTCTCTGGAAATACTTTATTACATAGCGAATAATTTTAAGGGAAGTAATATTTTTTTTATTCATTATTACAACTGGAACACTTTTCAGAACTTATGTATAATAGGCTGAGTCTGATTTTGATCATTATATCTCCGAAACCAGTTGAGGTATGGACCTTAGTTACATCGCTTATTGCAGTACTCATTATCACCTCTCGCTTGATACCCATATTGTACAAACACATTTTGGATACGTTTTAGCCCCATATTGGCCGATAATTTCTACACTGGTCCAACAGTCGCGTTGAATTCTATTGGCTCAATAATAACCTCCCTATACATTTTTCTGACATTGATTACTTACTATTTTATTATGTGTAGAGATAACAAACTATATAAAATAACTATACAGTAAAGTAAATTTTTGAACAGGTGGTAACCCTTGTTATAAAACGAATTATTAAGGTCCAGACTAAGCGCGCCATATGGCATTTCACATTTGAAATTGAAGCATAGAAACAATTTTTATAGAATCCATCTACCATCAATTCTTCCAAAGACACCTTAAATATAAAAATCAAACTAACAACTCATACAGGTAAAAGAAGTTTTTAAACAGCTGGCAATCCTTTTCATGAATATCGCATATTTTAGAACTTAAAACTATATTCACAATGAAATAAAATGAATTAATAAAAGAAAAATCAGCCAAAGTCTACCAGCCTTTATTGAGTTATAAATTATGAGAATTTCATATTGAAAGCTAATTGGTACACAGGTGGCAACCTTTTTTATGGAAATTATGTGTCATTGGTGATTTATCTGTTAGCCAATCTTTTTCTCATGACACTTGATATTTAAAAATAAAGGAAACTATATATGTACAACAGTGTCGGTTACGATAATAGATAGTGTAGCGCATTTCAAGAGGGGTTTCCATGTCAAAAATTAAACAGCGTGCCTAAAGAAGTTTTCACTTCAAAAAAAGTGATGTGCTACAATTTAGTTCCGCTAGGGTTTCTGAAAAATTTTCATAGCGAAAAAAGGGGGTTGAATACAAAAATAGTTGCAAAGGGAAATGGAACGCAGGAATTAATGAAAAATCTATATATCTCGTAAACACCCTAATGCATGCATAGTAAATCTGGCTTGAAGTGTTTTCAACAGAGTCCGACCGAAGGTAGACGTTTTTTTGCTGTCAACCAATCAACGAATTATCGAAACTATAGACGGCAATTTAAGTACACAAATATGTGACTATATTTCGATAACAAATCAGTAGCATTAGCAATTAATATTGATATTTTTTCGATAGTTTTATAAGAAGAGCGACATCGATAATTTTCGTGCGAAATCGTAACTCTAATAGTATGCTGATGCCAAGAAATCGTTGCCATATAATTGATATGTTCCTTTGTGCATCCGAAAGAGCCCGAACTAGCCCAAAACCATATTTTTTGCATTCTTCTAGACAAAAAACAAAATTGTAGATGTCTTTGGGAAAAATCTGGTGGTCAAAAGAACATGAAAATATGGTCGATTAATCTGTTAACCAAAACCGAACGTTCGTTCGCACTTTAGTTTTTATGTATTTATATGCATCAAGCAATCAGTAGAGGCCAGCAGTAGCGGCAGTTCACCGCTCTCAGCCATCAACAAGACATACAACAATATTTTCTAAGCCCATTTCAAATGCTGCTAATTGGATTCTCATGACGCCATAATTTAAGATTTATTTTTAAAACATTTAACATTTAGCCGTAATAGAAAATCAATGTTGTGTAGTTAAGGAAAACCTTTTTCCATTATTTGAGTCTGCTGCACTTTTTAATAAGTGATATGAAATTGTGGTTAATGAGTGATACACGTATTGCATATCTTGACATTTGAGGCAAGAAATTTAATTGAGTGTGGTTGAGACGATTTTTGGAGCTTAATAGAATACAAAACTTTGGCCGAGTCTCAGATTTGAGGGGTTGAAAATAATTGTTATTGTTTATTTTCACTTTCATGGAATAAGTTAGTAGTAGTTTCTATACCTATTTAAAAAAAATATTTACAAAACAATTTCACTTTAAAAAGTTATTGCTTACATTTTCTCCTAGACAATTTCTGCTCTTGTACTATCCAACAAAATTCAAACAAAAAAGTGCAAAGTCGCAAAAAAAAATTATTCAACTCAATTTATTAATTATTATGCCATTAATTTTCATTAATGTAGCGTTAAATTGTAAAGCCAACAAATATGCGAAAATTACTTAATCAGTAAAATTTAATTAAGGCATATAATGACTTGGGCTTTGTGTTTTTTTCTATCACTAATTAACTTTGACTTGTGTAAATGAATCAGTTAATTAACGCTTACGTCCGCTAATTTCTCACATTTGCATTGTTACTTTTTCATTGACTTATAATTTTTAATTGACTCAACCATTCACAATTTTAAAGTAAAAGCTAAAATTACCAATGAAATGGGGAAAGGTAATGCAATTCACTTAACATTACTTTCTTGTGCATGGAACACAAAATTTACCTTGATAACGTGAACTAGCAAAATTTATCTACCAGACGTCAGTTTCAGCAAGATTTAGTATAATATTGATCATAAATGTTGTGAATTAGTAGAACATTTCAAGAAAGGATACGTGCGCGACATGGCGTATGAGTAACATTTTTTTGTTCAAGTTTAATTTCGAAAATGCATACCAGGATTGTTTGGTTTATTGTTGTAGTTTTATTAATTACTTTTATATTGTTTCCTTTTCATTGATTTGTTAGATATTTTTTCATCAGAAATTATTTTTTTTTAACTTTCAGCATAAATTTCGATGGATATTAAGTTTAACGCTAGTAGGATAATGCAATTCACTTAACATTACTTTCTTGAGAATGAAGGAGTTTAAATATTACGATGACGATGAAGGAGTTTAAATATTAAAATTTATCTATCAGACGTCAATTGCAAAACGATATCGTATAATTTTTATAAAAAACATTTATTTTTATCTGGATATTTGGGAAAAGCATATTTGTGCGACATGGCGTTTGAGTAACATTTTTTATTCAAGTCAAAGAATTGTGGTTTCAGAAATATATATGTATGAGCACACATTTGTTTATAGTTTTCACTGAAACTAATATAATCTGAAATCTTTACAAAATTTTAACAGTCTGGCAGAAATGATGCCGAATTTAACTCTGCCTTATATCAGACATTTCTCAGAGTATGAATTGCACTCATTCAATTTCAAAAACGTATTCTCAAAAAAATATTTGGAATCTCACCTTTGTTGTTGGTTGCTGTTTTTAAAAGCCACGTGTACGAGTACATTCATAAATAACCCAGCACGTGCTTATTATACACTTCAGCTACCAGAAGCTTCTGACTGCTATTAAAATGATTAATGATAGTGAATAAAATTTCTTAACCACAATGAATCAAGACTTTGCAAAGGTCATTTTGCCATCATTAGCGCACATGTTCATCATTAGATTTTTTTACACCCGACATGATAGAGAGCAAAGCAATGAGAGCTGCTCTTACAGCTTTTACATGTACGAGTATAATGAGGTGAATTAATATCACAAAACCAAAATTAAGCAAACGAAACTGTGGCCTGCCATGACCCCACACTCAAACCAACTAATTATGATTGTATAGCCGCAAGAGCTTCAAGAGGCTTCATTAAAAAAATATATATTTATATTTAAAAAAGTAAATGAGTAGATTTTCAAGTTTCCGAAATGCATTAACAAACATAATGTTTTGTAAGAAAATGCAGGAAAAGAGGAGAGGAAGCAATTATCTTTACAAATATTCGTGCAAGTCTAACATCCGAGTTGAGTTACTAAGCAAAGAAATTATAATCATAGCTAAAGCTAATTGTATGTATGTATGTGTGAATGTAAAAGTTTTAAAAATAATTAAAATAATACTACAAGTATTTATGATAATTTAAGAGATTGCTGTTTCGCTACTTTTTTATTTTTTTTGTTTTTATAGAAAATATTAGTTACAAAGTTTTAATTGCTAACAAATAAAATACTCTCTAGCGATTTATACTTTCCACAAATTTCGATAAACTCAAATAAAATAAGTAAGAATGGGATTTTCTATGGCTGTGATGAAGGCCTTATGCCTGTCATGAAACTAGAATACAAAAGGCGCTGCAACCAGAGAGGATATATAAACCGAAAATACAGTCGAAACTCGAACCGGAAACGAAACTGAACTGAAACGGGATCCGGAACTGAAATTTAAATCGAAACTCGAACCGAGGCAGGGAATGAGCAACAGCGAATCCGAAACAAAAAATTAACAAGACATGGAAGCTGAAACTGAAACCGGAACTGAAGCCATCACAAGAAAGAATAAATTAATCAAAACTCGAAACCAGGATCGAAACTGAAACCCAAGGAAACGGAATCCGAGACTGAAATTAAAACTGGAATCGAGGGTAAAACTAAAAATTAAACTGAAACTGACACTGCAACTGGGATTAAGGTATGAATAAAGAAGTATATCTGAACGAACCTGGAATGAAAACTGGAATTGGAACCGAATTTTAAACGGACGGACCGTACCTTGGAACCAAAAGTGAGATAAAAACTGAAACCGAAACTGAAACCGAAACTGAAACCGAAACTGTAACCTAAACTGAAACTGAAACTAAAAGTGCAACTGTAATCGAAACTTTAATCGAAACTAAAGCCGGAACAAGGGAGAACTGGAACTCGTATCATAATGGAGATTGATTGGAGAACGACAACCGAAAGTGGAACGTACATTGAAACAGAAACTAAAAATAAAACTGCAACTGTAACCTGGTTTAAGGCCTCAACAAAGGGAAATAGCTGAACCAAAGCACAAAAAAGGCGAATTTGAAACCGAAATTTAAATGGACAGAATGCACATCGGAATCGAAAATGATATCGAAACCGAACTTTAATTCGTAAATGAAGCGCCGAATTTGAACGCAGACCAGAAGTAAAAGCGAAATCGGTACAGAAATCTAATCTGAAACTGAAAGTGAAACGGAACCGGACCGAAACCAGAACCGAGTATGAACTGCAAACTCAACCAAAATTTATTGATTTGCGGGTGTGAATTTTAGCAATGACCTTTATAATTTATATAATGAATTGATTATAAGAGAATCATTGATGCGGGTTCTATATCATATTAGCCTCAATATGGGCTAATTTCATGGCCAATTTCGCACGCTTTCGAACAAAATTCATATATTATCCTTACTGTCCGAAATAAAGAGCTTAGCTGTGAAATATTTTTGGGTTTTATCAGAGCTATAGATACTATAGTAGTCCAATTCTGACCGCTTATAAACCATTTTATGTTCATGTAAGGTAAATTTATATTTTCTTTTGTTTTTTTTTTTTTGATATTTTACATATTCTTATTGCTTTTAAATGGATTTATGCCTAATTTTTTTCCAATTAACACATTTTTGTAAAAATGGACTGCATACAACAAAAGTCAATATTTAAAAAATTTGTGTGCAGACCACAATTTTCATTAATTAGTTTTATCATTTTTGGTGCTTAATTAACAGCTTTCATGCCGGCAGGTAAAAAGCTTTCGCTATTTTGCTTTGTGGTTTTCATTATTAATTTTTTGTACACCTTTGTAGGCTGATTATATTTGTAAATATATCTGTATATATATCGATACCGCGCCATCGATTTTTCGATAGGTTTTTGGGCTCAGGAAAAAAAGTTCCACTACGCATACCCAAAAAAATAATTTTCGAGCCGTGTCTGACCCAAAAATGTTTGCTAAAAACGTTGGCGATAACAGTTTTTTGAAAAAAAGTTTATTTTTGGGTTTTGTAAAAGTCGACTTTTCGACCAAAACAAGTCGCAAAACCTGAAAATACAATTTTTTTTCAAAAAACCGTTATCGCCAACGTTTTTAGCGCATAATTTTAAGTGGGACAGGAAATATACGACAAATTCGTTTTCATCGAAAACATTTTTGCATGTATGCTGGAAAAATCCTTACAAAAAATGGCGAAAGGGTTAATTTTTTGACCAAAACACTCCCCAAAACCAAAAAAATATTTTTTTTTTTGCGAAAAACTGTTATCGCCAACGTTTTTAGCGGACATTTTTGGGTCGGACAGGGTATACATGAAAATTTTAAAATCAAATGAAAATTTTTTTAGTAGGTCATGAAAAAAACCTTAAAAATCAAAGTCGAAAAAAGTCAAAAAAATAAAATTTCGCAGGCTCGAAAATAATTTTTTTGGGTATGCGTAGTGGAACTTTTTTTTCCTATCGAAAAATCGATGGCGCGATATCGGTTAACTTGCGTCCATACAAATCGACCCACCCTAATATATATATATATAACACAGACATAGTTAACTAAATTTTGTATACTATTAAAATTATTGTTTTTATTTTTTTCAGGTGCTGATTTGTCGCTTCGCGTTTTATTTAATGCAGGATCGGTTCGAGGTAAGTTTAAATTTTTTCCAGTTTGATTTATGATGTGGCGCTTAGCTTGAGCTGATTGGTAATTTATAATAAAGTTATTTATGCCGGCAGAATTTTCTAAAACTAAAAAAAACCGAGATTTAATTAATTTAAATGGTATTTTATATAACTAGTTGTAGGGCACAAAATGAGAAAATTATTTTAAAACGAAGCCACAAAAATTATATCAAACAACTAGTATTTGAATACATTTTTTTTATTATTAATATAGAACAAAAAAAGAAAGAAAGAAGAAACATACATAGTTGCAATTGATATCTATCTGACAACAAGTAAGCCAATCATAGTCAGTATTGTGTATAATCGATTGGATATAATATTATGACCTCAACAATCATGGTTTTAGAATTTTTAAATTACTAATTAATAATTGGTAAATTGGTATGTGCAATCATCACTACAGTAATTGCAATTTATATCTTTTTTTAAATTTTAAGAATTACTGCAGTAGTAATTTTGTATAAATTAATTAATGACTACTACAATTATAGCTAAAAATAGCTGAAATAACTATTACCATATATATAAATGCCGTGAAATAGCAAAATTACGACTACAGTAATGCTAGTTTTAGAATTTTAAAATTATGATTAAAGTAATTGTTACTGAGATAGCTGAAATAACAATTACAGTGAATAATGCAAATATTAGTATCGTGTTAGTTGTTATTTAAGAAATTTTTGAACTACGATTACTGTTATCATAATACTTATCAAGAGTAATCCCTTGCATTATGAGAGTAATAGATTATATTGCTATTACTTCAACTGTTATCGTAATTCAAAAAATTTATGATTACTGCAATCACAATTCGAAGAAGTTAAATTATGATTACTACTGTAATTAAAGTAATTAAAAAAATGTAAAATTACTGTAATCGTAATCATCTTGCTATTGTAATACTTCTCAATCAACTCTGACGTGTGTATGTATTTGTATTTCATGTTATAACAGGTTAACAATTATAACACGTTAACCTTAACTATTCTGAATGGGAACAGCTGTGTAGTCAAACAGCGGATAATAGCAGTTATAAGTACAAAGCACGAACGTGCAAACAAACAAGCAAATGTAAAGTAATGCAAGGCACTTAACTATAAATATGTATGTACAATTACTAAGTTGAATTTAGTTTAAAAATAGCAGATAGCAAAATGCTGGGGGTGCTTACAACACTTGTTTGCTATGTAGATGGATATATGAGAGGTGGTGACAAAAGTTCGCTTTTGAAATTTTTAGCTTCTCTACATAATCGACTATTTTATTTTAAAACAAGTAAGGAAAGGGCTGTCTTCGACTGTGCCGAAGACTTTACACCTTTCATGAATTTGAATATAGAAATTTTATGATGCATATAGTCCAGAAAAATTGATAGGAGGGATCATTATTGAGAAAATTTAATTCAGAGCAACAGGTTTTAGAATTTTTGTTTGTCTGTCTATATGTTTGTTCGCGCATCATTCAAAAACTGGTGTATGACATGGAATGCAACTTTTTTCGCATTATTACAAGACGTCTTACTTAAAATTTTAGATACCTCTTATTTCATTAACTAGAACGGTTTCGAAATTATCGACCAATAAGTGGACTATAGTAACCCAAAATATGTACGTACAATATGGGTATCGAACGAAAGGTGCTAGTGGGTACTGCAATAAGCCATTGGATATTTTCAGTATCTCAACTGATTTAGGAGATATGAAGATTAAAATCAAACTCCGTTTATTATAAGTTCTGAGACGCAGCGAAATCTGACGGGGTTTTCGTCGTCGATAGTTCTAGTAAAGAGTCACTTTTTTAAGTTAAGATATTTTTTATTTTTAGCAAGAGATTTCTGAGTCACCAATTAAGCGAACTTTTGTTAGCGCCCCCTTCCCCGCTTTGCACGTATAAATATCCATTAATACCGCAAAGAAAGTTGAACCTATTTGCTTACTATTATCATTATCATCAATTTTCTTTTTCGTATTATTTAACACAAATATATTACTTATTTGCTAGTAAGCATACGCCTACAACAACTTGATTGAATTGCTTGCAGGTTTCTCAGATTATAAATGTTACTCATACGTCATGTCCCACCTCTACCAAACTAATGTACGCGTGCAACTATTAATCGTCAACGTATTTTCTCCTACCACTAGACCACATATTTCCACATGCAGCAGTTGTATAAATATTGGCAGTATTCAAATAACGTGATTTCTTTCTTTTTTTTCGGTATTCGATTTATTCTAAACGCTGCCATTCATTAGAAGACAAATCGCGCGAATGCCAAAAACACGTGCCAACTGCACGTTGTACTTTTTTTATTTTTATTTGTTTGCTGGAATTTGTATGCTTGTGTGTAGAGAATTTGTTGTTGTTGACTTGGCTTGTGGGTTGTATGTTTGAACTGACCTTAGTTTGCACAGTCTGTGGTTTAGAAAAGTCGATTTTTCACGTGTCAAAATAAATGATTGGGTTTTAAAAATAGTGACAGCTGGCGTTTATGATATTTTCCACATGTTTGAATATATATATGTGTACTGCAAATAAGAACACTATACAGCTTGAAATAATTGTTGTGGCAGCAGGTAATAAAAGCCAAATTCTATTTTTAGCAAATTTTAGCAAAGCATTTTGAAAGTTTAAATCATTGTCTAATATTAGCGGAATTGTGTAAAACTTAAAACTTACACACTCAACTAAGTAAATAGTGGAATTTTAGCTTATTATTTGATTTTGAAAAATTCATTTCCAAAATTTCGGTTTCAACATTTTTGAAACTACCTTGACTTTCGCTTTCAAGCGAATTTTTCCTTTCATTTGTTTTAAGATAGATCATTATTCCATCATTATTACAAAGCAAAATTTATGAATAACTTAAGCAGTTTCTCTAAACCAATATTGAGTTAGGCTGTTATCGTCTCAGAACTTATAAAATACTGAGTCCGTTTTTATTAATCACAGCGCTTATTGCAACACTCATTAGCACCTTTCTTTTGGTACCCATATTGTTCTAACACATTTTGTGTCAACCGGGTCCATATTTTAGACGATAACTCCGAAACCGGTGAAGCTATCGAAATAATGGCTATCTCTAACTTTACGTTAGACTACTAGTAATACAACGTTAAAATTCGCATTCAATTCCTTTAAGCCATTTTTCAGTGATGCGCGTTCAAACATACAGACAAACAAACGAAAATTCTAAAATATGTTGCTTTATCTAAATAATAATCCCTTCTAACAATTTTTGTTGAATATCTGCAATGTACAGACATCGACCTATTACAATTTTATTATATGTCAAGTTTGTCGGCTCCATTAAGATCGGACCAGCATAAATATAGCCCCCCATACCATCGATTATTCCAATAAACAGGGTTTGGACTTTGTTAGTTTTAACTGCATCAACGGCTTATTATGAAAAAATAGAAAAGTAGAAGTTTTTTGTTGTTGTAAAAATGTATTGACAACAATGTTTCAACAATGTTTTTAGCTCGCGAGTAGCTACTCTATTTTGACGTAGTCAGTTGAACAAATACAATGCACCATAATTGCGCACTGTAGATAACACACATGGCCGCCAGTGCCATTAATTTTGTTGTTAAAAAATGAGGAATCTTTACTGATAAATTGTCACATTTAATTATCAGCAATTTCCTGGTCTACCAGCAGCGGAATGTGACCCAGCAAACCAAATCGATGGTTTTGTTTAATGAACTAGCAATTAACTTAATAATTTTATTGCTTGGGAAGTAGATATTTCGGATTGTCTAAAGGTTTTTTCTTTTTTTTGAAACATACTAAAATTTTATTGAAATTTAGGACTATGAGTGCATACTTCAAACCCAATACTCTTTCTTAGAATCAATATTAGTCTTAGCCACTCAAATAATTTACAGTAAACCCCATTTAGTGTCCACCTCAAATTCTGTTATTTTCTTTCGCTATTCAACTAGCGTTATTTACCATGAATTTAAGATTAATTGACAATAGCGTTCCATTAGATATACAAACATTTACCTCACTGGGTAACACAGCGCACGCAGTTCACCTGTGCATTAGAACGTTGGTTGGTTGCGGTTTACCGGCGCACGCCTGCTCATATTTGCTCATTACTAAAAGCTCATACATAGCTATTGCGCTGTTAGTTAAGTTAACACAAGTGTGTCTGTGTATTTGTGTCGATTATGTGCCCATAGCAGATATCGCAATTTACGCTCGAATGATGTTATATTTGACATTAACGCGTTTTGTTCGACGTTTGTACAACGCTGCATACGCCCACAGCCGACATATGCTTTAAACACCATTTGCAGAGGCATTTTGTAAATGAAAAAGCTTGCAAATGCTGCAGGTAACCACAATTTCCTGGCACACACGCCACGCTTGAATACACTCGTGGTTTCATACGTTGTACGAGGAGGGCTTGATAAGTGCGTGACTACAAATTCTTTAGTGTTTAGTCGTTTAGGCGATGCATAAGGACAGCTGTGACGAGAATGCGTGAATTTTAATTGTCCAGAGAGGACTTTCCTTCTCAACTGCTTTGCACCTTTATTTGATAAAAGAAAATATTAAGACTTGGCCTCGTTCACCGCATGACATACATCTTTAAATACTTCATCTCGTAATAGGATACCCAGCATGAAGTTAAAGCAAACCTACAAAAAGAAGACAGAGCAGACTACAGGCAGCGCCTTTTCTTACACTCCAAAGCTGCTTTCAAATTGACAAGGAAGATTGTATCGATTCTCTAATCAATGGCAGGCTCACAAGATTCGCAGCCTCAATAATGAGGTGAGATAGAATCTTATATGGATGACTTTTCTTGTGGATGGGGCTGAGTGCACTTAAGTTTAGAGTCATGGACTCGTCTGATTCCATGCGATTTATCATTTTTGAAATGCAATATTGGCAATCTCACATCATCATAGTAGCATTGTTGAACGTTATTTCCATCGTTATGGATGGCATATCGGGTTAGTCATCTCAATGCCAGCAACAAGGAGAATTGATCCCTTCAGAACTGAAGTACAGCATGTACCTCGCTTAGTAGACTCACAATTAAACTAAAATTTTTTGCATGAATATGATATATACCAGTTGAAAGTAGCTTCTCAATTTTTATTAAAATATCTCGATAAAATAGCGAGCAATCGCCTCAGAAATTTTGCAGAATTTTTGTATAAAAAGGGGGCTGTGGCACGCGTTCTATCAGAATATTATTTTCCATTTTTTTTATAAAAATCTCATTACATTCGCCAACACTTATTGATATAACTTGCACAGTTACAGATATATCGCGTCTTGAGCTTTACAAAAAAAAATTTCAGCACTATATTAAGAAGTGGGCATGGCGCTCAACCGATTTTGCGAATTTTTATGATAGACAGTAACCGTCACGAAACAAATATTGTCACCAAATTTCGCTGCGATGAATAAATTTTTGTTCGTGTTGTGCAACATGTTTTGTGGAATTAACCACTACAAAAGGGGAGTGGTCCGATTTCCGAACATTTAAATTTTTTCGAATTTCTCGCTAAGCAGAATCTTTGGCAGTAAAATAGAATTTAACAAAAAGGTAATTTTTCGGAGAGATATTGTCTCCTATATTCGTTTATGATCCTTTGATAAACCTTTCAAATAAAAATGGGCGTGGTGCTTAGTTGACATATTTTTTTTCTTCACGACATTGCCGTAAAAAGAGTAATCTGTGTGCCGAAGTTTGTTTTGCTTATATCTTCAACACGATTAATAATATATGTAAAAAAAAATTTTTCGAAAATGGGCAAAAAAATTTCAAAGAAAAATCAATTGGCTGCCTTAATTTTAAAACTTGATGGTTATGGACGTATTATGAACACAATAATCACTTTCTCGTTTTATAAAAAATTCAATATATTAAAAGAAGGCGTGGCTCTCATTCGATTTCGTTCATTTTAAATAGCGATGGCCGATTTTCTATGAATTTATTTTTCAACTTCTAAGTTACAATTTCGGGATACCCTATACCTTATCCTTTCTAGAACACTATTAGAACAAGTTTTTTGTTTATTTGGAATTACCTAGGACCTCTTTGAGATCTTGAATACAGGGTGGCTAATTAAAGCCGCTACCAAAAAAAAATTAAATAACTTTTTTTCTATTTAATGAATCTGGTTAATTTTTTTTTTATTTTGCAGATTGACTTTTACATTTAACAAAAATGGATAACTGGGACACTGAAACAAGAATTTGGATTGTCCGCCGCTACCACGCACTGGAGTCCGTAGTTTCGGTTCAAAGAGAGTATAGGCGCACGTTTGGCGGCAATCCTCCGAGCAGATGGACCATAATAAGACTTGTAAACAATTTTGCCGAGCATGGGACAGTCAACAGAAGACCTTACCATCGAAACCCTTCAGTTCGAACGGAGGAAACAATCGCTGCTGTAGCTGCTGCCATACAAAACAATCCACGTGTTTCGACAAGAAGCTTATCTGCTCAAATGGGTGTAAGCAGACAGTCATTACAGTCAATTATGCACAAAGATTTGGACTTTTTCCCATATAAAATTCAAATGGCCAACAAACTGAACGCTGCAGACTTGCCGATTCGCTTGGAATTTTGCCAGAAGATGCTTCAAATGGTGGAAGAGGATGGAAACATGTTGAACTGTCTTTTCATGTCTGACGAGGCCCATTTCGATTTAAACGGCAACATAAACAAACAAAATTGTCGAATATGGAGTGCTTCCAACCCACAGATACTCCATGAGACGGAATTGCATCCACTTCGTGTCACAGTGTGGTGTGCAGTTTCATCACGCTGCATTGTCGGGCCCTACTTCTTCGAAGAAAACGGTCACACCGTTACGGTTACTGGAGACCGTTACTTGAGCATGTTGAGAGAGTTTTTCTATCCAGAATTACGCCGAATGAGAATTTCTTTCAACTCTGTGTGGTTTCAGCAAGATGGTGCAGCTCCTCATATAGCCCAACCTGTTATGACAGAATTGCGACGAAAATTTCCCAATAAGCTGATATCCAGAAACTCCACATTCCGTTGGCCAACCAGGTCGCCTGACCTTACTGCACCTGACTTTTTCTTGTGGGGTTATTGCAAACAGGAAGTCTTCAAAGCAAAACCAACAAATTTGAAAGAACTAAGGCAATCCATTCGAGAAACAATTGCGGCTATTCCTGTCTCAACTCTCCAAGCAGTAATGAACAACTTTTTGGTAAGATGCCGCACATGCATCGACGAGCAGGGGGGGGCATTTAAATTCCATTATTTTTAAAACTAATTAAGCTATATTTAATAAAATTTAATGAGCTTTAACATGAATAAAAGAAAAATGAATTCCATACAGTGAGAAAAAAATTATTTGAATTTCTTAATGTAGCAAAATTCATCAGCCACTCTGTACAGTTGTTTTTTGTTTAACGAGAAATGCTACCCATGCTAAGCTTGACCAATTATTTTCGTTTTCCAACCCACCCTACTACTTATGTATGTGCTTCACCACATATGTATACTTCCTCGTATATAGCCCACTATCTACAAGTATAATTAAATCAATGGACACTTTGTCCATTAACAAAAATAATAGCTGTTGTAAAATGCAATTACTGCCAGCGGATGTGGGCTATTTTATTTAGTTCTAACTAGGCTATGCTATGCTATGCCATGCACTTATGCATTCTAGTTCCATAAAGCTCACAAACAATTAGCTTTTGTTAGAAGCAGCAGAAAGCTTTTGATTCAGTGCGTAACATTTTAATTTCATTCTAATTGAATTTTGATTATTATTTACACAATATTTTTTTTTTTTAATAAACTAAACAATGAGTTTCTGCAATTGCTGAGTATGTGTGTGTGTGTGCGGGATGCCGTTCAAATCAACCAAAATGCTCTAAATGCATTTATAATCTGTTGACAGATTTGCCAGCATTTAAATACAGATATAAAAGAGTACAAATAACAGCCTGAAATCATTTGCGCCTAATACGGTTATTATGCAGCTGTAATAAGCACAAACAGCCAAACTCTAGATAGGATGAAAATGAGATATTAGCAGCACTGTGTTCTCTGTATACAAATTTCTGATCACACAAGTTTTTAAGGCTTATTCCTAAAAATTGTGGATTTCATAGACAAGAAACTATATCTCAATTCCATACATTTACACCACAATTTTTACTTTCAAAGCGCTCTACTGAAAAATTCTAAAACGTTACTTTGGTAGTTTTTCCTTATTGCCACAGAAAAATTAATTCTTTTTATTTTCAAAGACGAAAAGGCAATTTGGGTTTTCTTTCACTAATTTTTAACTTAGTAACTTTAATTTTTATTCTCTAATAAAACTTAAGCTGTTTTTCCTGTTATATTTAATTTTAGATAGGCGATTATTCCAACGGCAAAGAAATATTTAGTTAGCTTGTTATTAAAACTCCTGTCGACCCATATTTCGAGTTTGGCTATTTTGCCAATTTTTTCTGTTACTGTAACTTAGGTGATTAAACCAAATTTATTTTATTTTTCAATTAAGATTTACTTTGATTTATATTACATAATAAAATAAGCTATTGAATAATTTGAGACATGGTTTATAACGAATATTGAGTTAGGTTGTTTTTAAAAATTCTGTAAAACCTTAAAATCTCAAAGTCTTGCTTTTTACAAACCAATAGGCACATTTTATTTTCTTTCCATAATTTTTAAATATGAATTCAAATTTCGTTTTTTTTCTCTTACTTTAAGACAGACCTGTTAAATTTGATTAGTGTTTCGGGGAGTGTTTTTGTCGTTACCACAACAACAACAACAACAGTAATTAGTAATCAAATAACTAGACAGTTTTTTAAATTGGTAATGATTATTTTAATTGCTTTTTAAGATTACGATTAGAAAAAATCAAAAAATAATCATGATTTCTTAAGATTATTAAAAAACAATCAAAAAAAGTTGTTTTGATTACTTTTGATTTTTTTTGTTTTTTTTTTCAGTATTGTTGATGTGCTTCTACAACAATACTTAAAAAAATAAAAATAATAAAACAAAAAATTAATCAAAAAAAAGTAAAAAAGAAAATAATCAAAAGTAATCAAAACAAATTTAAAAAATATTTTTTTTTGAATCATCGTAAAAATCATATTTTTTTTGGATTATTTTTTTAATTAATTGGTAAATAGTCATTAAAAATTGAAAGTAAGTAATGGTAATCAATCATTAAATGGATTCTCAAGAAAATAATTAATCAAACCGGTATAAGATAAGTATTTAATTATTCCGCCAGCAAACCGGTAATTAGTTAGGTACTTATTACAACTGCTGTCAACGGTTGAAAACTGTATTTATTTTTTTTATACCAAAGACAAAATAACAGTTTAGGTTTTTTTTATAGTTTATGCTGAGAAATTAAAAAACTTATCCGAGTTTAGCTATTGTTCCACCTTTAATTGTTACATTAATTTAAGTTGAGTTATTATTGCAACGCCAAACTTTACATTTTTAATATTAAAATTTACTTTAATTGTTTTACAAAGCAAAATACTAAATTTTTGAATAGCTCAAGCGGTTTTTTGGATTCAAAATTCAGTTAGGTTGTTATTACAAATTCTGTGTACACAAAATCTTCATACTTTGAGCAAAATAAATTTAAATTTGTGTGATAATGGAGATCTGAGTACGAAGAACGTAAATCCCTGTTGATAATTCAATTTTGTTCTTATTCGACTTTGGTTGTTATTACTTTTGAACGGTTTTATTTCAATTTTAACTGAGTTTTATGCATTCCTACTACCAGCTCTTTAATATTCTCTTTAATGTAAATCTCCAACAAAACTAAACCCATTTAAAATTTCTTAAATCTTGCATTGCCTGCATTAATTAGAGCAAGCGAAATTATAACATCAGCTTGAGCGAGCGGAGGGAGAAAAAGAAAGGCGTCTGGTATGTATATCAAGGAAAATATGAAACCGAAGAACTTTTTAGACTGATTAAATTGTTGCGGTTAGTGGCACAAATAACAACAATAAAACCGCCACGAATAATTACATGCATTTTACATGAAAGGAAATAGAGATTGGCACTCGTTTGTTTGTCGTATGTGGTAAATATTGTTAATTTTCAAGTTTTGTAATCATGAAATTGCGTCAATTAAATGTGTGTGTAGTTGTGTGTTTTGTTTATTTGCTTTAAAGTATAATGATACAGCAGATGCGATAAAAAGTTAAAATTAAAACTGCGATAAACAAATTCTATAAAATTACTTGTAGCAAAGAGCAGTCGACGATTTTATTTTAAACAAAGCGGGGGTCATAATAAATTTTGATTTTGAAATCAAGTTCCTAGCTTACGGTAGCAAGATTCCACAATTTTGTAGTGCCGCTTAGAATAATAAAAAAAAAACGTTGCGTTAGAGCGTTGAATGGCACTGGATAAGCACAGCTGATATCGACAGTTTGAGTACAGTTGTCAGGCCACTGGAGAATGCTGCTGATAGGTAAACTAGTTTTGTAGCCAATGGAATGAGGCACTTAAACAGCTGATCCTGAATAGCTTAAAAAGAACAAATAAAGAACAAAAGAAATAAATTAAATTAGTTAGTAACTGAGTTAGCAAAATCTAAAATAATAAAATATATTCCAAGAACAGGCAATATAAAAGGCAAAAAGTCAATATAAGAGCGACCTAGCGGAATTTTTTTCCGTCATTTTGATTCTCCTGCCCTGGGATGTGAAGGAAGGACTTTAGCATTAAAAAGCTATGGCGAAATGGAAATTGAGTATTCTGTAATAAGCTGGTACGGTCTAATATTTGCTAGTGCAAGAATGTTGTGAATTTTTTTTTTGTGGTGCGTCACCTAGCGGTTTGTTAGTTTTTTAAGTTGCATTGTAATCTGGTTCGAGACTATATTCCTGTTATATACAATGTTTAGTACACAATGACTTGAAAAACGTGCATCTAGCAGCTAAAGGAGGCTTGCGTCCCCCAAAGAGAAAAGAATATGCCGCTGTAAATTTCATGTTTTTGTCGAAAACTGGCCTATTCAAAACCACAAGCCTTATATAACTTGATGAGGTCTTCAGCCAGACAAGCCTCACAAAGAAATATTCTGCAAAAAAAATATTTCGGGTCCTTTAAATTTTGGTTCACCCTGCCTAGCCAATCACAACTCATCATGCGCTGACGTGTGTAGTGCCAGCAGATATGCTATCGTTTGGTGTGACTTTTAAAGCTTCATCAAGTTTATGTTTTTAATGCTTTTTGGCACACACAAATGCCAACTAAAAGCAGCCTTGCTACGCTCACCCCACATGGCATGCAACTGCAACGATGGCAACGCTTCAATTTCTACTCATAAACTTTTGTAATTGAAGTTTAATTGAATTGTATGCCACAAACATGTACGAACATGCGAATATATTTATAGAGCTATCATTTATTTGTTGACGACGCGTCATTCAACATCAGCATGTTGCATGCAACCGCAAAGGCTACTAGTTTGTGGCAGCAACAATTGCTACTGTCTTTATGATTAATCGTTTATTCACTCAATTATTGTTGGTTTGGTGTCAAAAGGAGAAATTGTTGTTGAAGTCTTTTCTTTTCTCATTCATTTAACAACAATTAATTTGTGCATTGAATGTTGTTTGTTTGCTGATATTGAAGATAGTTTCAGTTTATCGCTTTGCTAAGCAATTCCAAGAGTTAGAGAGGGGCATGGGGGAATGAGAGTGTGCGGGTAATAATTATCGAGATCGTTTTAATTGGAATCGTTTTGCAGAGTATTATAGTGTTGTAAATTGTTGTTAAGAGCTTGGGAATTGTTGTGCCAATTTTTTTAAGTGGAACGACAAACTGAAAACCTGCTTATTTGAAACTAGAAAACCCGGATCACGCTTCGCGGCGTCTAGGAACTTGTAGCAGACTGCTCCCGATTCTAACACTGCGTTACAAAAACGAGCTTTAGTTCTGTCCTATGAACCAAATATACTTTTTCGGAAAGGGGAATTATACAATAAAAAAAAAAATTCTGACGTCTACATGAAAATCGCCGATACACGTGTATTTTTATTTTTTCTCCCCTTTCCGAAAAAGTATAATTGGTTCGTAGGACAGAATGTGGGTAATGCGGTGTAATCATTATACAGGGTGGCTGATGAATTTTGCTACATTAAGAAACTCAAATATTTTTTTTTTTCAGTGTATGGAATTCATTTTTCTTTTATTCATGTTAAAGCTCATTAAATTTTATTAAATATAGCTTAATTAGTTTTAAAAATAATGGAATTTAAATGCCCCCCTGCTCGTCGATGCATGTGCGGCATCTTACCAAAAAGTTGTTCATTACTGCTTGGAGAGTTGAGACAGGAATAGCCGCAATTGTTTCTCGAATGGATTGGCTTAGTTCATTCAAATTTGTTGGGTTTGCTTTGAAGGCTTCCTGTTTGCAAAAACCCCACAAGAAAGAGTCAGGTGCAGTAAGGTCAGGCGACCTGGGTGGCCAACGGAATGTGGAGTTTCTGGATATCAGCTTATTGGGAAATTTTCGTCGCAATTCTGTCATAACAGGTTGGGCTATATGAGGAGCTGCACCATCTTGCTGAAACCACACAGAGAAATTCTCATTCGGCGTAATTCTGGATAGAAAAACTCTCTCAACATGCTCAAGTAACGGTCTCCAGTAACCGTAACGGTGTGACCGTTTTCTTCGAAGAAGTAGGGCCCGACAATGCAGCGTGATGAAACTGCACACCACACTGTGACACGAAGTGGATGCAATTCCGTCTCATGGAGTATCTGTGGGTTGGAAGCACTCCATATTCGACAATTTTGTTTGTTTATGTTTCCGTTTAAATCGAAATGGGCCTCGTCAGACATGAAAAGACAGTTCAACATGTTTCCATCCTCTTCCACCATTTGAAGCATCTTCTGGTAAAATTCCAAGCGAATCGGCAAGTCTGCAGCGTTCAGTTTGTTGGCCATTTGAATTTTATATGGGAATAAGTCCAAATCTTTGTGCATAATTGACTGTAATGACTGTCTGCTTACAGCCATTTGAGCAGATAAGCTTCTTGTCGAAACACGTGGATTGTTTTGTATGGCAGCAGCTACAGCAGCGATTGTTTCCTCCGTTCGAACTGAAGGGTTTCGATGGTAAGGTCTTCTGTTGACTGTCCCATGCTTGGCAAAATTGTTTACAAGTCTTATTATGGTCCATCTGCTCGGAGGATTGCCGCCAAACGTGCGCCTATACTCTCTTTGAACCGAAACTACGGACTCCAGTGCGTGATAGCGGCGGACAATCCAAATTCTTGTTTCAGTGTCCCAGTTATCCATTTTTGTTAAACGTAAAAGTCAATCTGCAAAATAAAAAAAAAATTAACCAGATTCATTAAATAGAAAAAAAGTTATTTAATTTTTTTTTGGTAGCGGCTTTCATTAGCCACCCTGTATCTACATATAAATTTGTGCACATAGCTTTTTGCAGCATTCGTTAGTGACCATATTGTACTGACACATTTTGAACCACCTTGGTCCACATATTTATCTATAACTACGAAACTCGTGAAGTGATTGCAATAATGCATATCTTTGACTTTAAGTTAGATGTCTAGCAATATAATGGTGAAAATTGCCTTTAATTCTATCCAGCACTTTTTCAGTTATACGCACGCAAAACATACAGACAAACAGATAAAAATTCTAAAAATTGTTGGGGTTCCATTGGCTCAATAATGACCCCGTTAGTTGAGGATCGTCGGAGCTACTGTGGTTCACTAAGGCCCATTTCTCCATACCGATTGGAATAATGACGGGGCACTGCACGATGGAGGTTCGTGTGGTGCGTTTGAATATTTTGGATAATCCCAGCTATGTCAACTGCATGGAGGATGACGAGGAAAAGTCATCAAGTCGAGTCATGCTCAGCTGCCAAGTTTTTACTAGGAAACGGCGTTGGTATTTCGGTATTCATGTTTTTGGGTCTCTGTACAATGTATCAGAGGTCGTCTTTAAGGCTTTATTCTACTATGTCATGAAAAAACTTCCTTCCAAAAAGTTCGTCTTTTGTCGGAAAAGAATTTCACTGTTTTTCGTTTTTATCGCCACTAAAAAGCTAACTTTCAAACTGTTTCCCTCTAATTCCTTTATTGCAGTCGTTACCCTGCCCACTGCTGAATTCGTTACTTTCGATCTTATCGGAAATATCTTGATCTATATATTCAGCCGTCGTAGCACCTATGTGGAACCCTGTATCCCAAGGCACATCTGTGCAACACAACTGCGACCATATTAACTTTGACTTTGCTTGTTTATCTTCTTGTTCGCTTTTGTTGTTGTTATTGCAGCAGGGGAAATTTTACGGCCATTGTGATATTGCGTTTTATCGTAGCTGTCGGCGATATAAACACCTACAGTAAAACCTGCTTAAGTGACTCAACTAAAACCATTCGCTTTATCAGGCACTCAAGCCGTTTGGATACTTAAAGGCATTCGGTTAACTACTTGGATATGGGAGCCTGAGCTCGGCAACTGTGGGTTTAAACGATATGAAGTAGATGGAATTCAGGAGAAATTCCATCAAAAGTTGACCAAAAGTTCAGAGTCAATGAAATTTTTAAATAAGAGGGACAAGTACTAGGTATGTTACAAAGCTTTTTTTTTCAAATCTGAAATGTCGAAACTTCCGACTGACTTAGACCTCTGATTCCGATCTCTGTTCCAATTATTTCGAATCGGAGTTATACGAAAATTTTCAGATTGTTGTTATAAATATTTTTGTATTCCTTTAAATTAACTTCGGTCTACAGATATTTAAATCTCACAGTCCAAATGGTATATTGAATAGCATCAGAGGTCTTATCTTCAAATGTAAAGAGCATGTGAAGGAATTTATGCTTTATAAAAAATGGCTCTTTGACTTTTAAATAAATAATTGATCAAATAGGGTAGTTCCATAAAGTAATTTTTTTTAGAATCTGACAGTGAAAAAAAATGTTTCCACTTTACTAAAAAAATATACATTGGGGTCTATCAGCTAATCCGGGGGAGCTGCCGGCGGGGAGCAAACGTAATAGAGTTTTGTGATCTCTATCGACTTCATCGAAATTCACAGGCAAATTCCGATTAAATCGATTCATTTCTCTCATGATCTATTACGTTTCTCCCGTCGGCAGCTCCGTCGGAATAGCGGACAGACCCCATTATTTTATATTGGAATGAAAGATGATTCAACAAATCACATCATTTGGATTGGGTTTCTTTTCTTAATTCCGATAAATAAAACATCTGATTCCGATAAGTTCTGCATCCCTAGCAGACACTCCACCACATAGGTGGCTACTTAAACGGGTTTCACTGTACCAAAATACATACATAGAAGCAAATCCATTTAACCAAAGAAATATATATGACATCAGCTGTCGTTCATTTAATATGACAAACTGTTTATCTGTCTATCGAGCTGGTTGACTAACTGACTGAGTAACGGATGTTGCACTCTAACTTCATTATCGTCAAAGGCAACGCCCAGTGGACTACTAATAAAGCGAAAAAAAGGAGGAAAAACGGCAGCCACATGTGGCTCCATGCACTGGACCGACATATGTAAATACGAACAACGCAATTAAAGTGTCATCAATTTGTAAGTACATCAATATGGATTTGATTGCAATGCAGCTGCGACGGTGTTCATGCAAGGAGACGCGCTGCTCTGCTACGGGTTGCACGTAGACTGATTGTAGACAAGTCAGTGAAAGAGTTGTCGAGCAGGGAATTTCGCTAATTTGGTTACGTATATTTGCTGATTTATTTGCATTTGAAGTGACACTCGATGTGTTTTATTTTAGCTGAACCCTGGAAAAAACGGAAATACTCCGTTTCATACTAATACTCCTAAAGGAGTATCAGAGTACTCCAACACATATCCTCATTCATATAAAAAAGGTGGTCCAATTTACATGGCAATGTCCGGTGATTGGATCACCTAATCCATCTCGGAGTACTCCGTTTCTTTGCTTTTGAATACTCTATAGACCACCTACGTGAGAGTACTCTCAAAATACTCCCATGGGATTACTCTATGGAGTATTCAACAGCAAAGCGAGAGTGGGAGTAGGTGGTCCTCAAAAGAACACATACTCCCTTCTCGCTTTCGTCAAGAATACTCTATAGAGTAATCTCTTGGCAGCATTTTCAAAGTACTCCAACGTAGGTGCTCTATAGACTATTCGGAAGCAAAGTAAATGGTACTCCGAGTAGGATTAGGTGATCTAATCACCGGACAACGGCTATGTAAATTGGATAACCTTTTTTATATGAATGAGGATAAGTGTTGGAGTACTCTAATGCTCCAACGTTTTTACAGGGAAGTGAAGAGCAGAGAAAAAAGATATTTTATGTCGTCAGGGACGCTTAACATTTCAGTCTAGAAATCCTCCTATGTCCTTGTGCGTCAAAATTTTGAATTAGAAAAATCGGCTGAGTAGTTTGGCTGTTTTGATCTTACTAAAATTTGAGTTTTCGTTTTAGACTAGAAACCCCGGCTACGCTTCGCCGAGTCTCAGAACTTTTTATAAACTAAGCCCGATTTTAATCACTATATCCATGAAGCCATTTCGTATATGGAACTAAATCACACCACTAACTGCAGCACATATTAGCAACTTTCGCTTCATACTCATATTGTACGAACACATTTTCGTGTCACCCTGGTCCACATATTGGTCGATAACTCTGAAACCGGTCGAGCTATAGCTATAAAGGTTATCTTAAAATTTAAGTTAGACTTCTAGTAATGCAACGGTTAAAGCTGCATTCAACTCTATTTATCAGCTTTTGTGTGATGCGCGTACAAACATACAGACAGACCAACAAAAATTCTAAAAACTGTCGCTTTAATTTCTGTTGGAGATTTGTGAAATATCGGTTTTTGAAGAAAATAATCGATTTTCTTTACTTAACGTGAAATGCCGACGCGATGTATTAGTAAAAATATCTCATGAACAATTAATTCAAGTAAAAGTCATTTAAGATAATAAGTATTGAAAAGTCAAATGGACGATTTTTAGATTTTATTAAGAGATTTAATAAAAAGAGAGAAAAATAGAAAAATTGTCGCATAGTTAAAATACAAATACATTACTCGCTACAATTTAGGTTGAGACAATATAAAAAATTTATATGAATTGCTACTATCACAAATTATCAGTATACTGTTTAATATTTGAATTAATTACAATTGAAACTATCTGAAGAATATTAAAGTAAATAGTGAGAAAATCGTTTGGTTTTAAAACTAAAAAATTCAATAAATTTTACCTTAAACATTGAGTTTAAATAATAAACCTTAAATAAATAATATCCAAAAATGTTCAGTGTTACCTAACGTTTGACTAGGGTCAAGATTGAGTGGAAGTGACTTATGCGAAGCTATGTGTTTTCAGTTGTAGTGTGAACATAGTTTTAAAATTTTGTTCATGTGTCGCACAGATGACACTTTTTACAAAAATTTATTTAAAATGTGCATTTTTTATAATAGATTTACTAAAGTTCAATGTTTATCGTTAATGAAATGCATACAAAAATATCGATAATTAAAAAACATGTGTCAAAGTAAAGATCGATTATTTATTCAAACCCCTTAATGTGAAGCAAGGCGTTTAGGTACCAACACCCGACTGTCTCACTGTCAACTTGAGCAACAATTGATCTGCTCTTTGTCGAAATAGAGAGCGCCAAATGATATGACTAAAACATTTTAGCGGAAATGGCATTTATGAATTGTTTGGTAAGCTGTTTTCATTTAATATTTTAATTTTTAAAAAATTTTGTTCTATTTTCTCTATGTATTTTGTTGTTGTCATTCGTTGCGAGTTCATAAGTCATTATGCTGCTTGTTTCCTAATGTCGCAATCTGCTTGCAACAGCTGTGTGTAATTATTCTTTAGGCTTTTTCTTCAGCCATCAGTTGTTGATGTTTTACTTTTAAACCACTTCTGCCCAAACACATTTATCATAAAAAGAAACCAACTTGTTTTTGCACTTCAATACTTTTTTCGAATACGATTTGAAAATTCCAATTAATGTATGTTGATGAATTTTCCAATTGATTTCGGGTGATGAATTTCAAACAATATTTTCACTTACACAATTAGTTACAACAACAACAAAAGTTCTCAGCTGTTTAATTTACATTATTGCTTTTCTTTCGTTTATGCAATGTTCCACAACCATTGACTATGATTTTCATAACCATTGGTGGTAATTGCTGCTAATTAATAGTTTTGCGTTCCAATAAGGGTTTCCACCTGCTTGCTAATAAGTGTTTGAATGCACAGAGAGAAGCAGCGCAAATTTGCTAATTAGCATTTATATGAATCATTTGAGAATTACAGGCGAACGAATTAAGCTGTGCTCACTCAGCTTGAGCTAGCTGCTTGTTTGTTTATGTCAGAGATGCTTACCTGCTCTCCCACCACGCTGAGCATTAGGAACTTGGCAATGTGTTGGTTAATGAGGGCCGCGATCTCGTTATTGCTTAATTTTGTAGAACATGCTGAGTTAATATGTTTGTAAAATGTAAAAGAAAATAAACATATGTACATATGTATATAGTGTATAGCGTTTGTTCTTTTTATCGATTTTTTAGCCGCAAGAGCTTGAGCAGCAACAGCAGGAAGTGCAATAAACTTGTGCAATCAGAATACGCTCGAAGTATGAACAAAACAATTACTCACTATATATATAGGGTGTTTTTTTTACGGGTTTGTTTTTCGAATAGAGATAAAACTGGCATTTTGTGGTCAAATCTGGCAACTCTAATGTCATTTATGTTCAGTTTGGTTTGCCATTTCATCATGAACAGGTTGACAAAAGAACAACCCTTGCAAATCGTGCAAATTTATTTCGAAAATAATGGTTCAGTTCGCGAAGTTTACCGTGAGCTCCGTCCATTTTATGGTCGACATAATCGTCCATCAGAGCAATTAATTCGGTTAACCATGGATCGTTTTCGCACTACGTTTACTCTATGTGATAATACGCATCCGCAGAGACGTCGAACAGTGCGCACCGAAGAAACAATTGCCGCTGTAGAGCAAAGTGTTGAAGAGGACCCGAATGAATCGATTCGCCACCGTGCACAGCAATTGGAGCTTTGTCCATCAACTTTATGGAAGATTTTGAGCAAAGATCTTGGCTTGAGACCTTACAAGATCCAGCTTGTGCAAGAATTAAAGCCGCGAGACCATGCAATGCGTCGTGATTTTGGTGTATGGGCTGAAAATGAGATTGATTTCGATGCTGATTTTCATCGCAAAATTTTGTTCAGTGATGAGGCTCATTTTTGGTTGAATGGCTACGTCAACAAGCAAAATTGCCGCATTTGGAGTGAAGAGAATCCACATGAGACCCTTGAAACGCCATTACATCCACAAAAACTGACTGTTTGGTGTGCTCTATGGGCTGGTGGAGTCATTGGGCCATACTTCTTCCGCAATAATGCTGGAGAGGCAGCTACCGTTAATGGAGACCGGTATAGAGCCATGATAACCGACTATTTTGTTCCCGAATTGGATGGCATGAATGTGGATGAGTTGTGGTTCCAACAAGACGGCGCTACATGCCACACAGCGCACGTCACAATCGATTTATTGAAGGAAACATTCGAAGAGCGCATAATTTCGCGGAATGGACCTGTCAATTGGCCACCAAGGTCGTGTGATTTGACACCATTGGATTATTTTCTTTGGGGATATGTGAAGTCGCTCGTCTACACCAACAAACCAGAAACGTTAGGGGAATTGGAAGCCAACATTCGTGGCGTTATTGCCGACATACGGCCCCATATGCTCGAAAAAGTGGTTGAAAATTGGACCTGTAGAATTGGCTTTATTCGAGCCAGCCGCGGCGGCCACATGCCCGAAATCATATTTAAACATTAATGGCATAAAATTATCCTTCCAATAAAGCCAAATTGATGGACCTTAAAATGGTTTTCTTGTGTTTTATTTCAATTCAAAGTTCTATACCCCTAAAAAAAACACCCTTTATAATTACAAAACCAACAAAGTACATGTAAACATATTCAAACGATTGCGTGATTAACTAGTTACGAATGTGTAAAATGTAAGCAAATCATAATACATCGAGTAATGAAAAATAAAAATAAAAAGAAAAAGCACCCGAATAAAATTATATTTTTTGTATGAAATGTTGCATGAGTAAACGATAAAGGAATTGAATTAATTATAAAAGCTTGCACAACTATTGTCTTGCGGGTGTGCTTACGTATTTGAATAAATGAGGTTTTAGTTTTTATGTAATAAATCATGTATTTAACTCAGCAAAATATGAGATTAGCCATCGATGCGTAAGCGATTAGTCTCTGGCGATCATGCAAGTAATATCACTATCGAACGCTTTGTATGAAACGAACTATTTTTTAGTGTCAAAGAAGCCCCTTCAAGAATTTTTTACACATTATTAAATCAAGAAATGAAACCGAAAGTGAACCTTTAAACGTGAGTTTTGAACCGTAAACAAACCGAAACTTTTACCGTCATTTTGATTTAAAAAACAAACCCGTCACAATTTTAATATTAACTGGTTCTAATCCGTTTTACAAAACTAAATAAGTAATCCGCAATCTTAGCCTTGTGTTTTCTAATTTTAACAACGACTTCCGATTTGTTAACGAAATGATATATAGTTCCGTATAAGGCAGCCTTCAGCTTTGCCTTAGTTTTTCAGTAATACTGACTACTGAACTTCTTTTGCCTTGTCTTTAGCAGAACTGTAAACTCGAACCAGAAAAATCGATTACTAAAAGAGAAATACATCACGCCTACAATTTAGATTTAGACAATATAGAAAACAAACATGAATTGTTATTAACACAAATGATGTGTTTATCAAAAATGAAATTAGCTGTTGAATAATAAAAAACAAATAAAACGAAAATTGGTTGGTTTTAAGGCTAAAAAATACACTCAGTTTTTCCTTAAACTTTGAAATAATAAACCTAAAATAAATTTCCATAATTGTTCACTGTTGCTTTCACTTGATTAGAATCAAGATTGACTATTGATTTGTATGAAACTATGTGTTTTCAGCGGCAGTGTGAACATTAGTTTTTACCCATTTCTTCATTCTTTGCAAAGATTGCACTGTTTACAAAAATAGATTTAAAATGTGTAGTGCTTATAATCGATTTATTAAAAGTGTTTGTTTATCGTTAATAAAATTGATCGAAAAATCGATAACTTTTAAAAATCGATAATTTATTCACAACTCCACTTTTTTTAAAAATTGGCGAGAAAAAGATTAAGCATAATGTTGAAATGCGCTACGAGTAAATTAAGAGAAGGAGATCACCTATTCCGAGGCTACGTATGGGGGCAGAATTTATTTAAAAAATAAATAAATAAAAGAAAAAAAAAAATTATAAAAAATTATTGGATTTTTAAATAAATAATTGATTAAATAGCGTAGTACTAACTCACCTTTTTTTTAAGTTGTTCTAGCAGCTGTAGATTGTTACCGACTGAAATTCAGTTGAAACGATACTGAAAAAATCAATACAAGAAATGCACGTTCCTTTATATTACACAGCAAAAGGATTAAAAAAGAGCAGATTTCACCATTATTTATTTCTTCAAAGTTTAGAAAAAAGTTTTATAAAAAAATGTAATTTATTTTGTGAGAAGAAAAACAATTTCTTCAACTCAGATTTTCAAACTTCTTGTCGTTGCTTGTAATGAGAAAACACTTCGCGAAGGTTTGACGCAGTGTTACCGATGTGCATCCGTCCTTTGCCGAATATGTATCAAGTTTTTAGACGCCCTTTACGAATCGAGGCATGCCTTACACCGAGTTTGTTCTAAGCCTTCCAACCCATTAAGTGTCTCCAAATTGTTTCTGTTCAACGCACAATATCTACACATAACACTAAACTTTTTGTTACTTTGTTTTTGCTCGTTTGTTCTATTTTTCTTGTTGTTGTTGTGGTAACGAGTATTTTCTATTTCTATTTTTCTTATTTTCTTCTAATTGTTTTATAAGTTGTTTTCTACTTAATTCTCAATCCCTTCTTCATCTTTGCATTGTATTGGCTTGTTTTAATTTCCTTACAATTTTCCGTCTTATTATGATTGTTGCTGTTGTAACATTTAAAAGCTTTTAAAACTTTATTGCGTTAATGGAATTATTAGTTTAATAAAAAATTAAAAAAAAAAAACTTTATTTACCAAAGGAACGAAACCAGCTGCGATTTCAGCAACTTAAATTTTGTCAAAGGATTAACGCCATTTCCCTCACTACTATTATATCTATATGTATGCATTTATGCATCTATATAGATGGAAATTCCCATCGTATTTTCTCAAATATTTTAAGCCAACGCATGTTGCATACAAAGGAAATGAAAACAAAAATAGCCCCGAGTGATGAGGAAGCAACGCCGAAACCAAAAATATTCAATGCCGCGAAACTTTTGTTTTCACTGATTTTTGTTTACAAAAAGCGTGGAATTTTCGAAATAATTTTTTTTTTATATTTACATTTGTATTTTTGTCCAATTTCTAGTGTCACTCTTTACACATTTTTGTTAGTTGTTTTAGTGAACGGTTTTTGTTTCGTTGGGCGCTTTGTTTGCTGCATTTTGGCTGAAGGCCAACTGCATATTACCAATGCAGCATATGTAGCGAAACAGAAAAGAAAACAAAAAAAAAAAAAACAGAAAACTTTTGCAAAGCAATGCGGCAAATGAAAAAGAGTGAAAGCGGTGGAAAAACAGCGATTGATACGTGCCTCAGTATGCAGCACCCGGTCTGCGAAAAATATGAAAAAAGATTACAATAAAATGTAAAATCATCAACAAATCCTAACAAAATACTGGCAAATAAATACAAATGAATAGTTGCCATTGTTAGCTGTAATAATTCAACATAAATCCCAATCGATTTCAATATATTAATATTGCACTGACAGCAGCTTTGGCAAACGTTCGTAATCATAAGTTATATATAAATCTCAATTTTTTATACAAAAGCACGCTTTGTTGGCATTTATACTTAGTATTTTTTCTAACAGACAGTATTTTTTCTATAGAGACATACATAAATACTACAAGCCCTTATATATATTCGTAGATATAGCAATTTTTATAAATACATAAATTTGTTGTGTTATATACATGCGCATATATCCATATTAGGGTGTGTCTTAAATTCCGCTACTCTCCGATACTAACACGAAAACTGCGCATAGTCTCACCTTATTGAGATAAATGTAATATAGTTTTTAACGATTGTGGAGTCAAAAACTAGGTTATGTTGGGATGGGTTCGCAGGATGAGGGAGTTGAAGTCAAAAAATAGGATATATTTTTTATTTTTTGCATAGCAGACGAATTTGTATTTTATAAAACATTAAAGTTAAAAAAAAAAAATTTTTTTTCTCAAAATTTTTAAGTAGATGTATTTTAAAATTAATAAGTAAGTTACAAGTGAAACCCGGTTTTTATTGAAAATCGTAAGAAATTTTCAAATCTGGTTTTTTCAACAGTTTTTTTTCATTGTTATACAAAAGAAATTGTATAAAATAATTTTACTTTTTACTCAAATTACAAAAATTAAAATATTTTCTTTTTTAATTCTGAACTTTCATTTTTTTTGGAGGGAACACTATCAAGATTCTAGAACAGTTTTAAAAAAATTTAAGCAATGATGTATGTATTTAAAAAGTGGAGTGGGCCAACTCAAAATATTGACTACACATTTTTTTAGTGTTTCTTCTAGTGGGTTTACAAAGACACATTCAAGGCAAGTGGGAAACTCAGCAGCTGCAGCAGCACTACATTACTTGCTGAGAACACAGGAAGGTCAAACTATGTATGCTTTCTTCAAAAATAGTATAAGCTGATCTCCTTAACTAAGAGTTCACGGAGTTTCTGTGGGCTCACAAAAGCATATGGAAGAGAGACCATTGGTAAAAGTTTTAATAGCACTGGATTGATTGACTCAAACAAAGGTATATACTTCGCTCAAACAGATTATAAGACCAACTCCGTAATTTAGGCAGACAGGAAGACTCGAAGTTTGTCGCTGAATATTTCACACGACACTGTAGTCCACGTCAGGACTGTAGACAGGTTTTTTTCGGAGGAGGTTACTGAAATTTTTTTTTAAAAAAAATGTCAGACTAAAAGTAAATGACTTCTTCGTGGTCCAGTTCAAACCTTCCTTGAACACTTATGAGGGTAAAGTATTCACCCTTTTTTTGAAGGGAGTGCTTTATACATTTTCAGTAAATGAAAAATGTTTCAGTAGAGTTGACTTTGGCAAAAATTTAAAGCTTCCAGCACAATTTTTGAACGACATGCGGCATCTGCTCGGTTTCATTACCTTTTGCGTTAAATAAATTTTGTAACAATACCTTCCTGACTACTTCAGAATACCTGTACATAAATTTTGTGACGGATGGACGGAAACATTATAAAAGTCTAGCAAGCCAATTTGTTGTGTTAGCATTTGAATTGTTTAGTATAGCAATAAGATTTATAGTTAACCAAAGCATTTCTCACAGTGTATGTACAGTAATATATTTAGAGCCTTTACCACACCACTTTCCTTTATCCAAGTTGTAATATACAGTTTTTCCCCCCAAACACATTCTTATGACCAAATCAGCATTTCTAGGTGCAGAGTATTTTGCAGCTTGGGAAAAATGTATCTCCATGCATATAGAGCACACCTTAATGTATATTAGAACTCAGCAACAATGTTGTTCTACATAAAATTCCCTTCAAGTACGAGTATAATCGCTTGCTCTATTTTGTTGTTATTTTGTGGTTTGTGCAACATGTTTTATCATTTCCTTTCAGCTGGCGCTGGTTTGCGCTATCATTACTTCAATTTGACCCTTTTTTATCTTATCATACCTTTTTTTTTTTTTTGAATCGTTATGCTGGTTTTTTCGTAAACTACTTAGTCTGGATGACAATAAATCATTGCGCCATTTTGGCACGTACCCAGAATGTATTACAAAACTTCCAGTTCTCGGTTACGAATGAAGGGCAACTATTAATGTCAAAGTAGGTATGTATTTACAAATGTATATATGTATGTACATATGTATATATGTATACATAAGTAGTATATTGATAAATTTGTATGTATATATTCAAATATATATTCAAAATATTTGTGTTCCACTTTCGGGCTGAATGAAAGTCTTCTTTAACTGAGTAAATGCTTCAAACGTCTCACATGGGATCACCAAGTGGAAGTTTTTAATGTCAAAGAATAAAGTAAACTTACAAAATCGCTAGTTGAGGGATACTTTGGCGCATAATAAGACGCCCACTTAAAATGTTCAATGCTTATCGACGGCTCGCTTTCACAATCTTTTGGAGTTTTGAGCACTTGCTGTGAGGAGATACGATTTTTAGCGCTAGTCGGAGTTGTATAAGACTCATCACATTTACCAATTGGTAATCTATCAGAAAGAGTTAAAATATTTACCTTAGTTTTTAAGGCTCCATCGACGATTGCTGAGAACGATCGCTATCTGTCGACTCAATTTCTTGAGAGGCAATAGGTGAATCCTTTAAAGTTGTCCTGTTTTGGTTGCAACTAGGTTTCTTATTAGTTAGTACAACGTTTCGTGTACTATGGCTATGCTAAGGCCTATAACTGGGATATGTGATGTCTGACTGAAGAGCCTAAAGATTGAGACTTACAGCATTCCAGAAATCATCAAATAAATGGCGAAAATGCGACAAGAGGTTCGGCTTGGAATGTATAATACATGCCTTAGGCATGGACTTTTTCCATAAATATGGAAGACGGAGTAGCTAGTACTATTTGGGAAGGGCGATGCAGATCCAAACCCACCATATTCGTACCAGCCACTATGCATTATTAGATCAAGTAAAAAACTTTTTGAAAGGCTCCTTTTGCAACCTCCATAGAACAAGCACGAGGGCTGTCTCTCAGTCGGCAACAAGGTTTCAGATCAGACAAGTGCACAAAGGGGATGTACGAGGTGTGTTCAAAAAGTATCGCGAATTTTGAATTTTCGCTGGTTACGTATATTCGAATTTCGAATTTTTTGTGGCGTTATGTTGGTACTCATGTCTCTCACTTATGCCGACAAGCTCGGCCATTTTGAATGTTCAGTTAATTGTTGACAGCTGCTTTGCTTGCACGTGTTTTGGATCGTCTTCGATTTTTACCTATTCAAAAAAATGGATCAAAGAACCTGTATCAAATTGTGTGTGAAAAACGAAATTAAGTGCGCGGATGCATTCCGAATGTTGACTGTGGCATACGGAGAAGCTACCTTGGACCGAAGCAACGTTTATCGGTGGTACAAAATGTTCTCAGAACGCCGAGAAGATGTGCAAAAAAGAACAAAAATTGGCTTTTGCACCACGATAACGCCCCTGCTCACGCATCGTTGCTTGTGCGCGACTTTTTGGCCAAAAACAACACACTAATGATGCCGCAGCCACCGTATTCCCCAGATCTGGCCCCCTGTGACTTTTTCTTGTTCCCTAAATTGAAGAGGCCCATGAAAGGACGACGTTACGCTTCTCTTGACGAGATAAAGACGGCATCGAAGGAGGAGCTGAACAAGATACAAAAAAATGATTTTTTGAAGTGCTTCGAAGATTGGAAAAACCGTTGGCACAAGTGTATAATATCTTATGGGGATTACTTTGAAGGGGACAAAATAGATATTCATGAATAAATAAATAATTTTTGAAAAAACACAAAATTCGCGATACTTTTTGAACACACCTCGTATATATTAGCTGAGAGGAAGCATACAAGTCTAGACGAGGCGCAGGCTCAATGGAAGGCTCTTAAAAATGAGAAATGTGATACACCATGCTGAAACAATGCGAAAGTGCCCTAGGAGTGGACGACGGTTTGAAAATTTTAGTCCAAGGACACTATGGCATCCCCAATCAAAAAAAAAAGGTCGAGACTGAAACCAATTTTAAGGAAATAGCTGTGCTTTTAAAATGTGAAGCCCGTTTCAGAATGAATAGCCAGTGAAGCTATCCAGCGCCTAAATTTAAAGGGCAATATGGGATTCGTGTGGGGTTACATCTAGTACTACGAGTAATCGTCTACTTGCCCCTAAGGGTTAGGGGCTTAGTATAGGTAGGCATACCGGTCGTAAGAGGCAACTAATATGCAGAAAGGTAATGACGTGCAACTCGACGGTGAGTTTTTTTGTCGTTACAAACAACAACAACAAAAATCCTCTACTGGTTGAAGTTAAAGATTTTCTGAAGAATTTATAATGCTTAGCCAGCATTTCCTACAAATCTTAGTGGACAACTTTATATGCAGCCTTCGTACTACATCGTTTTAAGAGAATCATAGACTGCAGACAAATCAGAAGTAGTCTGTGAAGCAAAATAAATTACAGAACTTATTCTAAATGGTGTTTAAATTAGGTGAATCCAGTGGTCGCATTACAGCAATGATTCTGCCCCGGTCATCCCTCATACTCTCTCTCTCTATGGCGCGATATACAACAGGTATATCATCATAAACCTCCTAAGAGATTTTTGCGCCAAGCTTCTCTTCCAATTTGTGGTGTGCCGATTTGAATTTTCCCTACAAATTGGTGGGACCTACAGTTTTTTGCCGACTCCGAACGGCATCTACAAAGGAGACGAATTTTTGCTGAGAAGCCTGTCATGGCAGAAATACACTCGGAGAGTTTGCCAAACCACTGCCGAGGGGCGACCCCGTTTTGAAAAACTTTTTTCAAATCACTTTTGATGTTACCTGTACCAGGGCTCGAACCATGGACCTTCGGTGTGGTAGGCCGGCAACACTACCTTCACACCACGGCGGCCGCATACACCTTTCTCAAAATCATTTGTCTAGCGCTATATGGGACCGGACAAATTCATATCTTCTGCTCAAATTTGTCATAGCAGAACTACAATTTACCACATTTGTGCCAATAAAACACCACAGTCAAGTTCGCTACAAAAAAAAAAAACTCTCAGACTATCCATTAGTTAAAAGTTATAAAAATGTTTGCTGGCTTCCTAAACAAATCCTCTCATATCCTTTATTAACACATTGGTCTAAAAGTGCTTATATAGGCTGCTCAGTCCAACAGTTGAATCGAAAGCGGCGAAGTACTATTTTCATTCCACAACAAGAGAGTCATCAAGTGCATATGAAGGTTACTGCAGCTGCCGCTGAAACCAACCAACAGGAAGCGCACACTATGCCAATCCGGCAAAATTTCTGCCAAAAGCAGACAAAATGAAAGGAGTACATGGAGTACATGGCACCTTCAAAGCGAATGCCAAGTGATAAACAACTTCCAGCTGCGCAGCTTTAAGCTACTAAATTTGGCCAACTAGCTAAATTGGCGAGAAGCCATTTAAGTAATTTTTACACTTTCCATGCAGTTGTTAATGAAACATGTGCCACCAACAGTTACTACAAATACTAACACCACCCACAACAATACAACTAAAGTAGTTGCAAAGAAGCCAAACAAAAAAAAAATTGCAAAAAGTTTAAAAGCACAACATAGAAAAAGCGTGAAACTAAATGGAAGACGAATGGAGCAAATAATACCCGGAATGTGCGTTGAAAACGAAGAGCGGAAAGCAAGTTGTCCTAGCGAATATATAAAGTTTTTCGAATGTCCAACATCAAGCGATGATATGTAGGGTGGCTCAGGTACTGTTCTTGTTGGGTTTCTTACAATTTCACAAAACAAGGAAAACATACCCGAACTTTTCAAAATTTTTCCCACACCAGCAAGTTGCTAACTAAAATAGCCAATGGTTGTTGGGCTGTATGAATAGTTGGCGTGTGCCTGGTGGGTGCGTGGTAAAGTACGCATACGCCTGCAAATGACTTGACGCCGGCGAGTGACTTACGCGACTACGCTACTTTAAACTTTTGCAGCAACTTGGCTTGCTTGCTACTCGAGTGGTTAAATACGAGTATGAAAAAACAAAACAACAAAATTCAGCAGAAAAAAAACAAACAAATGCGCTGCTCGAGTGTAAACACTGACAGCCAACCGGAGGTGGCGCAGAGACGGGCACAAAGACGGAAGTCACGTTTTTCACTTGCAGCATTGTAACTAACCAGCCGGATGGAGTACACGCTGGTTAACTGACAATTTGGGTGGCTTGAAAAGACTACACTTCAGGGTATATAAGTTGCTTATACCATACACGAAATTTCTTTCCAGTAAGAAAGAAAAAGCATTCCCACCACAGCCGGTTCAACGCAAATGAATGACCTGGGTTTTACAGCCAACCGACTAGCTTCCGTCAAAACATGCGCTGGCGGAATTCTAAAATATAAGACCAATCTAGGCTTGTCCCAGTCCTATGAAGATATCTGCCATACAAAATAAATTACACAAAGTAATTTTGAGGGTGCTGAAATTGAGTGAACATATATAGAAAAGCCCACCTGACACCCAGCTGTACCTAGCTTCACTTTAGTGTTGCCAAAGTTGTACAACTAAGTTCTATATTGGAACGATTTTGCGTCATACTCTGTCAAATTTGGTTTTCTAACAAACTGGCTTCGGCGTTCCTCCATACTCAGTATTTAGTTTCGTTCTAAGCCTGAATGATTAAATGCATCCAAGCCGTTATGCTCTTCACACTTTCCACCAGAGAGTTCCTTTAGCATCTTAGTTGAGTCTCAGTGCAAGAGGAGGTTGAAGCCTGCTCTCTCTCTGCGCTTACAAGTGTCCTATCTAATTTCGTAACGTCCACTACTGCTTTTGTTGTTGTAGTAGAAATGCTAATACCTTCCTGTTCGGCGCATTCGCCCAACGGGACGTGACGAACCAAATAGGGTTATACTGATAGTGGCAGCCCTATGTCGAATATGAATCTGATATGATCCGGTACTAGCTTTACTGTACCAACCTGTTTACGTTAGTTCGTCCTCGATGTGGATTCTCCATTCTTAAGGCAGCTTTATACCAACCTCGTACTATAGCCCGGTGGTGCCAAGCTATTCTCTTGAACCCGCATGATTTTCATCCCAAAATAATTTCGAATTAATTTAGATTGAGGTCAGATAGACGGTCTATTCTACTCCACTTTGCAGCATGGAGTTCCAAGCTAATATTTCACTCCCTCCAACCCTTCTAACCAAGCTATTTCCAGCCATTCCAGCAAGTAAGATCGATTAAATGCATGTAGCCTTAAAGCATATAGCCCGCTTCGACTGTGCGATACCATATCGATACATTTGGCAACAAAATCGATAGTTTTATTCAATTATTTTATCACGATGTTTTATTCTATGAGTTTCGAAAACAACAACAACAACTAGACTCCTACAGCCCCTGACAATGACTCCTACTTACCATAAGGGCCTTAATATGGCTGAACACTCTCTCAGACCAGCAGCTTGTGTTGACTATTTTTCGTTCTGCTCAAATTTTAGCAAATTAACTATCGATATCTATCGAGTCTTGATGTATCCGATATTTTTAAAGTTTAAATTTAGGTCTTCTCACTTGCTACTTTTGCAAGGTGGGTGGTATACAATTTGCTGATCTACTGCAACCGAAGCCTTTTACGCTCCTACAATTATTTATTTTGATTTGCTTTTAACTTAAAGTGTTGCTAGGGAAGTTTCGGGCTGCATTATTTGGCCGCCAACGACAGCAAAAACAACTTGCCACAGTCTTCATGCTCATAGCTGATGACGTACGCTGTGCATGCCACATTCAGTCCAACTTTTCATTTCTTTCCGTTTCAAGCTTTATTGCATTTTTTCTTGTTTTTGTTGTTTTTGCTTTTTTAAAGTTTTCCTACAAACTCCCTCATAGCCTCATAGCGTAAGCAATTTATTTTCAGTTTTGTATTTGCCACGCTACTTTGTTGCTGTTTTTCGGCATGTTTTCTAAACTTGTAATTTTTCATTTTCCCGGAATAGAGCACATTGTTGTTAGCGAGATGACAGGCGAGGAAGAAGGACAGGGGAATCGTGCACAATGAAAAACCACTCATGAATGCATTACTCGCTGCCGCCGCAGGTTTGCTCGTCATCCGGTCAGTTGGAGGCTGTACATTCGTGTGCGGTTTTGAAACGTGTGCATTTTCGAACGTGATTTATGGTGATTTTTGAATTTTTGTAATTTTTCAACATTTCTCATGTTGCAACTTGCGACCGGCTCTTTGGCCAGCAGGCTTGTATGAGCTATATTTGCTACATCAAAAGTTAATACCGCCACTGGGCGTAATCATTCATGCCAATGCAGGGCAAGCGCTGACCTCGAGCAAGATTAATCCGTCGGTTGGGCGAATGAATGAGTGAAGTAGAGTATGATGTATTTGTGCAAAAGTGTGTGTTGAGAAATAATGTTTTTGTAGCAACAAATGAACTTTGAAAAATGATGAAAATTTACTCGAAGAGAAAAAAAAAATTTAAAAAACCGAAACTCCAAAAAAATCAAATAATGTTGATAAATGTGACCTCACATAGCAAGTTTCCACAGAAAAAAAAAATTAAGCCTCTAATCTTAGAGGAAATAAACAGTTTTCAGTTTTGGCGTACGCCATGTCATTCAACTAAATTTTAGCGCAAATTATCAAATGTTTTTACTTTTCTCGAATAAACAAAATTTAAATTCAGATGTAGTCAGATTATACACTTTAATATGCATATGTATTTAGATTAGTGCTCGAACGAACCTGGATATTTTCCGAATGCGAACCCGAACTTTTTTTATTAAAACCAGTGTCCGATATTACTCGGATTTTCGTTTGCAACCGAAAAAGAGCCTAAATTTCGGCTAAGAGGACTTTTCTCTGCGGGAACATTTTTTTTTTTCCGAAACAGAATCGAACACTAGATTTTTTTCGAAAAAGACCGGACTCGGGATTTGTTCCGAAACCGAACAAGACCCTACATGCAGTTTTTTTCCTTGAGAAGATTTATGTCTGCTGGAACTCAGAGAAACAAACAATCTGGTTTTTTACTTGGGCATACTATATCCCCACCGAACCCGGATTTTTGGCCAAATTTATAATATAACCGGCAATTCAGCTGAGGAGACTTCTTTCTGCCGGAACTTGAATTTTTGCCTGAATCCGGAACAAAACCAAACATTCGGTTTTTTTGCGAACATTGTACTCGGATTTTTGGTTTTTCCTTGAGAGGACTTGTGTCAGCTGGTACTCGGATTTGAGGCTAAATCCGCTCCGAAACTGAATTTTCAAGTTTCTGCTTGAGGTTCGATTGAAACCGAAACAACCCGAACCTTACACAAACAATACACAATTATGCACATTAAAATGCTTTACTCAACATACGAAAAAAATTGGTTACTTATTCAAACGAAATTAAACAATTTGTTGAATTTAAAGACCTCAGTGAGCGGGTAACATAACACTAATTTGACATTTTTATTAATAAAATGTATTCCTAAACACTTTTTTAAGAACAAAAAATACTATTATATCACAAGCAAAAATTTTTTAAACTGTGGGTACAATCTTTTATTGAGTTTTGGAAAAAATAGAACCTCATCCAAATTTTAATATTAAGGTCGAACTTTTCGATAACCGAACCCGAGCCTGAAATCGTTCGGACACTATTGTATGTCTCAAATAAAAAATGTTTAAATTGTAAAAAACATCTTTAAAAATGCTAGTATTCTAGAACAATTTTTGTAGCCGAAACCGTACTGAACCCGAATCTCAATATCAATACCCGTTCGGACACTAATGTAGCTTCATATGTACTTGTGAAACATTTTCAAAATTTATTGCCAACTAAAATTACTCAGCGGAATTTCCATGGTGTGAAGTGTGCTCGTATTTTTGTTGCTGCTCTTCGAATGGGCAGAAATAACCTGCCTCATATGTATGTAATTGCAATGCAAAGTGTTTTGCATGGATGTCGTCCAAATATTCGAAAATGAACACGGCATGTATTAACCACATTAGAGTGCCTTACGACAATAAAACGGTCCTCATCGCAAATATATAATTGATTTGAAAAAGACCCAGATTAAATTAAAAATATCTCCTGTGCTGACAGCTGTATCATAAAAAATTTTGAGTTTGACAGATACCTAGTTGTTTTTGTTATTTTGCCGTGTCTCCCTTTACCTCTCTGCTCTCCACAGTTAATACACACTTATAGTTTTTCTTACAGAGGAATAAAGCCGTTTTGAATATTCAGGTACCGGTGAATACATTGAGAAACTGTGATGTTTTTGGAAACCTGTGATTTTGTTTGGAAAGAGTGACTTTTTGGTATTTTTTTTCAGCTAGTGACATGTTTTGTAATCCAATATTTTTAAGAACCAGAACTTATTAATGAAAACGATGACTTTTTTGGAACCAGTGATTTGTTGCAACTTGTCACACTTTTGAAACCAGTGACTTGTTCCATCGGTGATTTTTGCTGGAAGCCTGGCTTTTTAACCCGTGACATTTTTGGAAGCAGTGATTTTCTTGGTACCGCTGCACTTTTCAGCAAAATTTTCAAAAATAAAAAAAAAAAACAAATAAAATATTGTAAGAGTTCCAGAAAATGTTTTCTTATTTCAAAATCTTTTAACTTTCAAAACCTACATCGTACCAAATACACCCAAAAACTGAGATTTTGAAATCGATCATCTGTGACAAAATTTATTGAGAATTTCCCTGATGAACTTCATAGTCAATTAACTACTTCGATTGAGTGCATTATATTGTTTAACATATTTACAGCCCTCACAGCTCTTACGTCGCTTTTACCTTAAACTGTAGCAACCTTTCAAATTCCCACCGGCAATTATTACCTACGCTCAATCGAACATTTCCTTGCCTTAAGACTAATTGATAGCTAATTATTTATAATACCTTGTGCGATAATTATCTGTGTAACAAATATGTAAATATATATGGAAATATATAAGATCATGCATGTAGCAGTTTTGTTGTTACTCATTAAAAATTTATGAATTTAATATGTTCATCACTAATTTGAGAGTACACGATGGCACATAGATTTTTCTGAGTGTAAGCATGTCTGCCTTAAGGGATATTCCAGGTTGATTTAATGGAAAGTTGTTTATGAATAATGTATAAATCAAATACAATTATTAAAAAAAAAAAAAAAATAAATATATTCTAAAGTGGTGCTTGTTTCCACATTTTCTATTTGTACTAAAAGCAGACCTTTTTTTCGTAAATATTAAGCGACTTTTGAATAAAATAACAAAATTAAATTTTTTTCCCCAAATTAGTTATTTAATTTGAAAATGAAATATGAACTTTTTGCTTCCGAAATAACAACTCAAATTTTAAGCGCTTATAATTTTTTTTGCTTTCTTATTTTTTGTTGTTCAGAATAAAAAAAAAATCTTAGGCGCCCAAAAAAAAAAATGTATCTAGCATCGAAATGACGACTAAAAAACGTCCATAACTATATTAAAATAAAAACGACTATTTTTTTTAAATTACAAAAATCGGTACTGGACTCGAAAAATGAATTTAATGAGGCAAATAATAAAATTAATAATATATAAAATTTCGAGCTTACCAAATTCCACTATTACACTCAAGAGAATTTAATGAAATAAAATTTACAGCTCTTAAAACACAATATAAAACTTTACTCTTCTTTACTTTGTGTGGCAATTTTCCATGCAATTCATTCATTATTGAACAAAGTTAAGTTTAATTAGTTTTCGTGGTGCCCCCGTGGGAAAGAGAAGAAATTCATTGAAGCTGACATAATTGAGCACACGTGTTCAAAAGTGTGCTACACGCACAGAAGTTTGTACTAAGGCTGGAGACTAGTAGTGGGACTATTTTCGAATAATATTCGAATAAATACTATTCGAATAAACGAATAAAAATATTCGTTTCAAAAAATGCGAAAAGTATTTATTCGAATAATTTATCCGTTTATTCGAATAGTATTATTCGAATAGTTGTATTGAAATGCCAGAGATGTCGAGAGCGAAATTCACTGTCTTCATCGCTTGTACCTATGATCATGCATTCACGTTTTGTATGTATGTATGTATGTTTGCGTGTACAAATGTGTGCATAAGCTGTGGTGATATTTGTTTAATTATTCGAATACCTGTCATTTATTCGAATACGTGTCATTTATTCAAATAATACTATTCGACTAAAAGTATCAACTACTCGAATATTTATTGTTCGAATTTTTTATAGCCTTCGAATAAATGGATTTTTTATTCGAATAATTTCCATCCCATGCCTACTAGAGACAGGGTGAAAGCGAAAAACAATGCTGAAATATAAATAAAGGAAAAGAGAAGAAAAATGGGCTTTTTAGAGCAGATACGGCAATGTTCAATTATGAAAACTATGACAATTTCACAATAAGTTAAAATATGACTTCGAAAATTCCTCCTGAATCATCAAGAAAGAAAAAAGACTTGTTACTCCTTATATGAGTCAAAAAATACTCCAGTAAATCTTTCTTTAAGTTTTACAAAAAGGTTCCTGACTCCAAAACGCATAGCAACCATCAAAGTAATAAAAAGGCGTCTTACATAAGTCCGAAAAGACTTCAGTAAATTTGCTTCACCTCCAAAAGAGTAAAAACCACTCCTAATGTGAGTCTAAAAAGACTAATAAATCTCCTTAAAAATTTCAGAAAAGTCTCCGCTTTACTTCAAAAGTCATCAAATTAACTCAAGAAAGTCCCTATAAACCATCAACGGTGTAAGAAAGCACTCCTGATAAGAGTTTAAAAAATATATATATAAAAAATTAATTAATAAGATTTCAGAAAATGTTCCGATATGACTCTGAAAGTGTTTTTGGAGTACTCATAAAACTTAAAAAATTCAAATTCGTGTAGTGATCAGACGTAGAAAAATAAGGGCAGGAACTTACTAATTCTCTTTGCCCTCTATTTGACTACGTGGGTAGGAAACTATAATAGTGGTCAGAGTAGTAAAAAACATTTAAGCGTGTCAAATCTTTCGAAAGCTTTATCGTTTTACTCATAGCATAGCACGTAGCAGGCACTATGTCCTAACCCTGAATGTTTATTTATGTAACCCAATAAACAAAAGCCCAAATGTTTAAACAAATTTTAGCTCTCAGTTAAATTATTCATGCCGTCTTCGTATTTCATTTCGTCCAGCCCATGTCTGAGTTGAGTGCCCGAAAATAAACAACAAAATTGTTCGATACATTAGAGTGGCTGTCTGCAGAAAACTCATATGTCGAAATTTGACATTTGTTTACCCAATAAGCACACATTTTTTCGAAAAAACTTGCTTTTAATGCGGATGGATTTTGAAGTTAACATGAGAATAAATTATTTAGTTTTCCACGCATTTCCATTTCTTAAGAGCAACCCTATGGTACAAGCATGAATGAAGCTATGTATCCATGTTAATCTATTTGTACAAGTTCAGTACATTTTATCGATTTCCTCGTAGTCTACATTAATTTCGTAGAATTTCACGATTGGGTGAATGCAAACACTTCGCCTGAATAATTAAGTACTTAACATTTAAAAAAGGAGGTAAATTTCTACGGGCAATGTTTAACAAATTACCGTCGCTTGCTTGCGTCGCCTTTCTTGTGCGCAATCCTTTACTATATTTTATTGAGTAACTTTGTCACTTTTGTTTGCTTTGTACAACCCTTTTGTTTTATGAGCTACGCGAGATAATGAAGTCTAGGTGAATACAATATTTATCAACTAAAGTCTAAGAGTTTAAAAGAACATTTTCGCGCGTGACTAAAGACACGACATTTTACTACTTTAATTGTATTTTGGGGTTTTAAAGGAATTGTTGCTTATTTTAACCAATACAGAAAATAGTAGTAAAACACAGTATTGTAAATAGTAGCAGCGAAACTGTTCTCACTTTTAGAAGTTTTGAAAATAGTACTAAAAAAATTACATCTTTAATCTATGAAGCATACTATTTTTTAGTTAAACGAATATATTATATGCGATCGGTTAAATAGTAGTAGAAATAGTACTAAATATAGCAGTAAAAAAGCCGTCAGCTCAAATTTATTATTCCCATTTCCAGCTATAAGGAGACTGTATACACAATTTAGCAGTTATCAAAATAGTAGTAGAGAGATTAGTGAAAATAGTAGTAGAAAGTGCTGGACAAATTTTATGTCAAGTTTCATCTGCAATTCCTTGTTACCACAAAAATTATCGAAAAAAATAATAATTATCTTCCTCTAAGATCTAACTGCTTTAGTTAGTTCAAGTGAGGCCGCAATATTGAACGAAAGCTCATAAGAGGTTGTGGTGGTCAGGTCTAACCAGCATATCTTTCTATTACTACTAGGTATGACTTGAAGGTAGGGTTGTATATAAATAATCGGTTTTTAAACAAATTTTTTTTTAAACTAACTATTTTTTTTAATCGGTTTTATTAATGGTAAAATAGGTTTTTAATTAATCGATTATGAGAATATAACATTTATAATCGATTTATGTAAATAAAAAAAATTTTATAGAAAATCCCTGGGTTTTTCACAAATGTTTTATCTCTAAACAAAAAAAAAACGATTATTGAGAAACTCGATTATTAACTTATCGATTTTTCTGACTCGAAGTCACATCCCTGAATTTTTGACAAATAGGATTATCTTCAAGGAATAAAATAGATCGAGAGGTCACATCCCAGCGTTTTTAAAAAATAGATTTATCTCTCAGCAAAAAAATTGATTATTGGAAAAATTGATTACTGAGCAATACATTTTTCGGAATAGGGCTCCCTGGATTTTTCTCAAATTAATTTATTTTCAAGGAAAAAAATAGATCGAAATATCACATGCCTGAATTGTTTGCAAATAGATTTTTCTCTAAGCAAAAAAATAAAAATTGATTATTGACAAAGTTGATTATTGAGTAATCGATTTTTCCGACTCGAAGTCACATCTTTGAATTTTTGACAAATAAGATTATCTCCAAGGAAAAAATTCGATCGGCAGATCACATCCCAGGATTATTAACAAATAGATTTATCTCTAAGCAAAAAAATTGATTATTGCGAAAACTGATTATTGAGCAATAAAATTTTCGGACTAGGGGTCCCTGGATTTTTCTCAAATCGATTTAACTTCGAGGAAAAGAATAGATCGAGAGGCAAGAGTATGACTGATCTTCAACCAATGAGCTCGGTGTAGAACTATGATTGGCGTCCAGCGAACTACTTGCTTACTAGTTTTCTGCTCATAAGGGAAAGAACAGCAACCAACCCACCAGTAAGTACTATAACGCCAAGACTCCTTTAAGGCTTGCTTCTGGGAACCAAGATAAACATCAAACTAAACTCAAAGCTAGCTCAATTTCTCACCATGTGTTTATATTTATCGATCTGTATTGTAAGCCATCATGGTAATTTTACCATAAATAAAACTCGTTCTAGATATTTTATTTATCTATATATAGATTTGTACATATGTTAGCATTGTAAGTATGACTGTGTTTACCAGAAACCCCAATGAACTCTGACTAAGAGACCCACCTACAATTTACGGCTCGCATAGTTGATGAGTCGGCGTGTGCAAGTAAACATAATAACACCGGATCAGATACTTCAAAGCGGATACTATGAGTAACGAGTAAAAAAAAAGCAACCATAAAATTAAGTAAACGTCAATTTATCCGGCTTTCGAATGGTTGCTTGGTAGTTAGACCCTTGCGGTTGTTGGTGGTTAATATGTGGCCGACGCCACAAGCTAATAACACAAACTACACAAGGCAGCAGCAGCCAGTACGCCAGAGGCGACACGTCATTTAGCTATGTTGTGTGAGTCAAACAGTCGTGGAGGTACATAATGAGCCAAATGCACGCTCTTCTAAAGGCCCAGTGGCGCTGATGGTGGCGGCAGCGCGATAATCGGGCGTGCCGTGATGGCTAATAGCAGAAAGAAAAACAGAACATTGACTGCCGCACTTTTTGTCGAAAGTGCGTCATCGTGGCAATTGAAGTCGAAATAGATTGCGTGTGGCTCGTATGTGCTGGACTCCAACTAGCGCGCTGAAATATTTTATTTTAAGAAAAGTGTAGTTTTTCAATTTTAATGCCTTGTGGCAGTCGTGCTACGTGCCAAGCAGCCTAAAAAAAAAAATTGCAAAGTGAAAAGGGTCGACTGGAGAATGCAAATCATCAGACTGTGGATGGCATATTGTGTGTGTGAGGATACACTACGCGTCACTGGAATAGGAACAGATTTTTTTGTTTTCAAAAGAAATTCTGTGATTACCGTTTTTCTTTTGTTTGCTAAAGTACGATTCCTTCCAAGCGACTTGACATATAGCGAAGTCACCGCGAACGTTTAAATCCATTGTATAAAACTTAATAGATAGTTAAAAATATTAGCCTGAATTTGAAACCACTCATCCCTTTCGTATCAGCAATTTTCTCGAAACTGGACTAGTTTTAGTTCTAAACCAAATTTGGTTTGGACATATGTGTATGCCCATAAAAGTTCAAAATTTATGCTCTAATTTTTGGCAGTGTACGTAATTTTAAAAAATGATTTCCATGGAAATTTTTGTAAAATAAGATATATTTGAATAAAAAATAATGACATACATAGGTAATGAACAAAGTAGAGAAATCAGCAATAATGATAATCAAAAGTTGTACCTGTGCAAGTGACGGTGAGTCTATGTTGCGTCCGTTTGATACAGACTCCCACATTAGGGCGAAACTAGTAATTGTGGGAAATTATTTTTATATATTTGGTGCTATTCGGTCTATTTCTTTCGCAAGGAAAATTTAGTTAATATATTTATTAATTATTTAAATTATTGAGCTCTAGGCCACCCAAATATATATGTATAATTTCAATTAAAACAATTAGCTTATATCATAATAATATTTGTTTTATTTGAATTTATCGATATTTCGACTTCAATATGAAATCATTATCAGGATATTATCGACTGCACCTTATAGACTGTAAATAATATCCTTATAATGATTCCAAATTGAAGTCGAAATATCGATGAATTTGAATAAACCAAATATTGTTATGATATAAACCAATTGTTTTAATTGGAATTATACATATATATTTGGGTGGCCTAGAGCTCAATAATTTAAATAATTGTCAATTTAAAGGCCAATAAACACGAAAGAAATAAATATATTTATTATAAAAAAAATATATTTATTTATTTAGGCACATTCGAAAAAGCATTTTCTTTGCCTTGTCTTTCGCTAACAGCCTTAAACACTGATCAAAATATTTTTTAACATTAACTTACTCGAACGACATCATCCGTACGACTTCGATTGTCTATCAATTTTCCTTCTGTATTCTAATAAAAGCTTTTAATAATTAATACATCTCCACCTTTCTACCTCTAGCTTTGACTTTCACAAAAATGTTAAAAGTTTGGTCTAGAATAACTCTTTCCACTCCAATTATTCTACAAAACTATGCCAAATATTTACGAAACTAAGTAATTTATGCTTTAGTTTGAACATATCTTTAGACCGAATTACAAAAAGCTGCCAGACTGCGTTGTTTGCCCAAATTATCTTGAAAATAATATAAATACGAGTTTAACTGACAGAAAAACCAATCGTTCTGACAGCCTGATAATTAGCAGAGCGTGCCAAAATTTCTCAAGAAGTCTAGCGGCTCCTTAAATTATAAGAAAATCTATGGCAATTGTCTATCAGTTTTCCGTCTCTTTTTTAATAAAATCTTTTAATAATTATCAATATTGAATTTTCGAGCTCTAGGCCACCAATGTGTCTTAACACAATAAATAAAGCCAATTGCAAATAGCTTTATATATGTATATATATTTCGTCGATGTTTCGAATTTTTTCTAAATTCATCTCCAGGACTGAAACAAAACAAAGTATGTCAAACCAAAACATAAACAATCATAACCACCTACTTACACTTAATTATTAAAAAAATATAAACCAAAATAATTTTCATATAAAAACAGCAATTCAATAGAATATATCTTATTATTTATTTTTAAAGCAGGTCTGCACAATTTTTCGTACCACCCTAGTACGGATAAACCAAAATGTTGACAGGTCAATGCGTCTACAAAGTGAATATAAAATGTAATCATTTCAGTTTTGAATTCGCTTTGTGAATGCATTCATATCTGCATATATTTTATAAGATTTATTTTATTTTATTCCATAAAAGAGCTGGTTAAAAGCACTACAACAACAACAGAGTGTTGGCCATGAATTTATGATGACTGCATGCGGCAGAAGCAGATCCTTTTTTTTTATTTTATTACGCTTTTAATTGCATAAATAAGTTTCAATGTTTTTACCTCGATATATATTTATGTGCTGTATGTATGTATGTTTGTTTGTACTTTTAGCAGTAATATTAAAACTTATGTCGTTTGTAAGCTTTAACACTGCATGGCCACCCTTTGAATTATGATGCAGCTTAAATTGCGTGGTAGACGTCAAGCGGTTGCTTGCGGTCAGCTGCTTTGCCCCAATAAAATGGTCATACTAGGGACGTTACGAAGCTTCGATTACGAATATCGAATGTCGGTATTCATGACTGAGTTATAATGGAAGTTGATGAGTTAGACTGTGAGACTGTGTCAAACAATAGAAAATTAGCTTGCATTGAAAATTTTTCACAGTTATAGAATGAATATAATGTCACGATTTCACATATTAGGCACATTTTACTCGGAGGAAAGATAAAATGAATATATGTGTTAGGATGCAAAAATATTTTCCATTTTTATATTTCGTATTTGTTTATAATTTTTTTGCGGCATTTTATAAATGTTTAGATTTTAGTACAGCTTTGGAATATAAATTAATGTAAAACTATATGATTGTCAATATCAAACCTCCACCCAACTAGGTAAACTTCTGAGCACCACGATAAATGTCACAATTTTGGGCTCTATATTGGAAGATATATTGTAATCTGCTATTTTCGACCCATTGAGAGCTCTTTT